>CM063516.1:4272657-4872693 GCA_032199755.1 Ambrosia artemisiifolia | reverse complement strand
TCATCACCAAATTGACCCGTGAATGGATTTAAAAATCGCTCGTTTTTTGCTAAAAATAGAAAGTGGTGTGAAAATGGGTCCGTACTGCCGCAAACCAAACCGCGATTTTTTTTGGCAAAACGTGTTCCTAGGCCATAAAAACTGAGTCTGGAAGATGCAGAATAGCGTAATTACTCACCAAATTGACCCGTGAATCGATTTAAAAATCGCTCGTTTTCTGCTAAAAATAGAAGGTGGTGTGAAAATGGGTCCGTACTGCCGCAAACCAATCTGCGGTTTTTTTTGGCAAAACGTGTTCCTAGGCCATAAAAACTGAGTCTGGAAGCTGTAGAATAGCGTAATTACTCACCAAATTGACCCGTGAATCGATTTAACAATCGCTCGTTTTCTGCTAAAAATAGAAGGTGGTGTGAAAATGGGTCCGTACTGCCTCAAACCAAACTGCGGTTTTTTTTGGCAAAACGTGTTCCTAGGCCATAAAAACTGAGTCTGGAAGCTGCAGAATAGCGTAATTACTCACCAAATTAACGTGTGACTTGATTAAAAATCGCTCGTTTTCTGCTAAAAATAGAAAGTGGTGTGAAAATGGGTCCGTACTGCCGCAAACCAAACTGCGATTTTTTTTGGCAAAACGTGTACCTAGGCCATAAAAACTGAGTCTGGAAGTTGCAGAATACCGTAATTACTCACCAAATTGACCCGTGAATCGATTTAAAAATCGCTCATTTTTGCTAAAAATAGAAAGTGGTGTGAAAATGGGTCCGTACTGCCGCAAACCAAACCGCGATTTTTATTGGCAAAACGTGTTCCTAGGCCATAAAAACTGAGTCTGGAAGTTGCAGAATAGCGTAATTACTCACCAAATTGACCCGTGAATGGATTTAAAAATCGCTCGTTTTTTGCTAAAAATAGAAAGTGGTGTGAAAATGGGTCCGTACTGCCGCAAACCAAACCGCGATTTTTTTTTGGCAAAACGTGTTCCTAGGCCATAAAAACTGAGTCTGGAAGCTGCAGAATAGCGTAATTACTCACCAAATTGACCCGTGAATCGATTTAAAAATCGCTCGTTTTCTGCTAAAAATAGAAGGTGGTGTGAAAATGGGTCCGTACTGCCGCAAACCAATCTGCGGTTTTTTTTGGCAAAACGTGTTCCTAGGCCATAAAAACTGAGTCTGGAAGCTGTAGAATAGCGTAATTACTCACCAAATTGACCCGTGAATCGATTTAAAAATCGCTCGTTTTCTGCTAAAAATAGAAGGTGGTGTGAAAATGGGTCCGTACTGCCTCAAACCAAACTGCGGTTTTTTTTGGCAAAACGTGTTCCTAGGCCATAAAAACTGAGTCTGGAAGCTGCAGAGTAGCGTAATTACTCACCAAATTAACGTGTGACTTGATTAAAAATCGCTCGTTTTCTGCTAAAAATAGAAAGTGGTGTGAAAATGGGTCCGTACTGCCGCAAACCAAACTGCGATTTTTTTTGGCAAAACGTGTACCTAGGCCATAAAAACTGAGTCTGGAAGTTGCAGAATACCGTAATTACTCACCAAATTGACCCGTGAATCGATTTAAAAATCGCTCATTTTTGCTAAAAATAGAAAGTGGTGTGAAAATGGGTCCGTACTGCCGCAAACCAAACCGCGATTTTTATTGGCAAAACGTGTTCCTAGGCCATAAAAACTGAGTCTGGAAGTTGCAGAATAGCGTAATTACTCACCAAATTGACCCGTGAATGGATTTAAAAATCGCTCGTTTTTTGCTAAAAATAGAAAGTGGTGTGAAAATGGGTCCGTACTGCCGCAAACCAAACCGCGATTTTTTTTGGCAAAACGTGTTCCTAGGCCATAAAAAACTGAGTCTGGAAGCTGCAGAATAGCGTAATTACTCACCAAATTGACCCGTGAATCGATTTAAAAATCGCTCGTTTTCTGCTAAAAATAGAAGGTGGTGTGAAAATGGGTCCGTACTGCCGCAAACCAATCTGCGGTTTTTTTTGGCAAAACGTGTTCCTAGGCCATAAAAACTGAGTCTGGAAGCTGTAGAATAGCGTAATTACTCACCAAATTGACCCGTGAATCGATTTAAAAATCGCTCGTTTTCTGCTAAAAATAGAAAGTGGTGTGAAAATGGGTCCGTACTGCCGCAAACCAAACTGCGATTTTTTTTGGCAAAACGTGTACCTAGGCCATAAAAACTGAGTCTGGAAGTTGCAGAATACCGTAATTACTCACCAAATTGACCCGTGAATCGATTTAAAAATCGCTCATTTTTGCTAAAAATAGAAAGTGGTGTGAAAATGGGTCCGTACTGCCGCAAACCAAACCGCGATTTTTATTGGCAAAACGTGTTCCTAGGCCATAAAAACTGAGTCTGGAAGTTGCAGAATAGCGTAATTACTCACCAAATTGACCCGTGAATGGATTTAAAAATCGCTCGTTTTTTGCTAAAAATAGAAAGTGGTGTGAAAATGGGTCCGTACTGCCGCAAACCAAACCGCGATTTTTTTTGGCAAAACGTGTTCCTAGGCCATAAAAACTGAGTCTGGAAGCTGCAGAATAGCGTAATTACTCACCAAATTGACCCGTGAATCGATTTAAAAATCGCTCGTTTTCTGCTAAAAATAGAAGGTGGTGTGAAAATGGGTCCGTACTGCCGCAAACCAATCTGCGGTTTTTTTTGGCAAAACGTGTTCCTAGGCCATAAAAACTGAGTCTGGAAGCTGTAGAATAGCGTAATTACTCACCAAATTGACCCGTGAATCGATTAAAAATCGCTCGTTTTCTGCTAAAAATAGAAGGTGGTGTGAAAATGGGTCCGTACTGCCTCAAACCAAACTGCGGTTTTTTTTGGCAAAACGTGTTCCTAGGCCATAAAAACTGAGTCTGGAAGCTGCAGAATAGCGTAATTACTCACCAAATTAACGTGTGACTTGATTAAAAATCGCTCGTTTTCTGCTAAAAATAGAAAGTGGTGTGAAAATGGGTCCGTACTGCCGCAAACCAAACTGCGATTTTTTTTGGCAAAACGTGTACCTAGGCCATAAAAACTGAGTCTGGAAGTTGCAGAATACCGTAATTACTCACCAAATTGACCCGTGAATCGATTTAAAAATCGCTCATTTTTGCTAAAAATAGAAAGTGGTGTGAAAATGGGTCCGTACTGCCGCAAACCAAACCGCGATTTTTATTGGCAAAACGTGTTCCTAGGCCATAAAAACTGAGTCTGGAAGTTGCAGAATAGCGTAATTACTCACCAAATTGACCCGTGAATGGATTTAAAAATCGCTCGTTTTTTGCTAAAAATAGAAAGTGGTGTGAAAATGGGTCCGTACTGCCGCAAACCAAACTGCGATTTTTTTTGAAAAAACGTGTACCTAGGCCATAAAAACTGAGTCTGGAAGCTGCAGAATAGCGTAATTACTCACCAAATTGACCCGTGAATCGATTTAAAAATCGCTCGTTTTCGGCTAAAAATAGAAAGTGGTGTGAAAATGGGTCCGTACTGCCGCAAACCAAACTGCGGTTTTTTTTGGCAAAACGTGTTCTTAGGCCATAAAAACTGAGTCTGGAAGCAGCAGAATAGCGTAATTACTCACCAAATTGACCTGTGAATCGATTTAAAAATCGCTCGTTTTCGGCTAAAAATAGAAAGTGGTGTGAAAATGGGTCCGTACTGCCGCAAACCAAACTGCGATTTTTTTTTGGCAAAACGTGTTCCTAGGCTATAAAAACTGAGTCTGGAAGGTGCAGAATAGCGTAATTACTCACCAAATTGACCCGTGAATCGATTTAAAAATCGCTCGTTTTCTGCTAAAAATAGAAGGTGGTGTGAAAATGGGTCCGTACTGCCGCAAACCAAACTGCGGTTTTTTTTGGCAAAACGTGTTCCAAGGCCAAAAAAACTGAGTCTGGAAGCTGCAGAATAGCGTAATTACTCACCAAATTAATGTGTGACTTGATTAAAAATCGCTCGTTTTCTGCTAAAAATAGAAAGTGGTGTGAAAAAGGGTCCGTACTGCCGCAAACCAAACTGCGATTTTTTTTGGCAAAACGTGTTCCTAGGCCATAAAAACTGAGTCTGGAAGCTGCAGAATAGCGTAATTACTCACCAAATTGACCCGTGAATCGATTTAAAAATCGCTCGTTTTCTGCTAAAAATAGAAGGTGGTGTGAAAATGGGTCCGTACTGCCGCAAACCAATCTGCGGTTTTTTTTGGCAAAACGTGTTCCTAGGCCATAAAAACTGAGTCTGGAAGCTGTAGAATAGCGTAATTACTCACCAAATTGACCCGTGAATCGATTTAAAAATCGCTCGTTTTCTGCTAAAAATAGAAGGTGGTGTGAAAATGGGTCCGTACTGCCTCAAACCAAACTGCGGTTTTTTTTGGCAAAACGTGTTCCTAGGCCATAAAAACTGAGTTTGGAAGCTGCAGAATAGCGTAATTACTCACCAAATTGACCCGTGAATCGATTTAAAAATCGCTCGTTTTCTGCTAAAAATAGAAAGTGGTGTGAAAATGGGTCCGTACTGCCGCAAACCAAACTGCGATTTTTTTTGGCAAAACGTGTACCTAGGCCATAAAAAACTGAGTCTGGAAGTTGCAGAATAGCGTAATTACTCACCAAATTGACCCGTGAATCGATTTAAAAATCGCTCATTTTTGCTAAAAATAGAAAGTGGTGTGAAAATGGGTCCGTACTGCCGCAAACCAAACCGCGATTTTTATTGGCAAAACGTGTTCCTAGGCCATAAAAACTGAGTCTAGAAGCTGCAGAATAGCGTAATTACTCACCAAATTAATGTGTGACTTGATTAAAAATCGCTCGTTTTCTGCTAAAAATAGAAAGTGGTGTGAAAATGGGTCCGTACTGCCACAAACCAAACTGCGATTTTTTTGGCAAAACGTGTACCTAGGCCATAAAAACTGAGTCTGGAAGCTGCAGAATAGCGTAATTACTCACCAAATTGACCCGTGAATCGATTTAAAAATCGCTCGTTTTCGGCTAAAAATAGAAGGTGGTGTGAAAATGCGTCCGTACTGCCGCAAACCAAACTGCGATTTTTTTTGGCAAAACGTGTACCTAGGCCATAAAAACTGAGTCTGGAAGTTGCAGAATAGCGTAATTACTCACCAAATTGACCCGTGAATCGATTTAAAAATCGCTCGTTTTCTGCTAAAAATAGAAGGTGGTGTGAAAATGGGTCCGTACTGCCGCAAACCAAACTGCGTTTTTTTTTGGCAAAACGTGTTCCTAGGCCATAAAAACTGAGTCTGGAAGGTGCAGAATAGCGTAATTACTCACCAAATTGACCCGTGAATCGATTTAAAAATCGCTCGTTTTCGGCTAAAAATAGAAAGTGGTGTGAAAATGGGTCCGTACTGCCGCAAACCAAACTGCGGTTTTTTTTGGCAAAACGTGTTCCTAGGCCATAAACACTGAGTCTGGAAGCTGCAGAATAGCGTAATTACTCACCAACTTAATGTGTGACTTGATTAAAAATCGCTCGGTTTCGGCTAAAAATAGAAAGTGGTGTGAAAATGGGTCCGTACTGCCGCAAACAAACTGCGATTTTTTTTGGCAAATCGTGTAACTAGGCCATAAAAACTGAGTCTGGAAGCTGCAGAATAGCGTAATTACTCACCAAATTGACCTGTGAATCGATTTAAAATTCGCTCGTTTTCGGCTAAAAATAGAAAGTGGTGTGAAAATGGGTCCGTACTGCTGCAAACCAAACTGCGTTTTTTTTTGGAAAACGTGTACCTAGGCCATAAACACTGAGTCTGGAATCTGCAGAATAGCGTAATTACTCACCAAATTGACCCGTGAATCGATTTAAAAATCGCTCATTTTCGGCTAAAAATAGAAAGTGGTGTGAAAATGGGTCCGTACTGCTGCAAACCAAACTGCGATTTTTTTTTTGGCAAAACGTGTTCCTAGGCCATAAAAACTGAGTCTGGAAGCTGCAGAATAGCGTAATTACTCACCAAATTGACCCGTGAATCGATTTAAAAATCGCTCGTTTTCGGCTAAAAATAGAAAGTGGTGTGAAAATGGGTCCGTACTGCCGCAAACCAAACTGTGATTTTTTTTGGCAAAACGTGTACCTAGGCCATAAAAACTGAGTCTGGAAGCTGCAGAATAGCGTAATTACTCATCAACTTGACGCGTGAATCGATTTAAAAATCGCACGTTTTCTGCTAAAAATAGAAAGTAGTGTGAAAATGGGCCCGAACAGCCGGAAAACAAAATGTGATTTTTTTACCAAAACGTGTTCCTAGGCATAAAAACTGAGTCGTGAATCTGCAGAATAGCGTAATTACTCACCAAATTGGCTGGTGAATCGATTTAAAAATCACTCGTTCTCTGATAAAAATAGAAAGTGGTGTGTGAGAATGGGCCCGAGCTGCGGAAAACCAAAATGCGATTTTTTTGCCAAAACGTGTTCCTAGGCCATAAAAACTTAGTCTGGAAGCTGTAGAATAGCGTAATTACTCACCAAATTGACGGGTGAATCGATTTAAAAATCGCTCGTTTTCTACTAAAAATCGAAAGTTATGTGCAAATAGGCCCAAACTGCCGGAAACCAAAATGAAATTTTTTTGCCAAAACGTGTTCCTAGGCCATAAAAACTTAGTCTGGAAGCTGCAGAATAGCGTAATTACTCACCAAATTGACGCGTTAATCGATTTAAAAAAACGCTCGTTTTCTTATAAAAGTAGAAAGTGGTTTGAAAATGAGCCCGAACTGCCGGAAACCAAAATGTGATTTTTTTTGCCAAAACGTGTTCCTAGGCCATAAAAACTAAGTCTGGAAGCTGCAGAATAGCGTAATTACTCACCAAATTGACGCGTGAATCGATTTAAAAATCGCTCATTTTCTGCTAAAAACAGACAGTGGTGTGAAAATGGGCCCGAACTGCGGAAAACCAAAATGCGATTTTTTTTTGCCAAAACGTGTTTCTAGGCCACAAAAACTTAGTCTGGTCTACCTTAGCGAGTCGCGCATACGTTACACAAAACAGGGTCAGTCGAGTCGAGTCGCATACCATTGGGGTTTTAGCATACGCAAGTCTCGAGTCCCGGGAATTGGTGAATGAGTGTGAACATGTTTATTTCCATGTATTATGTGTTTATAATCATTATGTGACTTGTCGGTATGTGAAAATGTGTTAACATATGTTAACACGGAGTTTAACGCGCCAAATACACCACACCAGACCTTGTAGGCGATTAGCATGGCTAATTGCCTTCAAGGTGGCGATTAGCCACTCTCTGTAGGCGATTAGCCTTGCCCTATAGGCGATTATGGGGCTAATCGCCTATAGTGAAGGCGATTAGCAGCCCTAATCGCCTGATAGAACTTCATAATCGCCTGCAACATGTCTGACGACTAAAAACACCTATAAATACCACCCTTGACCTCCAAAACATTATTTACACAACCCTAGCCGTCCCATAACATATCTCAACCCACAAACACCCTCTGGAACCCATTTTTACACACAAACAACCATTTCCAAGCTTATTCCATCATCTACTCTTTAATACAAGGTGTGTTCTTCAAACCCAAACCTTTAAATGATTATGTTTTACTCCCTAAATGTCCAGACCTGACTTATAAAGGTTTTTGTCTTTGAAAATCCATTTAAAACCGTTTCTAAACAAACCCACACATTTACATGTGTTATATGTGTTATATGTGATTAAAGATAGAGTTTTTGGGATTTAATCATGGTTGTTTTTGTAATATTATGATGATTTTAGCTGTTACAAGTTAGTATGATAATGTCCTAGGAGTTTGAATGGTTTTGGTCGTGTATTGTTGTTACTTGATGTTTTGACCCGTTTGAAGGATTTTGGATGATATGAGGTGTGTTGTTGATTGTTTGATGTTAGGGTTTGCTCTAGGATGATGTTAGAACAGTAGGATGCTTTCGGACAACGTGATTATGTGATTAGATCTGGATATTTGCTATTTAGGGCAAGTTATTGCATGTTGAGGTGATGTTTTCATGTTAAATTGCTATTTTGGGAAAACGCTCGCATTCGGGACTGTTAGAATGATGAAAACTTAGGGGTTTTGCTTGGAATGTGTTTGTTAATATGTTAGAATGATTATTGGGTGTTTGCGCACGTTTCGGATCTGATTTGGAGGGTTAAACGCGCGAAAAACCACATTTGCTGCACTATAGGCGATTAGCAAACCTAATCGCCTATGTTGTAGGCGATTAGGGGCATAATCGCCTAAGAAAAGGGCTACTCGTGTGATGTAGTAGGCGATTAGCCTCATAATTGCTATCAGTCCATGCAATTGTGATCCTAATTGCCTTCATGTCATGCAATTGTGACCCTAATCACTAGTTAAGCCCTGAATTGCATACCACATGACCATAATCGCCTAATATGCATGTGATTAGCCCTAATCACCTAACATAAGTGGCGATTAGCCCTGGTAATTGCCTGTTGACCATCCCTAATCACGTGTTGATTTTCCTAATTGCATGCTAAGTCCCTTATCGCACGAAATGCTGTTGTAAGTGTATTTTAACATCCCGAAACCCGATTTGACACCTAGGAACATGATAGGAACCCCGTGACATGCTTAGTAACATAGTAACACGTGTTCGGACTTGTTCGTACGTTAATTGACCTATGTGTTAGAATCGTTGAACTTTAACGCATGTTAAGTGCTGAGTTGCATGTTTTGTGTATGTTTGTGTATGAGATGAACACGTGGAATGTCGGGTCACCAATGGGATGTCGAGTCTTGTCTTACATAGTCTGGTTGTTGGTCAAACACGTTTTCAAACACATCATGGTCATGGACTGGACTTAGGGACTAATGAACCCTGCGGGTTATTAGTCTAACTTAACACATATCTTATGATAGGTCGCCACTAGTTGGGGCTATCATATCTTACAGACGGTTTACTCATACCACACATACGGTTTACTCATAAACGGAATATGCAACCTAAGGTGAGTTCACGGCCCCACATTTTACGGTTTATGTTTTCGGGGGAGAAACATGCTTAAAACGCTTTTATGACTTATGGTTTATTAAACTCTTATTGCTCATGACACTTTATCACGTTATACTATGGCTTACTTATCGTACTATACGGTTCATCAAAAAGTCCCTTAGAAACCACTAACATGGGTATATGGCGGGGAAATATGGATAGCGCTATTGGGAACTGACAAACCCCACTCGACGGTGGGACCGGGCGAGTGCATATTGTCTCTAACAAAACACGGTCTACCGGTGATGACGGTAGCCCATAGGAAACTAAGGGTCACTACACGACTTAGTCAGCAATGGTTTCACCCGTATGAGTATCTTATTCTGCGCCTAGCTAGCGTTCTTACAAGCATAGTAGTAATTGTGATGGTAACGGTTTTCGAAGGATTACTCTAAACGTTTAAATAAAACCTGTGAACTCACCAGCATTATATGTTGACTCTTTTAGCATGTTTTCTCAGGTCGCTAAGGTAGCAGCTGTCAGATAGGCGCACGGAGTCGCACTGGGTCGTCTTGCGTCTGGGGTCTCATGGCATGTTTTGGAAATATTAAACTTGGGAACTTATGTTTTATTTTCGGCATGACTTTTGTAAACTTTTAATGCTTCCGCACTACTAAATGTTGAATTTTAAATCTTATGCATGGTTTTTATTACGTATGTTTTTACATTTAGACGTCGTTTATTGTGACCGTTGACTTGGATCCTGGTATGTCACACGCCTCGCGGTAGAACTCCGCAGGTGGATATTTGAGGGTGTGACAGATTTTTACCTTGGCACATACCGTGCCGGGGGTTTGTTATTATGTCTCCGTGAAATCCATGATGCCCCAAATGGATGGTGCAAGCATAGACACACAACGACAAGGCCTCACAAGGATCGAAACATAAGCTTCGATCCCTGCTTAGCTCTGATACCATTCTGTAACACCCTGCCCCTCTCACCACCAATATTGTCCGCTTTGCCCTCCCAGAGCTCACAGATTTGTTTTTGGGTGCCCCGGTGGAAACTTCCCAGGAGGTCACCCATCCTGGAATTTCTCCGACCTGAGCACGCTTAACTGTGGAGTTCTCCTCTCATCCACTAACATTAAGCCCCAAAACGCGTTGGTGATTTAAGAGGCAAGACATTACTTATGAACCAAGATCTCTCCTGGCCACGGCCGATGTGGGATTTTCCCGGGGTGTCACACTCACCAAATTGGCTGGTGAATCGATTTAAAAATCACTCGTTCTCTGATAAAAATAGAAAGTGGTGTGTGAGAATGGGCCCGAGCTGCGGAAAACCAAAATGCGATTTTTTTGCCAAAACGTGTTCCTAGGCCATAAAAACTTAGTCTGGAAGCTGTAGAATAGCGTAATTACTCACCAAATTGACGGATGAATCGATTTAAAAATCGCTCGTTTTCTACTAAAAATCGAAAGTTATGTGCAAATAGGCCCAAACTGCCGGAAACCAAAATGAAATTCTTTTGCCAAAACGTGTTCCTAGGCCATAAAAACTTAGTCTGGAAGCTGCAGAATAGCGTAATTACTCACCAAATTGACGCATTAATCGATTTAAAAAATGCTCGTTTTCTTATAAAAGTAGAAAGTGGTTTGAAAATGAGCCCGAACTGCCGGAAACCAAAATGTGATTGTTTTTGCCAAAACGTGTTCCTAAGCCATAAAAACTAAGTCTGGAAGCTGCAGAATAGCGTAATTACTCACCAAATTGACGCGTGAATCGATTTAAAAATCGCTCATTTTCTGCTAAAAACAGACATTGGTGTGAAAATGGGCCCGAACTGCGGAAAACCAAAATGCGATTTTTTTTGCCAAAACGTGTTTCTAGGCCACAAAAACTTAGTCTGGAAGCTGCATAATAGCGTAATTACTCACAAAATTGACTGGTGAATCGATTTAAAAATCTTACGTTTTCTGCTAAAAATCGAAAGTTATGTTAAAATGGGCCCGAACTGCCGGAAACCAAAATGCAAATTTTTTGCCAAAACGTGTTCCTAGGCCATAAAAACTTGGTCGGGAAGCTGTAGAATAGCGTAACTACTCACAAAATTAACCTGTGAATCGATTTAAAAATCGCTCGTTTTCTGCTAAAAATAGAAGGTGGTGTGAAAATGGCCCGAACTGCCGAAAACCAAAATGCGATTTTTTTTGCCAAAACATGTTCCTAGGCCATAAAAACTTAGTCTAGAAGCTGCAGAATAGAGTAATTACTCACCAAATTGACCCGTGAATCGATTTAAAAATCGCTCGTTTTCGGCTAAAAATAGAAAGTGGTGTGAAAATGGGTCCGTACTGCCGCAAACCAAACTGCGGTTTTGTTTGGCAAAAACGTGTTCCTAGGCCCTAAAAACTGAGTCTGGAAGCTGCAGAATAGCGTAATTACTCACCAAATTAATGTGTGACTTGATTAAAAGTCGCTCGTTTTCGGCTAAAAATAGAAAGTGGTGTGAAAATGGGTCCGTACTGCCACAAACCAAACTGCGATTTTTTTTGGCAAAACGTCTACCTAGGCCTTAAAAACTGAGTCTGGAAGCTGCAGAATAGCGTAATTACTCACCAAATTGACCTGTGAATCGATTTAAAAATCGCTCGTTTTCGGCTAAAAATAGAAAGTGGTGTGAAAATGGGTCCGTACTGCCGCAAACCAAACTGCGATTTTTTTTGGCAAAACGTGTAGCTAGGCCATAAAAACTGAGTCTGGAAGCTGCAGAATAGCGTAATTACTCACCAAATTGACCCGTGAATCGATTTAAAAATCGCTCGTTTTCGGCTAAAAATAGAAAGTGGTGTGAAAATGGGTCCGTACTGCTGCAAACCAAACTGCGATTTTTTTGGCAAGACGTGTTCCTAGGCCATAAAAACTGAGTCTGGAAGCTGCAGAATAGCGTAATTACTCACCAAATTGACCCGTGAATCGATTTAAAAATCGCTCGTTTTCGGCTAAAAATAGAAAGTGGTGTGAAAATGGGTCCGTACTGCTGCAAACCAAACTGCGATTTTTTTTGGCAAAACGTGTACCTAGGCCATAAAAACTGAGTCTGGAAGCTGCAGAATAGCGTAATTACTCATCAAATTGACGCGTGAATCGATTTAAAAATGGCACGTTTTCTGCTAAAAATAGAAAGTAGTGTGAAAATGGGCCCGAACAGCCGGAAAACAAAATGCGATTTTTTTTACCAAAACGTGTTCCTAGGCCATAAAAACTGAGTCGTGAATCTGCAGAATAGCGTAATTACTCACCAAATTGGCTGGTGAATCGATTTAAAAATCACTCGTTCTCTGATAAAAATAGAAAGTGGTGTGTGAGAATGGGCCCGAGCTGCGGAAAACCAAAATGCGATTTTTTTGCCAAAACGTGTTCCTAGGCCATAAAAAACTTAGTCTGGAAGCTGTAGAATAGCGTAATTACTCACCAAATTGACGGGTGAATCGATTTAAAAATCGCTCGTTTTCTACTAAAAATCGAAAGTTATGTGCAAATAGGCCCAAACTGCCGGAAACCAAAATGAAATTTTGTTGCCAAAACGTGTTCCTAGGCCATAAAAACTTAGTCTGGAAGCTGCAGAATAGCGTAATTACTCACCAAATTGACGCATTAATCGATTTAAAAAACGCTCGTTTTCTTATAAAAGTAGAAAGTGGTTTGAAAATGAGCCCGAACTGCCGGAAACCAAAATGTGATTGTTTTTGCCAAAACGTGTTCCTAAGCCATAAAAACTAAGTCTGGAAGCTGCAGAATAGCGTAATTACTCACCAAATTGACGCGTGAATCGATTTAAAAATCGCTCATTTTCTGCTAAAAACAGACAGTGGTGTGAAAATGGGCCCGAACTGCGGAAAACCAAAATGCGATTTTTTTTGCCAAAACGTGTTTCTAGGCCACAAAAACTTAGTCTGGAAGCTGCATAATAGCGTAATTACTCACAAAATTGACCGGTGAATCGATTTAAAAATCTTACGTTTTCTGCTAAAAATCGAAAGTTATGTGAAAATGGGCCCGAACTGCCGGAAACCAAAATGCAAATTTTTTGCCAAAACGTGTTCCTAGGCCATAAAAACTTGGTCGGGAAGCTGCAGAATAGCGTAACTACTCACAAAATTAACCCGTGAATCGATTTAAAAATCGCTCGTTTTCTGCTAAAAATAGAAGGTGGTGTGAAAATGGCCCGAACTGCCGAAAACCAAAATGCGATTTTTTTTGCCAAAACATGTTCCTAGGCCATAAAAACTTAGTCTAGAAGCTGCAGAATAGAGTAATTACTCACCAAATTGACCGTGAATCGATTTAAAAATCGCTCGTTTTCGGCTAAAAATAGAAAGTGGTGTGAAAATGGGTCCGTACTGCCGCAAACCAAACTGCGGTTTTTTTTGGCAAAACGTGTTCCTAGGCCATAAAAACTGAGTGTGGAAGCTGCAGAATAGCGTAATTACTCACCAAATTAATGTGTGACTTGATTAAAAATCGCTCGTTTTCGGCTAAAAATAGAAAGTGGTGTGAAAATGGGTCCGTACTGCCGCAAACCAAACTGCGATTTTTTTTGGCAAAACGTGTAGCTAGGCCATAAAAACTGAGTCTGGAAGCTGCAGAATAGCGTAATTACTCACCAAATTGACCTGTGAATCGATTTAAAAATCGCTCGTTTTCGGCTAAAAATAGAAAGTGGTGTGAAAATGGGTCCGTACTGCTGCAAACCAAACTGCGATTTTTTTGGCAAGACGTGTTCCTAGGCCATAAAAACTGAGTCTGGAAGCTGCAGAATAGCGTAATTACTCACCAAATTGACCCGTGAATCGATTTAAAAATCGCTCGTTTTCGGCTAAAAATAGAAAGTGGTGTGAAAATGGGTCCGTACTGCTGCAAACCAAACTGCGATTTTTTTTGGCAAAACGTGTACCTAGGCCATAAAAACTGAGTCTGGAAGCTGCAGAATAGCGTAATTACTCATCAAATTGACGCGTGAATCGATTTAAAAATGGCACGTTTTCTGCTAAAAATAGAAAGTAGTGTGAAAATGGGCCCGAACAGCCGGAAAACAAAATGCGATTTTTTTTACCAAAACGTGTTCCTAGGCCATAAAAACTGAGTCGTGAATCTGCAGAATAGCGTAATTACTCACCAAATTGGCTGGTGAATCGATTTAAAAATCACTCGTTCTCTGATAAAAATAGAAAGTGGTGTGTGAGAATGGGCCCGAGCTGCGGAAAACCAAAATGCGATTTTTTTGCCAAAACGTGTTCCTAGGCCATAAAAACTTAGTCTGGAAGCTGTAGAATAGCGTAATTACTCACCAAATTGACGGGTGAATCGATTTAAAAATCGCTCGTTTTCTACTAAAAATCGAAAGTTATGTGCAAATAGGCCCAAACTGCCGGAAACCAAAATGAAATTTTGTTGCCAAAACGTGTTCCTAGGCCATAAAAACTTAGTCTGGAAGCTGCAGAATAGCGTAATTACTCACCAAATTGACGCATTAATCGATTTAAAAAACGCTCGTTTTCTTATAAAAGTAGAAAGTGGTTTGAAAATGAGCCCGAACTGCCGGAAACCAAAATGTGATTGTTTTTGCCAAAACGTGTTCCTAAGCCATAAAAACTAAGTCTGGAAGCTGCAGAATAGCGTAATTACTCACCAAATTGACGCGTGAATCGATTTAAAAATCGCTCATTTTCTGCTAAAAACAGACAGTGGTGTGAAAATGGGTCCGTACTGCTGCAAACCAAACTGCGATTTTTTTGGCAAGACGTGTTCCTAGGCCATAAAAACTGAGTCTGGAAGCTGCAGAATAGCGTAATTACTCACCAAATTGACCCGTGAATCGATTTAAAAATCGCTCGTTTTCGGCTAAAAATAGAAAGTGGTGTGAAAATGGGTCCGTACTGCTGCAAACCAAACTGCGATTTTTTTTGGCAAAACGTGTACCTAGGCCATAAAAACTGAGTCTGGAAGCTGCAGAATAGCGTAATTACTCATCAAATTGACGCGTGAATCGATTTAAAAATGGCACGTTTTCTGCTAAAAATAGAAAGTAGTGTGAAAATGGGCCCGAACAGCCGGAAAACAAAATGCGATTTTTTTTACCAAAACGTGTTCCTAGGCCATAAAAACTGAGTCGTGAATCTGCAGAATAGCGTAATTACTCACCAAATTGGCTGGTGAATCGATTTAAAAATCACTCGTTCTCTGATAAAAATAGAAAGTGGTGTGTGAGAATGGGCCCGAGCTGCGGAAAACCAAAATGCGATTTTTTTGCCAAAACGTGTTCCTAGGCCATAAAAACTTAGTCTGGAAGCTGTAGAATAGCGTAATTACTCACCAAATTGACGGGTGAATCGATTTAAAAATCGCTCGTTTTCTACTAAAAATCGAAAGTTATGTGCAAATAGGCCCAAACTGCCGGAAACCAAAATGAAATTTTGTTGCCAAAACGTGTTCCTAGGCCATAAAAACTTAGTCTGGAAGCTGCAGAATAGCGTAATTACTCACCAAATTGACGCATTAATCGATTTAAAAAACGCTCGTTTTCTTATAAAAGTAGAAAGTGGTTTGAAAATGAGCCCGAACTGCCGGAAACCAAAATGTGATTGTTTTTGCCAAAACGTGTTCCTAAGCCATAAAAACTAAGTCTGGAAGCTGCAGAATAGCGTAATTACTCACCAAATTGACGCGTGAATCGATTTAAAAATCGCTCATTTTCTGCTAAAAACAGACAGTGGTGTGAAAATGGGCCCGAACTGCGGAAAACCAAAATGCGATTTTTTTTGCCAAAACGTGTTTCTAGGCCACAAAAACTTAGTCTGGAAGCTGCATAATAGCGTAATTACTCACAAAATTGACCGGTGAATCGATTTAAAAATCTTACGTTTTCTGCTAAAAATCGAAAGTTATGTGAAAATGGGCCCGAACTGCCGGAAACCAAAATGCAAATTTTTTGCCAAAACGTGTTCCTAGGCCATAAAAACTTGGTCGGGAAGCTGCAGAATAGCGTAACTACTCACAAAATTAACCCGTGAATCGATTTAAAAATCGCTCGTTTTCTGCTAAAAATAGAAGGTGGTGTGAAAATGGCCCGAACTGCCGAAAACCAAAATGCGATTTTTTTTGCCAAAACATGTTCCTAGGCCATAAAAACTTAGTCTAGAAGCTGCAGAATAGAGTAATTACTCACCAAATTGACCCGTGAATCGATTTAAAAATCGCTCGTTTTCGGCTAAAAATAGAAAGTGGTGTGAAAATGGGTCCGTACTGCCGCAAACCAAACTGCGGTTTTTTTTGGCAAAACGTGTTCCTAGGCCATAAAAACTGAGTGTGGAAGCTGCAGAATAGCGTAATTACTCACCAAATTAATGTGTGACTTGATTAAAAATCGCTCGTTTTCGGCTAAAAATAGAAAGTGGTGTGAAAATGGGTCCGTACTGCCGCAAACCAAACTGCGATTTTTTTTGGCAAAACGTGTAGCTAGGCCATAAAAACTGAGTCTGGAAGCTGCAGAATAGCGTAATTACTCACCAAATTGACCTGTGAATCGATTTAAAAATCGCTCGTTTTCGGCTAAAAATAGAAAGTGGTGTGAAAATGGGTCCGTACTGCTGCAAAACAAACTGCGATTTTTTTGGCAAGACGTGTTCCTAGGCCATAAAAACTGAGTCTGGAAGCTGCAGAATAGCGTAATTACTCACCAAATTGACCCGTGAATCGATTTAAAAATCGCTCGTTTTCGGCTAAAAATAGAAAGTGGTGTGAAAATGGGTCCGTACTGCTGCAAACCAAACTGCGATTTTTTTTGGCAAAACGTGTACCTAGGCCATAAAAACTGAGTCTGGAAGCTGCAGAATAGCGTAATTACTCATCAAATTGACGCGTGAATCGATTTAAAAATGGCACGTTTTCTGCTAAAAATAGAAAGTAGTGTGAAAATGGGCCCGAACAGCCGGAAAACAAAATGCGATTTTTTTTACCAAAACGTGTTCCTAGGCCATAAAAACTGAGTCGTGAATCTGCAGAATAGCGTAATTACTCACCAAATTGGCTGGTGAATCGATTTAAAAATCACTCGTTCTCTGATAAAAATAGAAAGTGGTGTGTGAGAATGGGCCCGAGCTGCGGAAAACCAAAATGCGATTTTTTTGCCAAAACGTGTTCCTAGGCCATAAAAACTTAGTCTGGAAGCTGTAGAATAGCGTAATTACTCACCAAATTGACGGGTGAATCGATTTAAAAATCGCTCGTTTTCTACTAAAAATCGAAAGTTATGTGCAAATAGGCCCAAACTGCCGGAAACCAAAATGAAATTTTGTTGCCAAAACGTGTTCCTAGGCCATAAAAACTTAGTCTGGAAGCTGCAGAATAGCGTAATTACTCACCAAATTGACGCATTAATCGATTTAAAAAACGCTCGTTTTCTTATAAAAGTAGAAAGTGGTTTGAAAATGAGCCCGAACTGCCGGAAACCAAAATGTGATTGTTTTTGCCAAAACGTGTTCCTAAGCCATAAAAACTAAGTCTGGAAGCTGCAGAATAGCGTAATTACTCACCAAATTGACGCGTGAATCGATTTAAAAATCGCTCATTTTCTTCTAAAAACAGACAGTGGTGTGAAAATGGGCCCGAACTGCGGAAAACCAAAATGCGATTTTTTTTGCCAAAACGTGTTTCTAGGCCACAAAAACTTAGTCTGGAAGCTGCATAATAGCGTAATTACTCACAAAATTGACTGGTGAATCGATTTAAAAATCTTATGTTTTCTGCTAAAAATCGAAAGTTATGTGAAAATGGGCCCGAACTGCCGGAAACCAAAATGCAAATTTTTTGCCAAAACGTGTTCCTAGGCCATAAAAACTTGATCGGGAAGCTGCAGAATAGCGTAACTACTCACAAAATTAACCCGTGAATCGATTTAAAAATCGCTCGTTTTCTGCTAAAAATAGAAGGTGGTGTGAAAATGGCCCGAACTGCCGAAAACCAAAATGCGATTTTTTTTTGCCAAAACATGTTCCTAGGCCATAAAAACTTAGTCTAGAAGCTGCAGAATAGAGTAATTACTCACCAAATTGACCCGTGAATCGATTTAAAAATCGCTCGTTTTCGGCTAAAAATAGAAAGTGGTGTGAAAATGGGTCCGTACTGCCGCAAACCAAACTGCGGTTTTTTTTGGCAAAACGTGTTCCTAGGCCAAAAAAACTGAGTGTGGAAGCTGCAGAATAGCGTAATTACTCACCAAATTAATGTGTGACTTGATTAAAAATCGCTCGTTTTCGGCTAAAAATAGAAAGTGGTGTGAAAATGGGTCCGTACTGCCGCAAACCAAACTGCGATTTTTTTTGGCAAAACGTGTAGCTAGGCCATAAAAACTGAGTCTGGAAGCTGCAGAATAGCGTAATTACTCACCAAATTGACCTGTGAATCGATTTAAAAATCGCTCGTTTTCGGCTAAAAATAGAAAGTGGTGTGAAAATGGGTCCGTACTGCTGCAAACCAAACTGCGATTTTTTTGGCAAAACGTGTTCCTTGGCCATAAAAACTGAGTCTGGAAGCTGCAGAATAGCGTAATTACTCACCAAATTGACCCGTGAATCGATTTAAAAATCGCTCGTTTTCGGCTAAAAATAGAAAGTGGTGTGAAAATGGGTCCGTACTGCTGCAAACCAAACTGCGATTTTTTTTGGCAAAACGTGTACCTAGGCCATAAAAACTGAGTCTGGAAGCTGCAGAATAGCGTAATTACTCATCAAATTGACGCGTGAATCGATTTAAAAATGGCACGTTTTCTGCTAAAAATAGAAAGTAGTGTGAAAATGGGCCCGAACAGCCGGAAAACAAAATGCGATTTTTTTTACCAAAACGTGTTCCTAGGCCATAAAAACTGAGTCGTGAATCTGCAGAATAGCGTAATTACTCACCAAATTGGCTGGTGAATCGATTTAAAAATCACTCGTTCTCTGATAAAAATAGAAAGTGGTGTGTGAGAATGGGCCCGAGCTGCGGAAAACCAAAATGCGATTTTTTTGCCAAAACGTGTTCCTAGGCCATAAAAACTTAGTCTGGAAGCTGTAGAATAGCGTAATTACTCACCAAATTGACGGGTGAATCGATTTAAAAATCGCTCATTTTCTACTAAAAATCGAAAGTTATGTGCAAATAGGCCCAAACTGCCGGAAACCAAAATGAAATTTTTTTGCCAAAACGTGTTCCTAGGCCATAAAAACTTAGTCTGGAAGCTGCAGAATAGCGTAATTACTCACCAAATTGACGCATTAATCGATTTAAAAAACGCTCGTTTTCTTATAAAAGTAGAAAGTGGTTTGAAAATGAGCCCGAACTGCCGGAAACCAAAATGTGATTGTTTTTGCCAAAACGTGTTCCTAAGCCATAAAAACTAAGTCTGGAAGCTGCAGAATAGCGTAATTACTCACCAAATTGACGCGTGAATCGATTTAAAAATCGCTCATTTTCTGCTAAAAACAGACAATGGTGTGAAAATGGGCCCGAACTGCGGAAAACCAAAATGCGATTTTTTTTGCCAAAACGTGTTTCTAGGCCACAAAAACTTAGTCTGGAAGCTGCATAATAGCGTAATTACTCACAAAATTGACTGTTGAATCGATTTAAAAATCTTACGTTTTCTGCTAAAAATCGAAAGTTATGTGAAAATGGGCCCGAACTGCCGGAAACCAAAATGCAAATTTTTTGCCAAAACGTGTTCCTAGGCCATAAAAACTTGGTCGGGAAGGTGCAGAATAGCGTAACTACTCACAAAATTAACCCGTGAATCGATTTAAAAATCGCTCGTTTTCTGCTAAAAATAGAAGGTGGTGTGAAAATGGCCCGAACTGCCGAAAACCAAAATGCGATTTTTTTTGCCAAAACATGTTCCTAGGCCATAAAAACTTAGTCTAGAAGCTGCAGAATAGAGTAATTACTCACCAAATTGACCCGTGAATCGATTTAAAAATCGCTCGTTTTCGGCTAAAAATAGAAAGTGGTGTGAAAATGGGTCCGTACTGCCGCAAACCAAACTGCGGTTTTTTTTGGCAAAACGTGTTCCTAGGCCATAAAAACTGAGTGTGGAAGCTGCAGAATAGCGTAATTACTCACCAAATTAATGTGTGACTTGATTAAAAATCGCTCGTTTTCGGCTAAAAATAGAAAGTGGTGTGAAAATGGGTCCGTACTGCCGCAAACCAAACTGCGATTTTTTTTGGCAAAACGTGTAGCTAGGCCATAAAAACTGAGTCTGGAAGCTGCAGAATAGCGTAATTACTCACCAAATTGACCTGTGAATCGATTTAAAAATCGCTCGTTTTCGGCTAAAAATAGAAAGTGGTGTGAAAATGGGTCCGTACTGCTGCAAACCAAACTGCGATTTTTTTGGCAAAACGTGTTCCTAGGCCATAAAAACTGAGCCTGGAAGCTGCAGAATAGCGTAATTACTCACAAATTGACCCGTGAATCGATTTAAAAATCGCTCGTTTTCGGCTAAAAATAGAAAGTGGTGTGAAAATGGGTCCGTACTGCTGCAAACCAAACTGCGATTTTTTTTGGCAAAACGTGTACCTAGGCCATAAAAACTGAGTCTGGAAGCTGCAGAATAGCGTAATTACTCATCAAATTGACGCGTGAATCGATTTAAAAATGGCACGTTTTCTGCTAAGATAGAAAGTAGTGTGAAAATGGGCCCGAACAGCCGGAAAACAAAATGCGATTTTTTTTACCAAAACGTGTTCCTAGGCCATAAAAACTGAGTCGTGAATCTGCAGAATAGCGTAATTACTCACCAAATTGGCTGGTGAATCGATTTAAAAATCACTCGTTCTCTGATAAAAATAGAAAGTGGTGTGTGAGAATGGGCCCGAGCTGCGGAAAACCAAAATGCGATTTTTTTGCCAAAACGTGTTCCTAGGCCATAAAAACTTAGTCTGGAAGCTGTAGAATAGCGTAATTACTCACCAAATTGACGGGTGAATCGATTTAAAAATCGCTCATTTTCTACTAAAAATAGAAAGTTATGTGCAAATAGGCCCAAACTGCCGGAAACCAAAATGAAATTTTTTTGCCAAAACGTGTTCCTAGGCCATAAAAACTTAGTCTGGAAGCTGCAGAATAGCGTAATTACTCACCAAATTGACGCATTAATCGATTTAAAAAACGCTCGTTTTCTTATAAAAGTAGAAAGTGGTTTGAAAATGAGCCCGAACTGCCGGAAACCAAAATGTGATTGTTTTTGCCAAAACGTGTTCCTAAGCCATAAAAACTAAGTCTGGAAGCTGCAGAATAGCGTAATTACTCACCAAATTGACGCGTGAATCGATTTAAAAATCGCTCATTTTCTGCTAAAAACAGACAATGGTGTGAAAATGGGCCCGAACTGCGGAAAACCAAAATGCGATTTTTTTTGCCAAAACGTGTTTCTAGGCCACAAAAACTTAGTCTGGAAGCTGCATAATAGCGTAATTACTCACAAAATTGACTGTTGAATCGATTTAAAAATCTTACGTTTTCTGCTAAAAATCGAAAGTTATGTGAAAATGGGCCCGAACAGCCGGAAACCAAAATGCAAATTTTTTGCCAAAACGTGTTCCTAGGCCATAAAAACTTGGTCGGGAAGGTGCAGAATAGCGTAACTACTCACAAAATTAACCCGTGAATCGATTTAAAAATCGCTCGTTTTCTGCTAAAAATAGAAGGTGGTGTGAAAATGGCCCGAACTGCCGAAAACCAAAATGCGATTTTTTTTTGCCAAAACATGTTCCTAGGCCATAAAAACTTAGTCTAGAAGCTGCAGAATAGAGTAATTACTCACCAAATTGACCCGTGAATCGATTTAAAAATCGCTCGTTTTCGGCTAAAAATAGAAAGTGGTGTGAAAATGGGTCCGTACTGCCGCAAACCAAACTGCGGTTTTTTTTTGGCAAAACGTGTTCCTAGGCCATAAAAACTGAGTGTGGAAGCTGCAGAATAGCGTAATTACTCACCAAATTAATGTGTGACTTGATTAAAAATCGCTCGTTTTCGGCTAAAAATAGAAAGTGGTGTGAAAATGGGTCCGTACTGCCGCAAACCAAACTGCGATTTTTTTTGGCAAAACGTGTAGCTAGGCCATAAAAACTGAGTCTGGAAGCTGCAGAATAGCGTAATTACTCACCAAATTGACCTGTGAATCGATTTAAAAATCGCTCGTTTTCGGCTAAAAATAGAAAGTGGTGTGAAAATGGGTCCGTACTGCTGCAAACCAAACTGCGATTTTTTTGGCAAAACGTGTTCCTAGGCCATAAAAATTGAGTCTGGAAGCTGCAGAATAGCGTAATTACTCACCAAATTGACCCGTGAATCGATTTAAAAATCGCTCGTTTTCGGCTAAAAATAGAAAGTGGTGTGAAAATGGGTCCGTACTGCCGCAAACCAAACTGCGATTTTTTTTGGCAAAACGTGTACCTAGGCCATAAAAACTGAGTCTGGAAGCTGCAGAATAGCGTAATTACTCATCAAATTGACGCGTGAATCGATTTAAAAATGGCACGTTTTCTGCTAAAAATAGAAAGTAGTGTGAAAATGGGCCCGAACAGCCGGAAAACAAAATGCGATTTTTTTACCAAAACGTGTTCCTAGGCCATAAAAACTGAGTCGTGAATCTGCAGAATAGCGTAATTACTCACCAAATTGGCTGGTGAATCGATTTAAAAATCACTCGTTCTCTGATAAAAATAGAAAGTGGTGTGTGAGAATGGGCCCGAGCTGTGGAAAACCAAAATGCGATTTTTTTTGCCAAAACGTGTTCCTAGGCCATAAAAACTTAGTCTGGAAGCTGTAGAATAGCGTAATTACTCACCAAATTGACGGTTGAATCGATTTAAAAATCGCTCGTTTTCTACTAAAAATCGAAAGTTATGTGCAAATAGGCCCAAACTGCCGGAAACCAAAATGAATTTTTTTTGCCAAAACGTGTTCCTAGGCCATAAAAACTTAGTCTGGAAGCTGCAGAATAGCGTAATTACTCACCAAATTGACGCATTAATCGATTTAAAAAACGCTCGTTTTCTTATAAAAGTAGAAAGTGGTTTGAAAATGAGCCCGAACTGCCGGAAACCAAAATGTGATTGTTTTTGCCAAAACGTGTTCCTAGGCCATAAAAACTACGTCTGGAAGCTGCAGCATAGCGTAATTACTCACCAAATTGACGCGTGAATCGATTTAAAAATCGCTCATTTTCTGCTAAAAACAGACAGTGGTGTGAAAATGGGCCCGAACTGCGGAAAACCAAAATGCGATTTTTTTTTGCCAAAACGTGTTTCTAGGCCACAAAAACGTAGTCTGGAAGATGCATAATAGCGTAATTAATCACAAAATTGACTGGTGAATCGATTTAAAAATCTTACGTTTTCTGCTAAAAATCGAAAGTTATGTGAAAATGGGCCCGAACTGCCGGAAACCAAAATGCAAATTTTTTGCCAAAACGTGTTCCTAGGCCATAAAAACTTGGTCGGGAAGCTGCAGAATAGCGTAACTACTCACAAAATTAACCCGTGAATCGATTTAAAAATCGCTCGTTTTCTGCTAAAAATAGAAGGTGGTGTGAAAATGGCCCGAACTGCCGAAAACCAAAATGCGATTTTTTTTGCCAAAACATGTTCCTAGGCCATAAAAACTTAGTCTAGAAGCTGCAGAATAGAGTAATTACTCACCAAATTGACCCGTGAATCGATTTAAAAATCGCTCGTTTTCGGCTAAAAATAGAAAGTGGTGTGAAAATGGGTCCGTACTGCCGCAAACCAAACTGCGGTTTTTTTGGCAAAACGTGTTCCTAGGCCATAAAAACTGAGTGTGGAAGCTGCAGAATAGCGTAATTACTCACCAAATTAATGTGTGACTTGATTAAAAATCGCTCGTTTTCGGCTAAAAATAGAAAGTGGTGTGAAAATGGGTCCGTACTGCCGCAAACCAAACTGCGATTTTTTTTTGGCAAAACGTGTACCTAGGCCATAAAAACTGAGTCTGGAAGCTCGAGAATAGCGTAATTACTCACCAAATTGACCTGTGAATCGATTTAAAAATCGCTCGTTTTCGGCTAAAAATAGAAAGTGGTGTGAAAATGGGTCCGTACTGCTGCAAACCAAACTGCGATTTTTTTGGCAAAACGTGTACCTAGGCCATAAAAACTGAGTCTGGAAGCTGCAGAATAGCGTAATTACTCACCAAATTGACCCGTGAATTGATTTAAAAATCGCTCGTTTTCGGCTAAAAATAGAAAGTGGTGTGAAAATGGGTCCGTACTGCTGCAAACCAAACTGCGATTTTTTTTGGCAAAACGTGTTCCTAGGCCATAAAAACTGAGTCTGGAAGCTGCAGAATAGCGTAATTACTCACCAAATTGACCCGTGAATCGATTTAAAAATTGCTCGTTTTCGGCTAAAAATAGAAAGTGGTGTGAAAATGGGTCCGTACTGCCGCAAACCAAACTGCGATTTTTTTTGGCAAAACGTGTACCTAGGCCATAAAAACAGAGTCTGGAAGCTGCAGAATAGCGTAATTACTCATCAAATTGACGCGTGAATCGATTTAAAAATGGCACGTTTTCTGCTAAAAATAGAAAGTAGTGTGAAAATGGGCCCGAACAGCCGGAAAACAAAATGCGATTTTTTTACCAAAACGTGTTCCTAGGCCATAAAAACTGAGTCGTGAATCTGCAGAATAGCGTAATTACTCACCAAATTGGCTGGTGAATAGATTTAAAAATCACTCGTTCTCTGATAAAAATAGAAAGTGGTGTGTGAGAATGGGCCCGAGCTGCGGAAAACCAAAATGCGATTTTTTTTGCCAAAACGTGTTCCTAGGCCATAAAAACTTAGTCTGGAAGCTGTAGAATAGCGTAATTACTCACCAAATTGACGGGTGAATCGATTTAAAAATCGCTCGTTTTCTACTAAAAATCGAAAGTTATGTGCAAATAGGCCCAAACTGCCGGAAATCAAAATGAATTTTTTTTGCCAAAACGTGTTCCTAGGCCATAAAAACTTAGTCTGGAAGCTGCAGAATAGCGTAATTACTCACCAAATTGACGCATTAATCGATTTAAAAAACGCTCGTTTTCTTATAAAAGTAGAAAGTGGTTTGAAAATTATCCCGAACTGCCGGAAACCAAAATGTGATTGTTTTTGCCAAAACGTGTTCCTAGGCCATAAAAACTACGTCTGGAAGCTGCAGAATAGCGTAATTACTCACCAAATTGACGCGTGAATCGATTTAAAAATCGCTCATTTTCTGCTAAAAACAGACAGTGGTGTGAAAATGGGCCCGAACTGCGGAAAACCAAAATGCGATTTTTTTTGCCAAAACGTGTTTCTAGGCCACAAAAACGTAGTCTGGAAGCTGCATAATAGCGTAATTACTCACAAAATTGACTGGTGAATCGATTTAAAAATCTTACGTTTTCTGCTAAAAATCGAAAGTTTTGTGAAAATGGGCCCGAACTGCCGGAAACCAAAATGCAAATTTTTTGCCAAAACGTGTTCCTAGGCCATAAAAACTTGGTCGGGAAGCAGCAGAATAGCGTAACTACTCACAAAATTAACCCGTGAATCGATTTAAAAATCGCTCGTTTTCTGCTAAAAATTGAAGGTGGTGTGAAAATGGCCCGAACTGCCGAAAACCAAAATGCGATTTTTTTTGCCAAAACATGTTCCTAGGCTATAAAAACTTAGTCTAGAAGCTGCAGAATAGAGTAATTACTCACCAAATTGACCCGTGAATCCATTTAAAAATCGATCGTTTTCCAGCTAAAAGTAGAAAGTGGTGTGAAAATGGCCCGAACTGCCGAAAAACAAAATGTGATTTTTTTTTTGCCAAAACGTGTTCCTAGGCCATAAAACTAAGTCTGGAAACTGCAGAATAACGAAATTACTCATCAATTTGACGCGTGAATCGTTTTAAAAATCGTCCGTTTACTGCTAAAAATAGAAAGTGGTGTGAAAATGGGCCTGAACTGCCGGAAACCAAAATGCGATTTCTTTGCCAAAACGTGTTCCTAGGCCATAAGAACTGAGTCTCGAATATGAAGAATCGCGTAATTACTCACCAAATTGACGGGTAAATCGATTTAAAAATCGCTCGTTCTCTTCTAAAAATAGAAAGTGGTGTGTGAGAATGGGCCCGAACTGTCGGAAACCAAAATGCGATTTTTTTTGTCAAAACGTGTTCTTAGGCAATAAAAAATGAGTCTGGAAGCGGCAGAATAGCGTAATTACTCACCAAATTGACGCATGAATCCATTTAAAAAACGCTCGTTTTCTGCTAAAAATAGAAGGTGGTGTGAAAATGGCCAGAACTGCCGAAAACCAAAATGCGATTTTTTTTGCCAAAACATGTTCCTAGGCCATAAAAACTTAGTCTAGAAGCTGCAGAATAGAGTAATTACTCACCAAAGTGACCCGTGAATCCATTTAAAAATCGACTGTTTTCCAGCTAAAAGTAGAAAGTGGTGTGAAAATGGCCCGAACTGCCGAAAAACAAAATGTGATTTTTTTTGCCAAAACGTGTTCCTAGGCCATAAAACTTAGTCTGGAAGATGCAGAATAACGTAATTACTCATCAAATTGACGCGTGAATCGATTTAAAAATCGCACGTTTTCTGCTAAAAATAGAAAGTGGTGTGAAAAATGCCCGCACTACCGTAAACCAAAATGCGATTTTTTTACCAAAACGTGTTCCTAGGCCATAAAAACTGAGTCGTGAATCTGCAGAATAGCGTAATTACTCACCAAATTTACTGGTGAATCTATTTAAAAATCACTCGTTCTCTGCTAAAAAGAGTAAGTGGTGTGTGAGAATGGGCCCGAACTGCGGAAAACCAAAATGCGATTTTTTTGACAAAACGTGTTCCTAGGCCATAAAAACTTAGTCTGGAAGCTGCAGAATAGCGTAATTATTCACCAAATTGACGGGTGAATCGATTTAAAAATCGCCCGTTTTCTGCTAAAAATCGAAAGTTATGTGAAAATGAGCCCAAACTGCCGGAAACCAAAATGCGTTTTTTTTGCCAAACGTGTTCCTAGGCCATAAAAACTTAGTCTGGGAGCTGCAGAATAGCGTAATTACTCACCAAATTGACGGGTGAATTGATTTAAAAATCGCTCGTTTTCTGCTAAAAATCGAAAGTTATGTGAAAATGGGCCCGAACTGCCGGAAACCAAAATGCGACATTTTTGCCAAAACGTGTTCCTAGGCAATAAAAACTTAGTCTGGAAGCTGCAGTATAGCATAATTACTCACAAAATTAACCCATGAATTGATTTAAAAATCGCTCGTTTTCTGCTAAAAATAGGTGGTGTGAAAATGGTCCGAACTACCGAAAACCAAAATGCGATATTTTTTTGCCAAAACGTGTTCCTACGCCATAAAAACTTAGTCTGGAAGCTACGGAATAGTGTAATTACTCACCAAAGTGACTTGTGAATCCATTTAAAAATCGATCGTTTTCCAGCTAAAAGTAGAAAGTGGTGTGAAAATGGTTTGAACTGCCGAAAAACAAAATGCGATTTTTTTGCCGAAACGTGTTCCTAGGCCATAAAAACTAAGTCTGGAAGCTGCAGAATAGCGTAATTACTCACCAAAGTGACCCGTGAATCCATTTAAAAATCGATCGTTTTCCAGCTAAAAGTAGAAAGTGGTGTGAAAATGGCCCGAACTGCCGAAAAACAAAATGCGATTTTTTTTGGCAAAACGTGTTCCTAGGCCATAAAACTAAGTCTGGAAGCTGCAAAATAGCGTAATTACTCACCAAATTGACCCGTGAATCGATTTTAAAATCGCTCGTTTTCTGCTAAAAACAGACAGTGGTGTGAAAATGGGCCCGAACTGCGGAAAACCAAAATGCGATATTTTTGCCAAAACGTGTTCCTAGGCCATAAAAACATAGTCTAGAAGCTGCTGAATAGCGTAATTACTCACTAAATTGACGGGTGAATCGATTTAAAAATCGCTCGTTTTCTGCTAAAAATCAAAAGTTATATGAAAATTGGCCTGAACTGCCGGAAACTTGTGAAAATGGCCCGAACTGCCGAAAACCAAAATGCGATTTTTTTTGCCAAAACGTGTTCCTAGGCCATAAAAACTTAGTCTGCAAGCTGCAGAATAGAGTAATTATTCACCAAAGTGACCCGTGAATCCATTTAAAAATCGATCGTTTTCCAGCTAAAAGTGGAAATTGGTGTGAAAATGGCCCGAACTGCCAAAAAACAAAATGCGATTTTTTTTGCCAAAACATGTTCCTAGGCCATAAAATGTCACACCCCGGATTTTCGACACCCCGGGCGTGCGACCCATCGGTTGGTACCTGTTTTCAGTAAATACGCACGGAAAACGTTTATATTTTTCTTTTGTATTAAACAACTCGTAAGTTCAATAAAATATTCTTTCATAACTGGGATTTAGATATCCCTTGTTTGTACAAAACGTTTCTTTTTCAAAAGGAAATCTATACATCATTTCCTTTTTCCTGACACTTGTACAAAATTCTTTCCACAAGGTTTTATCGTGCCTAAGGAGTCGGAATCGCTTCAGCATCTACCCTTGCTAAATACAATCATTCATGATTACCTGAAAATGTTTTGAAAATGATACGTCAGCGGAAAGCTGGTGAATAACATTTAACCGACACTAAATCATTTTCAGCATAAGTAGTATTAATGTTTGGTCTGCTGACCTGGAAAAGAACAGATGATAGAAAGCCAAAATATACTAAGTGTTGATCAAGAATAAATAACAGTAGTTACAAGAAAGCTTCCTCCAAAGAACTGTTGATTTCCAAACTGCTGATGCTTAAACAACTGATACAAGATAACTACTGCTGATGAAAGGTCTGATGGATAAAGTCTGAAGAGCAAAAGTCTGATAAAGAACAAGTGCTGATCAAAGATCTGAAGAACAAAGGTCTGTTGAACCAACAGCACTTTGGTTCAACAGATGATAAGAAGACATCAGAGTTTTAGTTTAACAGAGTTTTTCTTTCAGTAGTTTCAATGTAACAGTAGTTTATTGTTTAACAGATGTTGTAGTTTGTTAGTCAGTTATGGGTCGCTTTCTAGGTGACGTCAGCCAAGTGATCATCAGAGGTTTGTACTTGTCTATAAATAGAACAGTACTTGTACTGTTCTATTGGTCACTCGTCATTCTTTTTTAGACAAACATACTCTGAGTGATCAGGCTGAGGGGGAGCTATAATTGTACCTTTGTAATCTTTCAGTTTAATGAAAGCATTCGATTGATAACAATTATTCTCTATGTTTTGATTATTCTTTATTCCGATGCACTTTCCATTTAGATTTCATTCATATTTCACACTTAATCAAAACAGTCCAATACTCAGATCCTAACAATTGGTATCAGAGCTTGGTCAATTAAATCTGATATAATCAATCAATTTAATACACAGATCAGCTCATAATCATTGATATCGTTTGTTTGTCGGGTTAAAACAGAGTAATAGTTTATTTTCGTTTCAACAGTTAGTAAACAGACTTTGTTTTTTGAAAAACCAAGAGAATGACTTCACTTAATCAAGATCCACACAACACTGGCACACACAACAAGCCTCCGATGCTTGTCAGGTCAGAATACAACATCTGGCAGCGTCGGGTAGCTCATGTGTTAGCACAACAGAACACAGGGTGCTGGAAATCGGTAGTATTTGGACCACATGTTCCAATGGTACCGAGTGCCGAGGATCCAAAGATCCAAGTACCAAAGAGTGTTGAGAACTACTCAGAGCAAGATTTTCAGAAAATCGAGCTAGATGCCAAGGCTTTCAGCATAGTAGCCATGGCACTGCCGAATGATATCTATGCCGGTCTCTTGCACTGCAATAGTGCTAAAGAACTGTGGGATGCTCTTAAAGAGCAATTCGGGGGTACTGATGATGTGATTGAAAACAACCGTGAAATACTTAACCAACAATATGAAACGTTTAGTCACATAAAAGGGGAGTCATTAACACAACAGTTTGAAAGGTTTAACTGTCTAATTAGTGAACTTAAACTAGTTGGTCTAACTTTTCCTAATTCAACACTGAATCATAGGTTTCTTAGATCACTTCAGGACAAATGGGACACTATAGCTATAGTTATGAGAAACTCTATCGGATTCAAAGACCTAACCCTAACCCAGCTTCATGGTAAGCTCCTGACTTATGAAAGGGAGCTTAACCAGAAAAAGAAGCTCCAGGACTCTGGCAAAGTGTCAGATGACTATGTATTTGGTAATACTGCACTGTTGGGTCAGGATGATGGTTCTGGAAGTAGTAAGGATCAGAGTTATGATCATTACATTGACATAACAACTGGTTTCAATAATGATTCTTACTCATCACCAAACAACTGTGCTTTCACAGCCAGTGGTGATATCCAGGCTTCTGATAATTCATCTTTTGTGTACAATGACTTGCAATACATTGACCCTTTGGACCTAGAAGAAATGGACATCTTACATCAGGTTGCCCTGCTCAGTATTAGAACAAATAACTTCTATAAGAAAACTGGCAGGAGGTACCCAGGTTTACATGGTGGGTCAAAGGTTGGGTTGGATAAATCAAAGATAAAGTGTTACAAGTGTCATAGAATGGGTCATTTTGCTAGGGAGTGTAGGAGTCAAAATGGAGTTCCTATGATTACCTATCCAAATCAAAGACCACAGACCAACACTTATCAAACCATCCCTAATGTACCTAATGTGCAAAACACTGCTCACTTTGCACAGACCCAAACCACTGTTCCTGTGCATTATGTCCAAACCACTGTTCCTCAGTATCACTATGTCCAAACACCTGTTGCTCAGACCCCTGTGCCAATGACTGTTACTCCACCCTCTGCTCCTGCAGAGACCAGTCAACCAGGTCAACAGAGTTTCTTTACTCAAGGCTTTGTTGATTGGAGCAGTCTACCAGATGAGATAACAGATGACAACATTGCTCTAGTTGCTAACACTGAAAAGGATTTTTGTTTTATGGCACTAGAAACAATTGTTGAAGAGACTGACTCTGAGGAAGTGGTGTCTATGTCTGAAAATGTGACTGATGGTGTTGTTGGTGAGATTGTTTCAGCTGAAGAATCTGAAGTGGAGGTTGTAAATCTATCAGACCCCTGGGGTAGTGATGACTGTGACTGCCAGTGTAACTGTGCCTTGATGGCTGCTGCTAAGGTATCTCCTCAAATCTTAAATGACTTATGTTCAGACAAATGTATTGTGGCATTTGCTAAGATAAAAGAGGTGAATGAAAACTTTAGAAAGAAAATTTTGGATTCTGAAATTCAATTTGAAAAACTTACAAAAGAGTTAAAATCAAAAATATCTGAAAAAGAGTCTGAAATCAGCAGTCTAAAACATGAAGCAAGCATAACCAAAGACCAGCTTCAGACTATGATAACAAAATATCATAGTTGTAAGAAGGAGCTTGAGTCCACCCAAGTTGAATGTAAGAAATGGGTGGAATCATCAAAGGGTTTTGAGATGATTGTCAACCAACAATCTAAAAGTCATGTGAAATTTGGGTTTGGTTTTAAAACCACTGATCAAGTTTCACAAACCACTGACAAAAAGGAACCACAGTTGTTGAGGTCATTCCTACAAACTCAAAAGGTCAAGAAATCAAGGTTACTGAACCCAATGGCAAGAAAATCATTCTTGAAAAGTTGGAAGGTACACCCTCATTTGATGAAATTGAGAAATATCAATTCAAACCAACATGGTCAGATGAGTGTGAAGTCCTTGAAAATTTCAAACCAATGACCTTCAAAACCTCTGATGGTAAAATGGCACCACAGGCCAAAGTTATCCCTCTAGTAAGTCTTCCAACAGATGATGAAACATCTGTTGAAAAGAAGAAAGAAAAAGGGAAAGCCAAGAACAACTTGTTTTGTGATTTTTGTGAAAAGAAGAACCATGTCACCAAAAACTGTTTTCTTCTAAAAGCATATGACATCAACAAAACAACAAGTTTAAATGATTCAAAATCTAAAGAATGTTCAATTTGCAAGAAAAAGAATCACAAAACAAAAGAATGCCTATATCTCAAAAATTTTGATGAAAAGATAAAAGAGTATAAGGCTAAAACTCTGGAAAGTCAAGTGGTAAGTACTTCAAAAGGAAAACCCAAACAGACTTTTGAATCAGTTCAAACATCTGTTACCAAAAGTCTGAACAAAAACTCTACTCCCAGAGAGGTTCAGGTAACAGATGCTCCACCTGTTAACAGATTACCAAGAGGATATGGACAACCCACTTGTCATCGTCTGCCACATGTTTATGAAGAGCCCAAGAGGCCTTCAAAACCAAAAGTGAACAGACACCCTCATGGTTTTCAACAACTGATAGGAAATGATCAAACATCTGCTGGACCAAGTGTTGACATACAAGCACTGGCAAATGGTCAACTGCAACTGTTGAATCTAGTTCAAAAGCTAGTTCAAACCACTGATTATTCTCCTCAACTTAAGGCTGAGACAGCTAAGGACCCATCCAAAGCCAATTTGGCTTTGGACACTCACCAAAACTAAAATCTTTACTGATGTGCAGGGAGCTTCTGCTTGTTTAGACAGTTTATGGTATGTAGATAGTGGAGGCTCCAGGCACATGACTGGATGTAGAGCCCTTCTTCTGGACTTTCTTGCTCATGGAGGGGGTGATATATCCTTTGGTAATGATTCTAAAGGTAAAGTGTTGGGTTCTGGTACTGTCAAAGCAGGGAGGCTTAAGTTTGAAAATGTTAATCTAATAGACAATCTAAAATTTAATCTACTTAGTGTATCACAAATGAGTGACAAAGGCTTTGGGTCATTCTTCACTAAGCAAACTTGTAAGATTGTTGGCCCAGAGGCTGTAGAAAAGATTAACACCATCATTGCTGAGAGCAAAACACAACTTGTTGCTCACAGAAGTGGCAATGTGTATGTAGTTGATATGTTGAAGGATAATCCTACTGCAAATGTCTGTCTGTTCTCAGCTGCCTCTACCAAAGAGACAGAATTGTGGCATAGGAGACTTGGTCACACCAACCTTCAAACTATCAACTCACTCTCCAAACAAAACCTTGTCAGAGGTTTACCATCAAAAGAATTCAAATGTGATGAGCATTGTGTTTCCTGTTTAAAAGGTAAACAACATAAAAGCTCTTACAAATCCATTGATGAGTCCAAAACTAGTCAGTGTCTACAAATGTTGCACATGGACTTGTTTGGCCCTGTAAAAATCATGAGTCTAAGAAGGAAAAGATTTTGTCTTGTCATAGTTGATGATTTTTCTAGGTTTACATGGACTTACTTTTTACACTCTAAAGATGAGACTGCAGGTATTTTGAAGGACTTTGTCACCAAAGTTGAAAAACAATATGACTTGCCAGTAAAAGTCTTTAGGAGTGACAATGGAACAGAGTTTAAAAATAAGGAGTTAGATGATTTCTGTGTGTCAAAAGGGATTGTAAGGCAGTACAGTATCCCAAGAACACCAGAGCAAAATGGGGTGGTTGAAAGGAAGAACAGGACTCTCATTGAAGCTGCAAGAACAATGCTAGCAGATTCTGGTTTACCTCTGTCCTTTTGGGCAGAAGCTGTAAACACTGCTTGTTATGTTCAAAACAGAGTTTTAATCAACCCTAGACATCAAAAGACTGCTTATGAAATTCTGTTTAAAATCAAACCACTGATATCATTTTTCAAAATCTTTGGCTGCCCATGTTTCATTTTAAATCTTAAAGATTCCATTTCAAAATTTGCAGCCAAAGTGGATTGTGGATATTTTCTGGGGTATTCTTCTGTTGCAAAGGCCTATAAAGTGTTTAACACAAGGACTAAAACAATAGAAGAAACTCTGAATGTGAAGTTCAATGAACTTTCTTCTTTAAAAATCCCAGCAAACCCTGCTGAGTTGTTTGATTTAGATAAATTCAAATTTGAAGATATTGCTGTCAAAACTAACCCTGCAGGTACTCCACAATCTTCACAACAAGACTACAGAATAGATGCTGTGGTTCCAGACCACTACAAAGTCTATCCTGTATCAGAGGATGCAGTGTTTCAAAAGAACTGTCAAAACTCTGTCACAGCTGAGTCAGCCACTGTTGGCCAGTCTTACCTTCAAACCACTGATTCACCTAGCCAATCCACGTTCCACTCATCTGTTGACAAGAGTCAATCATCTGTTGACAAAAGTCAGTCCAATCTTACACCACTTGGACCCATTCCTCCACCTCCATTTCAAACATCTGTTGCCTCTTCAGAAGTGCCAACAGATGTTATGTCAACAGAGTCTCCAAACCTCTGTCCCTCACCACAAAATACCATCATACCATATCAGGGAGATCTAATCTACCTAAGAGCTCATCCACCATACCAAATCATTGGCAACATCAGAGAAGGTGTGCTCACAAGGAGCCAATCGTCAAACATCTGTCTTTTTGCAGGCTTTCTATCCCTTACACAACCTGTCAAGTACCAAGAGGCACTGAAAGACAACAGTTGGGTAGAATCCATGCAAGAAGAACTCCTTCAGTTCAAAAGACAACAAGTATGGGAACTTGTACCACTGCCTAAGGATGTCTGTCCAATAGGCACAAAGTGGGTCTTCAAAAACAAAACTGATGAAAGGGGTATAGTTGTCAAGAACAAAGCTAGGTTAGTGGTTCAAGGCTTCAGACAAGAAGAGGGTATTGACTATGATGAAACCTTTGCCCCTGTAGCAAGGTTAGAAGCTATCAGACTTTTCTTAGCCTTTGCTGTCAACCACAACATCAAGGTGTATCAGATGGACATCAAGTGTGCCTTCCTATATGGCAAAATTCAGGAGGAGGTCTATGTATGTCAACCACCTGGTTTTGAAGACACATTCCATCCTGATCATGTCTACAAGCTTAACAAAGCATTGTATGGACTCAAACAAGCACCAAGAGCCTGGTATGAAACTCTCTCTACTTTTCTCTTATCCATTGGTTTCACTAGAGGTAAAATTGATAAAACCTTGTTTTTAAAATGGAAAGGAAAAGATTTAATGATTGTTCAAATATATGTGGATGACATCATTTTTGGATCCACATGTAATAAAATGTGTGAGGAGTTTAGGGAACTCATGACAGCAGAGTTTGAAATGAGTGCTATGGGAGAACTTCAGTGTTTTCTTGGTCTCCAAGTAAAGCAACTGCAAAATGGCACTTTCATTCATCAAAACAAGTATGTGAAAAACTTGTTAACAAAATTTGAGATGAATGATTGTAAACCATGTAGTACACCCATGAGCACTGTCAAGCCACTCACTGATGATGAAAAGGATGAACTGGTTGATCAGACACACTATAGATGCATGATTGGGTCTTTACTGTACTTAACAGCATCCAGGCCAGACATTATGTTTGCAACCTGTGTGTGTGCTAGATCTCAGGCCTCTCCTAGAAAATCTAACCTTATTGCTGTGAAAAGGATCTTCAGATACCTAAAAGGTGCTCCCACACTTGGTATCTGGTATCCTGCTAATGGAAACATTGAGCTTTCAGGTTATTCAGATAGTGATTTTGCTGGCTGCCATACCACAAGGAAGTCCACATCAGGCGGGTGCCAGTTTCTAGGGAATGCCTTAGTTTCTTGGCAAAGCAAAAAGCAAGCAGCTGTTTCAACATCCACTGCTGAAGCTGAATACATTGCTGCTGCAAGCTGTACAGCCCAACTTATGTGGCTTCAAAATCAACTACTGGATTTTGGAATAACTGCACTGAGGACTCCACTCATGTTGGATAGTCAAGCTGCTGAAAATATCATAAAAAATCCAGTCTCCCACTCAACCACCAAGCACATAGATATCAGACATCACTTTGTCAGGGATAGCTATGAAAAAGGTTTGATTTCTCTGCACCATGTTCCAACAAAGGATCAGTTGGCAGATGTGCTGACAAAAGCTTTAGACACATCTACCTTCACAAATCTGATCTCTCGAATTGGAATGTTAAACATGGATTAAAACAACAAAAATGTTTTCAATAAAAACATTAAAATGTTTCAGAAAATCAAATTTTTGCTAAAATAACACTTTGATTGATAAATCTGTTTTAAAACCACTGATTCAGATAAAACAACCACTGTTTTATTAAAACCACTTTTAGTTGAAAAATCTGTTTCAAACATCTGATCAGGTAAAACAACCACTGTTGGTTGAAAAATCTGTTTCAAACATCTGATCAGATAAAACAACTGTTTTCATCAGTCTTTTGGTTAAACAACAGAGGTTGGCAACAGAGGTTCAACAAAACAGCTGTCTGCCACCAGATGTTTCAACCATCAGATGTTTGCCACGTCTGCTCTCAAAAGCAGAGTTTTTGCCACATCAGCGGTTTAACAGAGCCTATAAAACCCTGTTCTTTCCCCCAACAGCAGTTTTACTGTCTCATTGTATTCAAAATACTGAAAACCGCTCTCGTCTTCATAACCCTCAATCAAAAGTTCATCACTTTCCCAATCAAAATCCATTAAAATGGAACTCCAAACAAAAGCCACTCACAATTTCCTTCCTTATTTGGTTAAAACCGAAGACAACACACCATTCCATTCCACCATTGACATCATCAATAACTCCAAATATAAAAATGTTCTTATTGCTGATGCCCCCATATACCTGGAAACACTCCAAGAATTCTGGGCAACTGCTGAGGTTTTATACCAAGACAAAAAGCCTACGTCCATAATTTCAAAAATTGGAGCCACCAGTATCGCCATAACCCCTGAGATCATCTCCACTACCTTCTCACTGAACGACTTGTCAGGTATGGATACTTTTCCAAAAACAGAGCTTCACACTGAGTTTCAAGAGAGAGGGTATGATGCTCAAATGACTGGTTCCACACTATACAAAAAGTTTTTCCCACCAGTCATGAAATTTTTCTTCCATACCCTTCTCCTCTGTGCCTCTGCCAAGACTACATCCTTCAATGAAATCCCATTGAGGATACAATACTTGGGATATGCTATGTTGTCAGATTCTGACTTCAATCTATCTCAGGGATTGTTTTCAGACTTGGTATCAAATGTGAAAGCCATAAAATCTGGCTCAAACAATGCTTTTCTGCTCTACCCTAGAATTCTAAGTGTAATTCTACAAAAGCTTTTACCTGCAAAGGATTTTCAAAAGGGAGAGTCATTTCAAATGAAAAGTCTAACTGATGAAACTTTTACAAGAATGCTGGGTTCTTCAACCCAAGAAAAAGCAACAAAAGTTCAAAAGGTTTCCAAAACACAACCAAAGAGGACAAAGACAACCACTGTTGTTGAAACCTCTGTTGGTGAGCCCACTGCTCCTGGTGATCATGGCACTTCATCCAGTGCTGTGAAACCCACACCAGCCACCAAAAGAAAACGTCCATCCACCAAAACAACCACCAAAACCAAAAAGGGACTTCTGGAAGATGAGATACCAGAAGCTAACCCTGTTGCATCACCAAAGCAACATGAAACCACTGTTGTTACTTCCTCACAACAGTTGGAGATATCTCAACCAAAGCAAACTCCTCAAGATTCCTCACAAAAGGAACTTGTTGTAAGCCAAAGGGAACCCCAAACTGAGGCATATGAGTCACTTGATCATATGTTTACAAGCCCATCTCCCAGGGCTAATCAGCTTCTTACTCCACCTACATCACCACCACATGTCCCACAAACAATGCAACCCCTGTTTGAGGCTATTGATAAAACTCAGGACAACCCCAGTTCCTCTCCTTCACCTATCACTGAGAGTATGCCACTACCAGTGACTGGGGCTGAGGAAAATCAATCAGCCATCCCACAAACAGATGAGGAGGTTATACTCCCAGAAGTCAATGTTACTTCTGATGAGGTTTCAAGAGAAGCAGCTACTACTGCTGTAGAGACCATTGTCTCACAGCAGGACAGTGGTTACATTGCTAAGACTTCCTTGAAGGCAACAACTGATGAAGACACAATTGTGTCTCCTAAAATAGTTGGAAGTCCCCAGAACCAAGACAAAGGGGCAGCAGGTTCTTATTCTATGGATTCACCTCCTAGGACTGAACCAGCTAAAACTACCTCTGGTAGGGACTCAGATGAACCTATTAACTTGGGTGATGAGTCAAAACTTCAAGAATTGACGGCTAAAGTTCAAAACCTTGAATCCTCTGTTGCTGACATCAAATCTGATGTCAAGTCAATATTGGAAACATTGAATAACTTTACAAAAAGTCAACCATCCACTGCTGATGTTGCTAATGAGCTCTGGAAGTCTGTTTCCCCCATCATCATAGCTCATCGAAAATTAGCAGATCAGACACAGGAGACCTACATGACCTTGATCAGAAACATGGTGGATGCTAGATTCAATGATACAAAGGCTGACATCAAGGTGATCAAAGACCATTTGCTGAAGACCACTGGCTCTGCCCCTACCACAATTCTCAGAGATGAAGATGATGATGAATTCACTGCTGATGATGCCAAAAAGGGGGAGAGTGGCAGAGATAGGCTACCAAAACTTAATCCATTTGGTGAACCACCCTCACAAAAAGGGAAGAAGCCAACTGCTGACAAACCAGGGTCACCCAAATCAGCTCCACAGACACAACATTCAAATGTTCAGATCCCTGTCTCTGAACCAGCTCCAGCATCAAAGGCAAAAGAAGTTGACACTTCAGCTAATGAAAAAGCTGAAAAGGCTGCTCAAGACAAAATGAAAAGGGCTGATACATTAGAAGTAAAGGCAGAGAGGTTGGTGCAGCTGAAAAAGGAACAGCAGCAGGAAGTGGAAGATGTGAACACTTCAAAGAGAAAGAAAATGCCAGCCAAACACACTAGAAAACCACCTTCCAAATTAACTGCTGAAACCTCTGCTGTACAAACACCTGTTACCACAACCACTGCTCCTAAAACCACTGCCACCACAACCTCTGTTACCCAAACCACTGTACCTGAAACAACTGAAACTAAAGCCACTGCTAAAACATCTGCACAACCCAAACTTGTCACTAAACCAACCACAACTCAACCAACACCTAAACCTACTTCAACATAACCCAAAACCCAAACAACTGCTGGTTCCACTAAAGGACCAACAGATGTTTCTCAAACCACTGCCTCATCCTCACCTTCACCCAAAATCCTGTATAGCAGAAAAAGGAAATCCACCTTTGTTGTACAAGATGAAAACATCCACAACACACCACCTAACACCCCAATCTCATCCACACCAGTCAATGCCATTCCACTCTCATCTTACTCACCACACACTGCTCAATTCAGATCACACAGACCACCACCAACCATCACACCATTGGCTGAGAAGTATCCCCTTGAGTTGGATTTAATCAAGGGGGAACTTCAATCCTTCTATAATACTGATCAGCCATCAGAAAGATCCTTCCCATCTCTTAAAGGCTTCCCTGTTCCACTCAACATAGACACATATCTCAAATACAAGGGTGAACAGGCTGATGCTGTCATCAAAGAGAAGTGCAAAGGGAAGGATGACAGGACTGCTCAGGGCATCCATTCAGCAGAGCTTAGCAAACTCAGAAGGATTGAAGATTATGCTAAGACCCTGAGCAATTGCATGTCAACCATGCCTCTCAGCAGACACTTGGAAATGGAAGTAAGGGATTCACTGCTGGAACAGATCTTGGCATCCAAGCCTTATAAAGCAACAAAGAACCAATTTACATGCTGGACCACACATGCTCTAAGGGAAGAACTAATCAGAATAGAGAACATGGCCAAGAATCCTCCTGCTAAGGTTTCTGCTCCTGATTTCAAAAAGGGGAGAGATGAAGCTAGAGCTCTGAAATTCAGAAGAATGAGACAAGAGCTTGTAGCAGCTAAGTATGGAGAGATGAAGTCTGTTGCCAGATGGTCAGAGATCAGGCTAATTGAAACATACAAAAAGCTTGAACAAGAAAGAAAGACCAATCCTGATCTTCCAAGAAAACCTGTGTATGATGATGCTCCCAAGAAACCCTCTCAGGCCTTTACATTAGATAGCTTGCTTGCAACCTCTGATCTTTCTATTGCTGCTCAAAGGCAATACAAGAAGCAGAAGGAAATGTCTGAAGAAGACACAAGAAAGTTCAATGAAACTTATGTAAAAGAGGGTCTCTTGAACCAACTTAGATTCTTCTCTGACCCTGTCACAGAGAAGTTCAGAGAACTCATTGGCAGGCCTCCATCTCCCAACTCATCCAATATAAAGATGCATCCCAGTCACTCCTCTGATTCTAAAATTCTAAAATGGAAGTCTGATAAAGAGACCCATGAATTGACATTGCTCAGATCAGATGGTAGTATTCAGAAGCTGAGTATGGATGAGGCACCTGGCCTAAGTGCTGAAGATCTCCAGACACTTCTAAATTTGACACTGGATAGAGATGCTGAAGACCTCTTCTCTCTACACTTTGAATTACAATTGAAAGGGCAGATTAGAGAAAGTCTGATGAGGAATAAAGATCAAGAATAAAGCAGAGTTTTGGCATCATCTGTTCTATGGGGAGATTGTTGGGTCTGCTGACCTGGAAAAGAACAGATGATAGAAAGCCAAAATATACTAAGTGTTGATCAAGAATAAATAACAGTAGTTACAAGAAAGCTTCCTCCAAAGAACTGTTGATTTCCAAACTGCTGATGCTTAAACAACTGATACAAGATAACTGCTGCTGATGAAAGGTCTGATGGATAAAGTCTGAAGAGCAAAAGTCTGATAAAGAACAAGTGCTGATCAAAGATCTGAAGAACAAAGGTCTGTTGAACCAACAACACTTTGGTTCAACAGATGATAAGAAGACATCAGAGTTTTAGTTTAACAGAGTTTTTCTTTCAGTAGTTTCAATGTAACAGTAGTTTATTGTTTAACAGATGTTGTAGTTTGTTAGTCAGTTATGGGTCGCTTTCTAGGTGACGTCAGCCAAGTGATCATCAGAGGTTTGTACTTGTCTATAAATAGAACAGTACTTGTACTGTTCTATTGGTCACTCGTCATTCTTTTTTAGACAAACATACTCTGAGTGATCAGGCTGAGGGGGAGCTATAATTGTACCTTTGTAATCTTTCAGTTTAATGAAAGCATTCGATTGATAACAATTATTCTCTATGTTTTGATTATTCTTTATTCCGCTGCACTTTCCATTTAGATTTCATTCATATTTCACACTTAATCAAAACAGTCCAATACTCAGATCCTAACAATTAAAGCTATTTAAAACATACGAGTAATCTACACATCCAGCGAGCTCCCAGCCCGTATTACTACCGAACTCCCAGCCCGGTTTTACGTATATTTCCTACCGAACTCCCAGCCCGGTTTAATGGTTTTGTAACACGTCTAAAGTTTGATCAAACTATATGTGCACTTATGTTCTGAATACTATCCATAGAATACCATATGTGAAAATATATTTAACACAAACTCATGCCATTTCATAAAGTAAAACACTATAAAATTTTGTAAAGAGTTAAACGTATTCACCTGGTAAGTTGTACGGAGACTCTAAACTTAGTTTCTATTCTGGCAACTGATTTATGTTTCTGAACCAATTACTTAGATCATCGTAGGATTTCGTTTATATCCCCAGACCTTTACGAGTCTATGTTTATATCTCCATGTGATAAACCTCCTGACGAACATAACTCGGGTACACAAACCCAACTTATGACAACCATACAGTACTACCGGTTACCACACCGAACCCCACCCACTGTTTATTTTTTATTGGTGTATATAACATCACAAATCTTTGTTGTGATTAGTCTCCGACGTAAATTATCACTCTTACTCTTATATATTACCATCACAAACTTGTTCTCTTTTGCGAGGGGATTGTAATATATCATAAGTGATATATATACATATGAAATGAACGTCGGCTCAAATGTCCACCCCACAAAATTGAGAAACTTATAAGGCAAGTGTTGGGATATATATTAAATTTTTAGTCGGTTGGTTTTTAACAGTTGGCACATGAGGAAGGACACTAGCACTAAGGAAATATCGTGGCAAAATATTTCTTTGGTGACTCGATGACATAATACGTCATTAAAATAACTTAGATTATATACATATATTAAGTATATATTTTAATTTAGTGGACGTACAACAATATATAAGTTCATATGATGACATATACTATTTTTTTTTCATTTTAAAACACATATTATTCTTTCATTATCACATACATTATGAAAATTGAAATTAGATTATATATATATATTTATATATATATACACACCAATGTATGTATAAATACCATATATGTGTTACAACAAATGCGTATTCGTCTAAAGGGTGTTTACCTATTTTAGACACTTGATTAAAACGTCTAATGATTTAAACGAGCGTACTCCTATTTATTACTCGCTCATGCAAAAAGGCTTGGAAATAATTAAACTGTATATTATAATGCTAACAACTCGTATAGATACTCCATATTTCAGTTAGTCATATTATCCATTACTTACTCCTTTAACAATATTCAGAATATAATTAATCCAAATATTTTATATGAAAAAAAAATCAAGATGTTACATCCTCCCACCTTTATTTAAATCTCGTCCTCGAGATTTGTTGTGAGGAATTTGAATTTGTTTTTTTTATAACCTTAATACGTCTATTTTTCGATTTGTTTTTCATTTTATTATTGTATCTTATATTTCTCTTAGGTAACAACTTTTTATTTTCAAGTATTTCTCTATTCATTCTTTGATTAAATATGCTCTCTCTATAAAGAAAAACTAGTCTTTGTATGGTTTACTCATAGAATTATAGAATCAGTTAAAGCTTTTAAAGTATCTATACACTCATGCTATCGATGTGTTGACCTAACGGCCCTTATGTCACCTTATGTCATTTAGACAAATAGTCCAAAGCAATTCATAGATTAAATCATAATTCCACTATGATTGGTTCTTTAGGCACTACAACTATCCTTCTAGTTGGTGTATATTTCATGATATATACTTGATTTAATAAAAATATCAATCGATTCTTAAACTATAAGTTAATTGGCCAATGCTATAAATACAATTTGTATGGGTAAAGTTAACCAAGCTAGGGCAATCTTTGACTATCTAGAATCAAATTTTCATAATTTGATTTGTCCTTCTAAGTGATGAGATAAGAGCTGGTTCCTATGTTCAATCTATCCACACATATGCAAATTCATCTATCCATAGCTAACCGTGAAATAGACTTTTTCATTATACACGTCCAATTGAAATTTTCTGTCATTACCTTATTGTCAAGTATTCTATCATGTACCATAATGTGTCTTATCATATCCTTCAATGTCTCATAGCGTATCCTTTATATACAAAAACTAATTAATATCTTAGTTATATAAAACATAATTTATTTTTTTTGCTAAGTAAGATGCCAACAGTTTGACCTATTAAAACAACTTGAAGGTCAAACACAAAATAACTAACTCATAATCTTAGTTGCTAAAGACTTCCATCCATCTTCTATGTTTTATGTTTAGTTCTAGTTAATCCTCCATCCTTCTTTACAAATAAAATCAGAGCTCCAAATGGTGAAGAACTTAATCCCATATATTATAATTCCACCATCTTATCCCTCCAATTATTTCTACGACTTATATCTCAGTAGTGCCAATCGTCAATCTTTATGGGGGTTTTGGAAATCTATGTTCTAACCAGTAACAACTCTATTTGAATTTCCCCATAAATCTTGCAATTCTTCCAAAATTTGTCTTGATAATTGGGCTATAACTAGAATCTCAGTAATTCTCTCGCATTTGTATCAATTGATACATAGACTTAATATACATTATTCCGAGTTAATTAGTCAGCTTTTTCTATAAATAATTATTACTTCTTCCATCAGTGTACAGAGTTTCGTATCTAACTGTATAAGCGAAAATTGGCTTCGGCAGACTTCTCTATCCTTCTGCAATTTGTCTAAATACTCATCTTCAACTCGTGGTTTAATCTTATATACACATGGAGATATCTAATTCATTTTCGATTCCTTATTTGACCACTCGACTAATATGTCTAAAGTAATTTAGGTATCATTTATCCCAAAAGTTTCATAAGCACTACTTGTTGCTACTTTCATCTACCTCTTCTTTTTATATAGCGAGTTTAAATTTAATTAGTCTCTAATATTTAATCAATATATTTTTTTTTCAAACTGTTATCACATGACAATATCTTTATTTTTTCGTATCTTCTTAGAATACTATACACCACATATATGTCGAGTCAGGACACATACGAATTTACCATTCTTCTTAAGTTCATGTAGCCATATCTAGGTCATTATACATTACAGTGATTACCTAAATATAAGTCAATCCTATATTGAGTTCACATACTTCTTTGTGAAGGAGTTGTTTTACCCTTCAATTATTTTTATCTGAAATTTACCTAAATCAACAATCTTGGTTTATATGCAAAAGATTAAACTTATATACTTGCATTCAATCTTAATATATAAATATAATACACTGCTTATTATTGTTTAATAAAGATGTAACTCTCAGGATAAACTATTTCAACTTCATATGTCCCAAATTCCCATATCCATATATATACAAATGACACATCTTTATTTGTTATCACATATATTGAGATCAATCAATGTCCCCAACTATGTAGTTACTAAAACATATCATTCTCATTTTCTTTCCATACTATACATACTTATATTCCAACTTTCATTTTATACTTTTATGGTCATAATATTCTAACTTAAAGATTTAACATCCTATTTGTTATTTTATTGCCATGTCTATATAAAATTTTGAATTGTATATAATATAAGTAACTCTTAAATACTTTTATATCATTAATTTATCTCCTACATAATTTCTTTTAATATCAATTTGCCGCTCAACATCCATATAAGTATTATCCACTAGCTAAATCATGATTTGAACCCATAACCACTTGGTTGGGGAATACACCATTTTGCCACCAGGTTATCCCCTTGGGGACCAACTCGCTAAATTTAAAATTATTATTCTATTAAAACGTGCAAGCTAATTATCTATTATCATATACATGTAACTGAAATTTTACAACAAAATAATATTTATTGATAAGTGTAATTGTCAGATTACCTTTACATGAATATTCTAGCTACCTCCCATAACATACCATAGTGCAAGAATCTATAAAACATCTTATTTGGACGTTCCTCCCGGTCCCTTAAATTCCAGTTTAAGTCTAGACACTAATTACTAGCATCTAATTTTCTTAAACTAATGCTCTAGTATCAAACAAAACACGAAGCCGGCATGACATGCGCTCCTATAACCAGACTAACATGTCTAGGGACAAATTCTTCAATATCCAAATTATTTCCCTGTCTATTATCTGCTGATTTCAGTACAATATGATGTTTGCGAGATCATAGTGGTGCCATTCATTAACCTTCATACTGGCCAGATATGAAAGCAATAAATGATGCACACCATAATACTCCCAACTACCATATGGTACCTCTATCATACAGAGTTCGACATGCAATCAGATCTTTTCTTTGACATTTTATAAACTAAAAATGCCAAATCCTATAATCGAAGTTTTTATAAACACATATTTATCAATGAAACAACAAGTATATCAAAACATGCTATTCCATTACACAGACACTTATCTTATCCTTATGGTCAAATCTTAATCTGGTTAAAGCCTAGATACTACAAGTATCTAATTCGCTAAAACCTGTGGCTCTGGTACCAACCTGTCACACCCCGGATTTTCGACACCCTGGGCGTGCGACCCATCGGTTGGTACCTATTTTGAGTAAATACGTAGCGGAAAACATTTATATTTTTCTTTTGTATTAAACAACTCGTAAGTTCAATAAAATATTCTTTCATAACTTGGATTTAAATATCCCTTGTTTGTACAAAACGTTTCTTTTTCAAAAGGTAATCTATACATAATTTCCTTTTTCCTGACACTTGTACAAAATTCTTTCCACAAGGTTTTATCGTGCCTAAGGAGTCGGAATCCTTTCAGCATCTACCCTTGCTAAATACAATCACTCATGATTACCTGAAAATGTTTTGAAAATGATACGTCAGCGGAAAGCTGGTGAATAACATTTAACCGACACTAAATCATTTTCAGCATAAGTAGTATTAAAGCTATTTAAAACATACGAGTGATCTACACATCCAGCGAGCTCCCAGCCCGGTTTTACATATATTTCCTACCGAACTCCCAGTCCGGTTTTATGGTTTTGTAACACGTCTACAGTTTGATCAAACTATATGTGCACTTATGTTCTGAATGCTATCCATAGAATACCATATGTGAAAATATATTTAACACAAACTCATGCCATTTCATTAAGTAAAACACTTTAAAAATTTGTAAAGAGTTAAACGTATTCACCTGGTAAGTTGTACAGAGCCTCTAAACTTAGTTTCTATTCTGGCAACTGATTTATGTTTCTGAACCAATTACTTAGATCATCGTAGGATTTCGTTTATATCCCCAGACCTTTACGAGTCTATGTTTATATCTCCATGTGATAAACCTCCTGACGAACATAACTCGGGTACACAAACCCAACTTATGACAACCATACAGCACTACCGGTTACCACACCGAACCCCACCCACTGTTTATTTTTGATTGGTGTATATAACATCACAAATCTTTGTTGTGATTAGTCTCCGACGTAAATTATCACTCTTACTCTTATATATTACCATCACAAACTTGTTCTCTTTTGCGAGGGGATTGTAATATATCATAAGTGATATATATACATAAGAAATGAACGTCGGCTCAAATGTCCACCCCACAAAATTGAGAAACTTATAAGGCAAGTGTTGGGATATATATTAAATTTTTAGTCGGTTGGTTTTTAATAGTTGGCACATGAGGAAGGACACTAGCACTAAGGAAATATCGTGGCAACATATTTCTTTGGTGACTCGATGACATAATACTTCATTAAAATAACTTAGATGATATACATATATTAAGTATATATTTTAATTTAGTGGACGTACAACAATATATAAGTTCATATGATGACATATACCATTTTTTTTCATTTTAAAATACATATTATTCTTTCATTATCACGTACATTATGAAAATTGAAATTAGATTATATACATATATATATTTATATATATATACACACCAATGTATGTATAAATACCATATATGTGTTACAACAAATGCGTATTCGTCTAAAGGATGTTTACCTATTTTAGACACTTGATTAAAACGTCTAATGATTTAAACGAGCGTACTCCTATTTATTACTCGCTCATGCAAAAAGGCTTGGAAATAATTAAACTGTATATTATAATGCTAACAAGTCGTATAGATACTCCATATTTCAGTTAGTCATATTATTCATTACTTACTCCTTTAACAATATTCAGAATATAATTAATCCAAATATTTTATATGAAAAAATATTTTATATGAAAAAAATCTGGATGTTACATAAAACTAAGTCTCGAAGCTGCAGAATAACGTAGATGAAGAATTTTAGCTATAGATCGTAAATCTGATCATACAAGTCACAATTCTAGGTGCGAAAAACCCTAGAAATGAACAAAAGGATAATACGCAAATCACAACACGCACAATACCTTTTCAATCAACATTTTATAGATAACTTGTTTCAAATCATTCATACAAAGCCTTTTCAAGTTAATCTAAACACTTTTACACGACCTTAATCTAGAGAGCAACCTGACCTTAACACACACACTATCACCAACTATTCTAACTTACAACACAAGCCAAAACTATATATAGGACCTGCACTTTCGCCCTTTTCCATGGTGCGAATGTGGACTTTGTCCACATTCGCCCTGTTACAAAGTACGAACGTGCATTAAACTCTTCAGCATCCTACATTCGTCCTCTTCAAGTCTACCTTCGCCCACTAGATCATACATTCGCCCACCAATATTCACCTTCGCCCTGACAATATTCACGTTCGCCCATTCTCTAATCTTCTAACATATGTTAATGTGACAATCCAAAGCATTAGTCACAAAATGTGCATCTACAAACTCCCCCTCGACTATTGCTTGGATTGCCTTCTAGCTTCATCCATCTCCTTGTTCATCAACTTGATCCTCAGCTGCTTCTTTTGTTCTTTCATCATCTCAGGCTCAAGTTTTCTTTTCGTTGATTGCTTTGGTACATCCGCTATCTTCACCTTCTTACCCAACATCGAATCCAGGTTGCTACCGGAGTTGATATCATACGCAAAGCACACTCCGACAACCTGCTGATACTTTTTCGCTTGCGATGCATCATTGGGATCACTGTATATCGGGTTATAGTAAAGCATGATGATGTCCTCAAACGTACAGTTAATGAGCCACATTGGGTCAAAAACATGTATCTTCTTATACTTATCCTTCCCATCTCTCAACACAATCACAGCCTCTGCATTCCTCCAATCATAATACCAAAAGATAAAATCTTCACTGAAGTGTTGTTGTAATGGCATCAAAGGAATCTTCCTCATCACTTCAGGAGCCTTGTAAATCAAAGTCACTCGCTTCTTACCCGTCCTAGGATCAACATCCCTATGTACTTTCCTCCTCGGGTATTGTGGTTTAAACATATTCCACTTCGTGCGACTCTCCCAGACCAATCTATCAGTAAACCAACCCACAGCCGTGTTATTTACAGATGCACCAGTCATAGGAAATCTGCAAATGTCTCTAACCACCCAGTGCGGTAGAGTTAGTAGGTCATGAAATCTGTAGAAGTACAGAATTTCTGTTTCCCACTTGACTGCTATACATTTAAGTCTTCCAAGATACTTCCAACCAAGAGCTCTGCCTTTGAACTTCTGGTTGTGATACCTATAGAATCCAGCTTAGGTCTTTTGTCATCAGTTTCTTTCAACTTTTGTAACAGAGTCTTCAAATCATCACTCTGTACAGTTGGTTTCTGTTGATCTCCACCAAATACTTTCTCTACAAACTCTTCACTCCTTTTCTCTGCTTTCTTCTTAGCTTCTCTTTGACGTAGTTCGGTGAAGTCTGGGAATACCTCATTTTCATTATTCTTTCTGAAGTATTGAGGATACTCTTCATGAGTAATGTCCTCTATTTCAATCTCTTCCATCTCCGGTGTATGTTTATCATCAGAATGATTTCCAATATCCTTTTCAGGAATACATGGAATCATTTGATCTGCCATAATCTCTTCCAATGTCTTTCCCACTCGCTGTGCTATACCTTCCAAAATCTCCTTAGCCACAGCAGCAGACACTTCCCCCTCTTCCAAGTCAGGGTCATTGTATTCTAGCTCATATCTCATATCTTCCGTCTGAAAGATCTCAGCAAACTTTCCCGTGAATTCAATCGTCCACTCTCTCTTCTCAAGCATCTCACGATAAATATTCTTTGCATCATCAGATAGAGATCTTACTTTCTCATTCCAGAATATACTCTCATCTGAATCTACATTTTCACCAGCTTTCTTCTTAGAGCTTGACTCTCCTGCATCACCTTTCTTAGTCTTACTTTTCTCAAAGGTGAATTTGCTTGAGTCATCTCCACCATCATCATCACTATCATCACTCTCATCATCATCATTTTTACTACCCGATCCCTCAGCATCATCATCCTTATCATCTTTATCAGTCATCATCAGAACCTTCCTTTGATTCATCTTCTTCATCCTCTTCTTTATCTGATTCTTCAAAATCTACTTGTTCCTCTTCTCTCTCTTTATCCTCGTCTCCCTCTTTCAACTTGGGAACTTCACCATACAGTTTATCAAGTAGATCGCTCATCCGTTTGTTCTCTTTCTTCAATTCTTTGTTATCAACCTTCACAATCTTTATCATTCTTCTATTTCTGTTACATTTCTCTTCAAGTTCTTTCTTATCTTCTTCGAGTTGCTTCACCTTTCTTTCAATCTCATCCTGATTTGTTTTGGAAGCAACCACAATCTGAAGCATCTTTTCTTCATTCTTTTTGAACTTATTAATCTCAGCTTGTTGAGCAACAATCATCTTCATCATGTCTTCCATCTTTTTGTTAACTTGTTTCATCACATCATCAGAAACAGTAACTTTGGATGCTTTGGAAGATTCAATCTCTTTAGTCTTCTCTTTTCCAGGCTTGAATATATTTAGAACATTCTCTAAAGTAACTTCCAAGTTAGGAACTACCTCAGGTTCTTTCGCCTTCTTCTGTTTCTTTGTAACAGGTGAAGATACCTTGGATGATGTACCAGCTTCAGGTACTTTCTTACCCTTCAGCAACAGTTCAATCTCTTTCTCTCTAAGCTTCTTCGTGCTAACTTTCTTCGCCATTGACTTGTGCTTTTGCTTCTTCAAGTTAACAACAACTGTTGAACCTTCAAAGTCTCCAACATCAACACCTAACTCTCCTTCTACATCAATAGGATCTTTCTGCAATGCTTCTTCAACAGGCTTATTAAGAGATTCAGACTCCCCAACCGCAGTGGCCTTGCGTTTGGTAGTCTTTACCAATTCAGCTTCAGAGTCCCATTGCTCTTCCTCCTCAGTTTCCTCTGAATCAACTGAATCTTCATCCACCAAACTTGTACCTTTCTTTGCAGTTGTTTTCTTTCTTGCACCTTGTTTCTTTGATTCACCCTGATCAACCTTTGCTTTGCCCTTCCCTTTGGCTCCAGCGTTTTTAACTTGCCTCTTCCTTTTCGTACTTGCAACAGCATGCACTAAAGGATCGTCAGTATCAGAATCACTCTTATCATGCCTTGCTTTGTTCAATCCAGGGTCAGTGTAACCCGGATTAACCAAAGCTCCAAACAATCTTCTATTCGGTGGCTTCTCATTGTCAGGCACACCCTTGTAACCTTTCATCCTCACAAGCGTTCTGATATTCATGTGATCTTGACCTAAAACCATCATCGGATCCTTTCTTAAGTTAGGATATTTGTTGTCAAAGATCATCATCAAGAATCTTGGATACAACATAAACTTCTTCGACTTTAGACCTTTCAACATCTCCAGCATATGGTCTAGTATCATTCTAGAAATGTTAAATGGTTTGTTGAGAGTCAACGCAACCATTAACGAACTCAAGCTCTTCCTCATAACATCATAACCACCACTAACGCATCCAAAGACATGAATAATGACGTGCGCAAAGTACTTAAACTGCACACTCAGCTTTCCTTTGTGAAGTGCTCCATCTGTTATCGGACCTTTGTACTTCATTCTCAGAAAACAAACTCTCTGCTCGGTCCATGATAGAACTCTGGGATCTGTACTCTCTTCAAACTTGATCTTGAGAGCCTCTCTAATGTCATCTTCAGTAATGAACATCTCCATTCCTTGAATAATACTTCGGATAATCGTCTTATCTTCCCAGAAATCATATCTCACGTTCTTCCAGAAATCTTCTACAATGTCTTTATATATGATGGTTGGTGTAGCTATGGCATGGATGATTCGGCTTCTCCTCAAAAAATCCACAATTCCTGTAAACTCTGTGTTCTTCAAAACGTCACCAACATAGGCACAACAATTATGCGGAGCTTCAAACGACCATGCTTGTGGTGCATTCTCAGCTTCTGGAACCGGATCCTGAACTATAACGTCTTCTACAGGAATCTCAACATTCTCTGGTTGTTCAGCCATCTGTAAAAAAAAAATAAAAAAAATACGTCAAAACACACAAAAATGATAAACTTAGAAAATTTTGGTTTTTAACAATATTCCACATTCGCCCCTTTTAGTAGGTACGAATATAAGATATTAAGGTTCGAATGTATAATTTTTAGGTCGAATGTAAACTATTTAGTATGAAAGTGAAATAACATTCACATTCGCCCCAATAAATCTACTTTCGTCCATGATGAAATTACATTCGTCCGTTTTTCTTCACATTCACCCTGTTTAGTTTGGACGAATGTGACTGATAAACCCCAAAATTTCAAATCTGTTATCTGATCGGTTTTAACCTTTTATTTTGATTCAAACAAGTTCTAACACAACCGATTAAGCCTAAGAAGCCATCAATTTTGTTAATCATTCAATACTTATTGGTTTTCTATTAGAATTAGGGTTTGTAACTTTCAAACAATCAATTATCAGATTTAACCCATGTAATAACCTAATTCCTTCTACATTCTCCCCCTAAAACTAATAAGGATTGAATCCTAATCAACAAATTTCATTGAAACAGTTCATAAGAATCCAGAATAAACAATCTAGGGTTCGAAAAGAAAAATCCAAATTCTAACTCTGTTTCTGGTCCATTACCTGTGAAATGATAATCAAAAGGATTAGTAATGTATAGGGAATCAGATTCTAGGGTGAAAAGAAACAAAGCAACAAGGTCTTGGCACTTAGAAATTTTTTGAAAATTTGCAGAATGAAGGTTCGAAGATGTGATGAGGTATATATAGATGGCTACATTCGCCCGTTAGTAGTGGACGAATGTGAGGAATTTCTACTTTCGGCCAATTTAATGGCCCGAAAGTGAAACTTGTAGCCCGAAAGTGAAAATGGTTTATTAAAAATTCACCTTCGTCCAAAACCTAAAGCACGAATGTATAGAATTTTCCCCATTCGACCCATTTAAGGGGCGAATGTGAGATGGAAAATTTTGAAAATTTTACCAAATCACGAAATCGAATCCCGTTCAACATTTTTCAACACGTTAAGTCTCAACAACACATTATTTCAGTTTAGAATGATATAAAGCTCGGATGGTTTCATCAAATCTCAGAAATTGACCATCAAACACCGTCGGTAATCTAAAAATAAAGTAGAAATGTAAAAATTTTGGTTTTTCTGAAATTTATATCAAAACACACCTAAAATCTTTTTGAGTTTTGTATCTTTTGACAATCAAACTTGTTAATGCACTTTCTGTGGACGTCACTGTCGAATAGACTAGGGTTGAGTCTTGTATTGTGTTACATGAGATTGTGGTGATCCATAAGGGCATTTTATGGATCTGATGCATTTGTAAGTATATAGAACAATACATAAAGTTTACGTTCGACCCAAGGTAAAGGGCAAATGTGGAAACATTCCACATTCGACCTATACAATGGGGCGAAGGTGGACTTTGGTCCACATTCGTCCAAAGCAAAGGGGTGAAGGTGGAAATTGGTGTTGGACTATAAATAGCAATCTCATGTGATGGTTTTCATTTGGTGATTTGAGTTTGTGCTTAGAATGCTCTCAAGGGGGAGGTCATGCCCGACCTCCCCCAACCACGAGATAGATGTTTATCCTACTGATGACAGTGTCTATAACCGTTTCTGTAGTAATACGAATCTGTGATGACTTTGTTATCGTTAATTTCTGTCTCGTCTCGAATCTCCCGTCTGAAACCGAGTTGTTTATGCGTAATCGATCCACGAATTCGGTTCCTAACCGAATTCACAAAACTGAAATGCATAAAAGTAAATAAAGCAGTAAACATTTTGTGATGTCCGGTAAGAGGATCATATCAGTTGTTTGAGAAATCTGACCACAGCGTTGATCTATTTTGTTTTATATTATCATTAGAAACAGTATGTGACCCGGCAATTGCTGATATTGTGGTCCACATAAGCTCACGTGCAGACTATTATGCAGTGCTTTAAAATGATACGATTTAGGTGTATTAGACTAACACGTTGTGGTTCCCACACAAACAACATACTCCCGTATCAAGAAATTGCACAAAGCTTCCTCGTAACGCATAATTATGCCATAGTTATCCGTTTAGTTATAAGATATATAGCACAGAGGTGTACAGGTCAGCAAACGAATGCAACAAAGTAACATGTGCATATATACCAGGTTGAGGCTGATAACAACTACTGATTTGCATCAGTAAATGATACGATGTAATTATGATCTTTGATCAGTAATAACATGATGTTCCTCAATTCGGTAACTTTCGGTTTTGGCATTTAAGCTCTTTTAGCAAATATTCTGATTAAACTAGGTCCGTAAATCAATGTGACGAAAGTTTAATCAGAATATCCCGGATAACAATAACATAACGACCCGAAACCTCAGATTTTGGCAACTCTATCAAACGAAATTACGGTACTAAGACCATATGCCCATGAGGTGTTCAGCCACGAACGAGTAGTTCATTATGTTTGTATCACTAATGCACGCAGTTTTTAGTCTACGAAGCCTATCAGCACATCACACGTAATCAACACCCGCCTCATATTACTTTACATATCTTTAGCCTGTGTCAGATCCCCACTGATGTACTATCATTTCCTCTTTTTATCCTGGAAATCATTTTTGGTTTTTCTATTTTTATGGCTTTTTGAATTTTTCAATGTTTTTGGTTTTTCTGATAAAAGACTCCCCCTAAAATGTAAAACATATTTTTGGGTTTTTGAATTTTTCTGAAAAACTGTAAAAACTAAAAGCGATAAACCGAGGTGCTGATCAGTCCTGTTTTTCTTTTATATTGTTAATTTTTAAAAGATACTCAAATCGGGATCTGTCAAAAGCTTTTGTAAACAAATCTGCACGTTGCTAGTCAGTATGGATTTTGACCATATCTATCAATTCTTTAGCGTAACAATCACGGATAAAGTGATACTTAATCCGGATATGTTTAGCTTTAGAATGATTGCCCGTATCTTTAGTTAATGAGAACGCGGCTTCATTATCACAGTGTATAGGGGTTTTAAGAAATTGCAAACCATAATCCACCATCTGCTGCTGAATCCAGAGAACTTGCGAACAGCAACTTGAGGCTGCAATGTACTCTGCTTCACAGGTAGACAGTACGACCGAAGTCTGCTTCTTACATTGCCAGGTGACTAACCTGCTCCCTAAAAACTGGCATCCAGCTGTCGTGGATTTGTTGTCCTTGTCACAGCCGCCCCAATCTGCATCACTAAATGCGATAAAGTCAAAATTATCGTCATTAGGGTACCAAAGTCCTCTCGAGGGACAACCCTTCAGATATCTAAGGATACGCTTGACCGCTGTCAGATGACTTTGTTTCAGCTTCGACTGGAAACGTGCGCAGAGACATGTGGCGAACATTATGTCTGGCCGAGATGCGGTTAGATACATCAGAGATCCGATGATTGCTCTGTATGTAAACGGGGCCGTCAGCTTGGAATCCTCCATCTGGAACCGGCTCAATCCCGTGATTAGGTTGAATCGGGGTTTCCATCAGCTTGGAATCCTCCATCTAGAACCGGCTCAAGACTTCGGATACGTATTTTTTCTGGTGAATGAAGATCCCCGTTGGTCTTTGATCCACCTGCAAGCCAAGGAAAAACTGCATCTCCCCTATCGCACTCATTTCGAACTTTTCCTGCATAACACGTTCAAACTCCCTGCACAAAAGTTCGTTAGTTGAGCCAAAAATAATATCGTCAACATATATCTGGACTAGAAGCAAATCATCTCCTGTTTTCTTCGTGAACAGAGTACAGTCGACCAATCCGCGTTTGAATCCTTTCGACATGAGGCACGTGCTCAGCTCCTCGTACCATTGGCGTGGAGCCTGGTGCAACCCGTACAGTGCTTTGTTTAAGACGTAAACCTTATCCCGGTGGATAGGATCTTCAAAGCCCGGTGGTTGACCGACGTAAACCTCCTCTTTGACTACTCCGTACAGAATAGCACTTTTGACGTCCAACTGATACACCTTAAATTTCTTGTAGGAGGCGAACGCTAGAAACATTCGGATTGGCTCTATGCGCGCCACAGGTGCATAAATTTCATTATAATCAATCCCCTCGATCTGATGAAAACCTTGTACTACCAATCTGGCTTTGTTCCGTACAATCACTCCTCTATCGTCTTTCTTACACTTAAAGACCCACTTGGTACCAATCTTGTTCCGTCCAGGAGGTAAATCAGTGAGCGTTCAGACTCCCAACTTCTGAAATTGCAATAACTCCTCTTGCATCGCTTCAACCCAGGCGTCATCCAAAAGAGCTTCTTTATATGTCCGCGGCTCGACCTGCGAAACATAACATGCAAACGACCAATCATTCTGACAACAAGATTTTTGTATTTTTGCATATAAAGCTAAAGCACCAAAACTTTCTGGTGAATTGACACTTCTTAGCTGTCCTCTCGTCATTACACTACTTCCAGGGTCACCGATAACTTGCTCCAGAGGGTGAATACGGTGAATCCGAGATTCCGGATGTTCAGGTACAGTAACTCCCGTCTGAATAGTCAAGTTCTTTACTGCATCCAGATCATGACCCGTGTTAGACGATGAAGCAACATCTGGATTTGGGTTCACTGGCGGTGCCTCTGTTGCATGTTCAAGAATAACTTCTTCGAAATCTCCATCATCTTCCGATTCTGAAGTATCTAAAGTTGTGGAAGCCTCTTGAAACACTTCTTCCTCCGGTACAGGCGCATTGGTATCATTAGAAGCTGTTGGAGGAGTTACGGTGATCAGACGCACCAATGGTGAAGTCGATGCGTTGTCACACTCGTAAAGTAATCGGATAACAGCCTCTTCATCCAAGCTATCTAGATTGAATGATTCAAAGAAATCTTTCTAATCAAACATCCAATCAGGACCATTCCCTTGAACATTCTGAGTATACCGTTGAACTTCCACGTTAGACCAATCCTCCACCTGTCGAGTTCTTTTGTTGAATACCCGTTTCGGGGTTGCATATCCAACAAAATATCAAGATTTGAGAATATAGCAAGATTTGTCATCAAAATAAACAGTAAATTGTTTGTCACAGATTTGATTGACACTCAACAGATTATAATCGATCTGTTTCACATACGATATCCTCTCAAAACTCAAGATACCATTACTCACGCTTCCTTCCATCGTGATATATCCTCCTTTGTTTCCGGCAAATGCAACGTACCCTCCGTTTATATTCTTCACATCAAACAACAAAGCTAAATCCCCTGTCATGTGGCCTGAAGCTCCACTATCAACAATCCAGAGACTGCTAATAGGGCCAGCTGAAGCTCCCTACACACATCAAGTAAACATGTCAGTTCTTTCGGGGGACCCAAGCCTGAGTGGTCTTGGGTCTTTGAATATCATTTTTCAAAGAATCATTTGCTTCAACATTTTGTTTTGAATCGATCTTTTTAGGATCATTCAAAACTTTTTCAACTTTTTCATTTGATTTTGAAGTTGAGGCTCCCGGAGTACCATTTGGTGTCCAAGACTGTTCCGAACGTTTCAAAATACGAATCTGAGATTTTGGAGTCTCAGTCGTTTTCTTAACATCGTTCACAAATGAAACCTTCTTGGGTACCTTCTCTAATTGAACAGATTTAGGTCCAACATTTGATTTGATAGCAGGTTTTTGTGGAACCCTTTGTCTATCAGTCGTTGTGTTCACCATTGGTTTTCTCCACGGTTTCTCCATGGCTATCCGGTTACGACAATCATACTGAAATGGACGATCATTCCTCTTTTGATAAAAATTTTGGTTATAAAATTTTTGTGTTTGAGGAACAAATTGTCTTTGTGGATAGTAATGATTATCAAACGGTTTCCTCATGGATTGCCTAACTTCAACTATGTGCCTTTTGTGCCTCACGTACGGGCAGTGAGCAAGTAAATGCCCTCTCTCCCCGCACTTAAAGCATGCACGGTATTCTTCAAACACATTTTGAGCATTCGGCTGAGCGTATGTTCTGACAGGATATTGATCATCATACTGTCTACGCCTTAAACTCTCAGGAACTGGACCCTTCGAGTAAGCCGGCTCATGAAAACCATTTGCTTTGTTTTTCGGTTTAATGAATTGGGTGACATGAACCTTTGGGTCTTTTGGAACATCCAAATACAGTTTCTTTAGAATTTCAAGTGGAATTTCATTTGTTCTCTCATGTTTTGGAAACCATATTGTGCTTTCTTGCCAAATTTTATCAATTTTGGAATAGTTAGCAAACTTGATTGGATATTCCTCGTCAGAGATAATCTTATCGGATCCTTCCATCCGATAAAACACCTTGACTGGTTTGTCACTCATTTCCTTTTTAACCTCTTTCTTTTCAGACTTCTTATCACGATGTGCGTTAGCCATCGGATGAACATGCTGAGACGGTGACACTGATTTATTCGTAATAATATGATTTTCTTTTGGAATATCACACACATTATCACTTTTGTCACTCTCCGAGTCTGAATCATCATTTTCCACTGTTACTCCCGCATCATTCAAACCTAAAATCGGTCTCACATCGGAATGAGGATCACCAACATTAGAAGTATTGGATTCATTTTCCGATGCTGAGTCTGATTTTACTGAGCTTTCCGGTGTCACTTGATGACAATTGTGATTTTCAAAAAGCACCAGAGATGGCACAGACTTATAACTTGTGGTTTGATCATCAATGATGTGGTCAACGACATAAGCAATATGCTTGTAACTTTCTAACTTCTTGTTGACCTTTTCAGCAAAACACTTGATGGTGGCCATTTCCAACTTAGTCTTCTCAAGTTCATTAATGTAATTGTTAATTGCTAATTGTTTTAATGAAAGAGTTTTCTTTAGGTCGGAAATGTCCTTTTTATATCCATCAAGTACTTTGTTAAAAGCAATCACTTCCTTGCGAGCAGATTGACAGTTAATTATTGCACTATCGCGTTGAATGCGAAGTTCTTTGTTTTCTTCTGTCAATCTGTCACAAGTTCCACAATACTTATCACTTGTAACATCAGTGCTAGATTCAGTACTTACCTGTTTTGGAGGATCTGTCATGGCCATTAAAGCAAAATGAGCTTCCTTCCCAGCGAAGAACTTTGAATAATCGATTCTGGTGAAGGCGTCATCCACTATGCATGACTTCCTTGTCTTTAGAAAATCTGCTTCTGCCAGCAACTGATCAATGTCATCATCCAAAGAAGTAACACTGGCCTCTGAATCTGAATCACTAACTGAATCCGAATATACCGACTCACACTCCTCAGGAACATCTGTAACTGAGTCAATCACCACTCCTGAATTTGCTTGTTGGGACAAAGAGGATTGAAGAAACCACCTTTTGATAACCTTAGTCCAAATGATATTCTGCTTAAGTATAGGAAGAACTGCTGAAGAAGAATGAAGAAGTACTGAAGAACAAATATGCAAAGTACTGAAGAGTAACTCATCATAAGTTCTGAAGTCTAACCAGACATTTCACTGAAGAACTACTGAAGACAAACTACTCATCAGCAGTTTGTCACTCATCAGCACTTTGTGTTCAGAAGCTTCTAACCGACTGAAGATCAGCAGTTTATTATTATATTGTTTTGTTAAAGTCGTGATTTCAAGTTTCGATGTACAGACTGTTGTAACCTTACCTTTCCATAATATCTTTGCTAAATATCTTAGATTACTTCAGACAATGGTTTAGTACATTGGTCTATAAATAGATGAGTTTGTTCATCTATTTCATATATGTGATTTTGTGTAATTCCTTTGATCTAAATTGAAATCCTTCGGGCTTTGAACTTATAATCCATTTCACAATCTGAGAAACATAAATTGCTTTACTGCTTTATACTTGATCTGTATTTATTGTTTCTCATTTATTATTCAGTCAAGGGGGAGTAATAACTCCTCTTAAAAGTGATCTTTTAATCTTTTGAACACTTGTTATTTCCGTTGCTTATTAACTCATACATAATCTGATACACATAAGTGTTCATAACATAAGCCACTGATCCAACAATTGGTATCAGAGCTCTAGTTAATCTGATCAAATATCAATCTAACAAATTGAGAATCAGACACAGGCTCTTATTGATAGTCAATAAAGGATTAAAAGGCTCACTTTTTTATCCATCACTTTAAAGAAGCATTGACAAATTCAAACTTCTTAAAAATGGACCCCTACAATACTGGATCTGCCAACAAACCTCCTATGTTAGTCAGAAATGAATATAACATAAGGTCTAAAAGGTTGGCACACACTATTTCTCAAACAAATACTGGATGTTGGAGGTCTGTAGTCTTTGGACCTCACAGACCAGTCATAACTGATCCAGAGGGAAAGACTGAAAGACCAAAAGATCCAAAAGACTACACGGAGGAAGATTTCCAAGAGTTTGAGCTTGACGCAAAAGCTTTCTCCATGTTGGCTATGGCTCTCCCAAACGAAATATATGCTGGGCTTTTACATTGTGAAAGTGCCAAAGAGCTATGGGATTGCCTAAAAGAGCAGTTTGCAGGAACTGCTGAGGTGATAGCCAACATTAGAGAAATATTGGCTCAACAATATGAAACTTTTACTCACATAGAGGGTGAAACTTTAACACAATAGTTTGAAAGATTTTCTTCACTCATCTCTGAGTTAAAAATTAATAATCCGATCTATTCAAATGAGTCTATGTTACATAGATTTTTAAGATCTCTACCTTCAAAATGGGAAACTTACTCTATAGTCCTCAGAACAAGTTCAGATTTTAACACCTTGAACCTAACTAGGTTACATGGTAAATTACTAACTTTTGAAAGAGAAATTAATCAAAAGAAAAAGTTACAAGAATCTGGTAAAACTGCTGATGACTATACTCCAGGTAGCACAGCCTTATTAGGACAAGACTCACCATCCTGTTCTAATAATTTTGGTTCTTTTGACCACATTGACATAACAGCTGGGATCTCATCAGAAGGATCTTTCCCAGCTTATGACAATGAAGAACTGAGTCAGACTGCTAACAACATGTGTTTCATCATGGATGATTTAAAATATTTTAGCAGTGATGACTTAGAAGAAATGGAAATATTGCACCAACTGGCCTTGTTAAGCTTAAAAACTAACAAATTTTACAAAAGGTCAGGAAGGAAATTTCCAGGACTAAACAACTCTACAAAAGTTGGTTTTGACAAATCTAAACTTAGATGTCATAAGTGTCAAAAGTTGGGACACTTTGCTAGAGAGTGTAGAAGCTCTAGCTACAACCAACCCATGTCTGGAAATCAATTTAACCCCTCATATAATAGGAATAATGGAACTCATGGGAGTGCTCATTTTGTACAGGCACAAGCTCCACAAGTTCAATATGTGCCACAAGTACAATATGTCCAAATGCCTGCTCAGCAACAACAGCAGCTGATGCCTCCTTTTCCAACTGCTCAACAACCTGCACAAACTCAACAACCCCCTTAGCAACAAAGCTTATTTACATCAGGGTATGTTGACTGGAGCAGTCTTCCTTATGACACATCAGAATGCAGTCAGGATGCAGACAATAAGGTCTATGATGTCAACTGGGGAGAACCTGATAATGGCAGAAAGAACTTTGCCTTAATGGCCTTTGAAGGATACTCTTCAAATTCTGCTCTCACGCAGGTATCACAACAATCACTGTTAAAGCTTTGCACTGAATCTTGCAAAGAATCTTTTGCTTTAATTAGAGAAACAAATGTGCATTTACAAGGCAAATCCAATGATATGGAGAGAAAATACACACAAATGAAGTGTGATTTAGAAAGAAAAATTGTTTTGGAAAACAAAGAAATTTCTAAACTGAATGATAAATCCATTGAAACCCAAGCACAGATTAAAACAATGATAGACAACCTAGGAAAAGTCAGACAAGAGCTTGCTGACACCAAGGTTGATTGTGAAAAATGGGTTGAGTCTTGTAAAGGGTACCAAATGCTGCTTAACAAACAAACTGCAGCTAATGTTAAGTTTGGCATTGGGTATACCCACACTGAATCACCAACAGATTTCACCCACAAAACTGATAATGATGGGATGAAATTGATTCAGACTTCTGACATGGAGGAATGCACATCCTACCATCAGAACTTTCTCAAAAAGGAAAGTACTGCAGAAGTTAAAACTACTGACAATAAGCCATCAGCAGTTTCAACTACATCAGGAGTTGAGACCCTGAAAACTGCTGATGACCTATTTCAAAATGCTGATATTGTCAGTAAATTGCCTTCCAGCTCTCTTGATTTATCTAAAAGGAAAGATAAGGCAAAAGCATGTGAAATATGTGGTCTGTTTAACCATATAACTGAACTTTGTAGATATAGAAAGGTAAATCAGTTAAACAAACAAAGACAAAAACTGATTGTGGGAAAACAGATAAAACAAAACTTTGAAAATACTTTCTTTCCCAACAAACAACAATCAAACAAAAACCTTTCTAAGAAGAGGCTTTTATCTCAACAAAAGTCTTCTTCTCAAAGTTCATCTTCAGAAGTTTCACCTAACTCATCAGCAGTTTCACAAACTGCTGAAGCTAAAGATTTGATAAACCTGGTTAAACTTCTGATGACCAAAGTTGATGGTGGAAACCAAAAAGAACCCACCATTGTTCTTAATGACAAATCCATTGCCAAAAAGACATGGATTTCTAAAATTGGTCCACAACAAGCTGCACCTGTTCTCAAGAGCAAACCCAAAGCCAAACTGGCTTGGGTTGCCAAAACTAACTAATTTGCTATCTTGTGCAGAGGGTCTCTAGAGGTTTAAATAGCATATGGTATGTGGATAGTGGAGGCTCAATGCACATGACTGGATGCAGATACCTGATAAACAGTTTTATCAGTCAAAGAGAAGGATCTGTGTCCTTTGGGAATAATGCCAAGGGATATGTGCTAGGATATGGCAATGTATCCTCAGGCAGAATGCAGTTTGAAAAGGTCAATCTGGTTGAAAACCTTGAGTACAACTTGCTGAGTGTCTCACAAATGTGTGACAAATGATATTCTTCCTTTTTCACCAAGACAGCATGCAAGATCATATCACCAGAAGGCCAGAAGTTAATAGAGAAGATTATTGAAGATCATACTTTGCTGATTGCCAAAAGGTGTGGAAATGTCTATGCAGTGGACATTGAAAAACACAAAGTATTGAACAAGACTGCCTGTTTCTTCTCAAAGGCATCAACTTCAGAAAATGATCTCTGGCACAGGAGACTTGGCCATGTGAACTTTAAAACCATCAATAAAGTCACAAAAATGGGCTTGGTCAGGGGTCTACCTTTGAAGGAATATCAGTGCAAAGAACACTGTGTTTCCTGTCTTAAAGGTAAACAGCATAAGTCCTCCTATAAGTCTATTGAAGAATCTAAAACAATTGCATGTCTTCAACTACTCCATATGGACTTATTTGGACCAGTCAAGATAATGAGCCTTGGTAAGAAGAAGTACTGCTTGGTCATCATTGATGACTACTCAAGATTCACATGGGTCTTCTTCTTATATTCCAAGGATGAGGCAGCTGAAATCATCAAGTTCTTCATTCTACAAGTAGAGAAGCAGTATTCTCTATCTGTCAAAGTCATCAGGAGTGACAATGGGACAGAGTTCAGGAACAAAACTCTGGATGAATTCTGTCTGTCTAAAGGGATTGTTAGACAGTTCAGCATTCCCAGAACTCCTGAACAAAATGGTGTGGTAGAAAGGAAGAACAGAACCTTAATAGAAGCAGCCAGAACAATGTTAGCTGATTCAGGCCTACCTTTGTATTTTTGGGCTGAAGCAGTCAACACAGCTTATTATGTTCAGAATAGAGTTCTTATCAACAAGAGACATACCAAGACTGCCTATGAAATTCTTCATGGCATAAAGCCCCTTATCTCCTTCTTCAGGGCTTTTGGATGTCAATGTTTTATCCTTAACATCAAAGACTCTATCTCAAAATTTGCTGCAAAAGTTGATACAGATTATTTTCTTGGTTATTCTCCTTTGAGAAAAGCTTACAAAGTTTTCAATTCAAGAACCAAGATAGTAGAAGAAACACTGAATGTCAAGTTCAATGAATCAAAACACACTCTTATTCCAGCAAATCCTGCTGAATTATTTGATCTTGACAACTTTCATTTCGGACCTGAAAAGACTGTTGAATCATCCAAACCTCCTCAAAATGGTTTTCAAGGATTTGAAGATGATAGTCCTACACCATGGACTCCAAACACAGTCAGAAGATCAACTATTAAACCTTCAGAAGTTTCAATAGCTTCAACTTCAGGAACTACTGATGAACATTTTGAAACTACTGATTCAGCTGAACCTAAAACTCTTGAAGTTCCAACAACAGCTGAACCAGATATTATCAATCTCAGTGGTTTATTTGAAGAACCTGTAGAGCCATCATCCAGTACAGGTTTACAACAACTGATTGAACACAAAGATCATCCATTAGATCAAATCATGGGTGATATTGCATCAGGGGTACTCACAAGAAACCAGCTTTCCAACTTTTGCTTCTTCTCAGCATTCATTTCTCAGTTGGAACCAAAGAAGTATCAAGAAGCCCTCAAAGACAACAATTGGGTGCAAGCAATGCAAGAAGAGTTGCTTCAATTCAAGAAACAACATGTTTGGGAAATCTGTCCCTTACCTCAAGACAAGCAACCAATTGGAACAAGATGGGTCTTCAGAAACAAATCAGATGAGGCTGGTATGATCATCAAGAACAAAGCAAGATTGGTGGTACAAGGTTATTCTCAAGAGGAAGGAATTGATTATGATGAAACCTTTGCACCAGTTGCAAGACTTGAAGCTATCAGGTTATTTTTAGCTTATGCAATTTCCAACAACATTAAAGTTTATCAAATGGATGTCAAGAGTGCATTTTTGTATGGAAAAATAAAAGAGGAAGTGTATGTCTGTCAACCTCCAGGGTTTGAGGATCCTTCTCATCCTGATTGGGTTTACAGACTTGACAAAGCTCTTTATGGGCTAAAACAGGCTCCAAGAGCCTGGTATGAAACACTTTCAAACTTTTTACTTAAGAATCACTTCTCAAGGGGATCCATTGATAAAACTCTTTTCATAAAACATGTTGGAAATCATGTCTTACTTGTTCAAATTTATGTTGATGATATCATATTTGGTTCAACAAACTCAAAACTGTGTGAAGATTTTAAGAAACTCATGCAATCAAAATTTGAAATGAGTACAATGGGAGAATTACAGTACTTTTTGGGACTGCAAATCAAGCAACAATCAAATGGAACATTTATACATCAATCAAAATATGTTAAAGAATTATTGAACAAATTTTCTTTACAAGACTGTAAAACATGTTCCACTCCCATGACACCAATCACACAAGTTGAACCAGATGATCAAGGGAAACATATTGATCAAACCATGTATAGATGTATGATAGGTTCTCTTTTGTACTTAACTGCTTCTAGACCAGATATCATGTTTTCTACTTGTGTCTGTGCTAGATACCAATCTGCACCAAGAGAATCACACCTAATTACAGTCAAAAGAATCTTCAGATATCTGAAAGGAACTCCTACTTTAGGAATTTGGTATCCTGCTTCAAGCAATACCCAGTTAACTGCTTTTTCAGATAGTGACTATGCAGGGTGTAAGATGTCAAGAAAATCAACATCTGGTGGTTGTCAATTTTTAGGAAACTGTCTGGTGTCCTGGCAATCAAAGAAACAAACATCTGTGGCAACTTCAACAGCTGAAGCTGAATACATTGCCGCTGCAAGCTGTACTTCATAGATACAATGGCTCCAATATCAACTGCTTGATTATGGAATCAAAGAGACCAAGACTCCACTTTTAGTAGACAGCAAATCTGCCATTAGCATCATTCAAAATCCTGTTCAGTTTTCAAAAACTAAACATATTGAAATCAGATATCATTTCATAAGAGATTGCTATGAAAAAGGCAAGATTGAGGTGAAGCATGTCACAACAGCTAATCAAATAGCTGTCATTTTCACCAAACCCCTTGATTCTACAACTTTTCAGAGGTTAGTATCCATGCTTGGGATGTTAAATGTGGAAGAAAGTCTGTAAGTGTTTCATTTTTTTGTTCTGCACATATTTTATTTTTCACTTACATACTTATCTGTCACAAACCTCTGAATACCAAATTTGAAAAAGAGAAACTACTGATAAACGATTTTTTAAGAAAAATGGGAAATTTTCACAATGGAAATAACTACTGATAAGAATCAGAAGTTAGTTAAGTGTTTTTAAAGTCATTTACATCAGCAGTTGAAACTGCTGAAGAGATGACCAAAACCACTGATGAAGAAAACCTTCTTCATCAGCAGTTTCATTAAAAAGGGTAAAACAGACTTTTCACTCATCAGAAGTTTGACCTAGTCGGTTAAAAACTTCTGATAAATACCTTTTTCAAACACTTATCCATTCAAAAAGCAAAATTCCCTCTCTCTCTCTCAAATCAAAACCAAAACCCCTTCTCTAACCTAAAAATACTATTCGATCAAACAAGCAATGGCTCTCGTGTTAAAACAGGGACATAATCAGCGAGGCTACTTTGTGAAAGATGAAGCCTGGTCCCAATATGATGAAATCATTGATCTCATCATGAAATCCCAATATTATGAAGCTTTCACCATCGATCCACCCATTCATGAAGAAACTCTCAATGAGTTCTGGGCTAACACAGAGATGGTGACAGTGAATGATCAAGTGATTTCCCTCAAATCTTCAATAAAAGGGAAAATGATGGCCATATCACCGGAAACACTAAGCATCAGGCTTGGTTTGAAGGATTCTAATGCTCCTGAGCATATTCCAAACTCAGACATCCATCTAACCATGACAGAATGTGGTTATCAAGGTACTTTGGCACAAGCAACAGTTTATAAGAAATATTTTGACCCAAAATATAAACTGCTTTTTCATTATATAATTATGTGTCTAAGTCCAAAAACTGGGTCTATTGATCAGATGCCTTCTACTTTTCAACCAATTTTTCATTCAATCTTAAATGAAACTCCTTTTAAGGCATCAAAACTGTTTTTCAATGAATTGGTTTTACACCATGAAAATGATAAAAAGAAGTTTTTGTTATACCCAAGATTTGTTATGCAATGCATAATAAAAGAACTTGGAGAGGGAGTACTTGTGGGTAAAACAACAACTTTAAACCCATTAACCTCACAAGTATTCTCTAGGCACAACAAACCAGCACTTATGCTAGAAGATGACAAGGGGAAGAACAACCCATCCCCAAGGAACCCACATCTTCCAAACCCAAAAAGAAAACCAAAAATCCAAAACAACAAAAACAAAAACAAACCAAACCTTTGAAAAAGACAGTTCAGGAAGTGGAGAAACCTGAAACTGCTGATGTGCAATCTGCACTTGATAAGGATGTGGCTGAAACATCCTCTCAGCACACTCCTTCTCCACCTCCTAAAAGAAAACCAGTTACAGTGATTTTCCATAGCAAAAGACTTAAGAAACCTGTAACTACTGACCCATCCTTTCAAACTACTGAACCTGAACCAGAACCCATCCAAACTACTGAACACCTACCCCTCACAACAACTGAACCTGAACCTTCCCACACAACCTTTGAAATTGCCCAACTTCTCTCAGGACTAAAAGGATCCCATCCAACACATGTCACTCCCCCAGCAACACATCAAATTGGGGAGATGCCTTCTCCACTTGACATGGATGTGGACCTTATTAGCCCAAACCAGGGAGATGATGATGGACCAGAGTTTATAAGCCCAAACTTAGAAACTCTTGGTACTTTTGAGGCTGCTACTACTCACTTATCACCCAGTGGTGAACTTGAGGACAGTAGTAACATTGCTAAGACCTCAAATTTGGCAACTACTGATGAAGGCCTAGTGCCAGAAGTAGGAAAACCTCAGTTCCAAGACAAAGAGGTTCATGAGACTACTAGTTTGGGACTAGCTCATGATATAACTGATCCTGCCCTCTCTGAGGACATTATCAGGGATTCAGATGATTCCATTAATTTGGATGATGATTCAAACATTCCACAAACTGAATTGATGGTTGAAATTGAAGGTCCTGCATCTAAGGTATCCAAGCTCAAGAAGCTGGTCACCAAAGATCAGGTTAAAGACCACTTAGCCAAAAAATCCCCACAAGTGGCATCTTCAGAGAAATCTGAGGATCACCCAAAAAGCCCCCCCTTCACAAAAACAACCTACCCAATTCTCTGGGCTCACTGCATAGACTTGAACCAACTATGCAGCCCAGATGGTCCCCTGTTCCAGACAATGAAACAAATTATCATTGATCAACTCAAACCATTCGCAACTGCTTGGGAGTTAAAGGCTAACAACCAGTTTGGGTTGATAAATTCAAGACTTGCTGAGTTGAACAAGAAGATGGATCAAACTCAAGATCAACTAGCAAGGTTGTCTGCTGCAACTTCTCACTCAATAAGGCTTCCAGAAGTGGATGAAGCCAAAAAGGGGGAGAAGACTAAGGAACCAGAAACTGAAGTTGCTACAACAAGACAAACTCCTGATCCTGAAGCTGAAAAACCAACACAAAGACCAGGAAAAGAAGTAGCAAAAGAGTTCTCATTATCTAAGGCATCAGAGGAAACTGGTGATCCCATTCCTGAAACTGCTGAAGACAATCCTTCAGTAGTTGTGAGTCAAGTTACTTCATTAGCAGTTTTACCTCCAAAACCAACATCAGAAGTTTCTAAGGCACCTGATAGAGAACCTACTTCCATTCCTTTGCCTACAACAACTTCCACAACTGTTTTAAACCCTACTCCCATTGCCATGTCTAAAGAACTACTGGAGAAGAGTTTAAAAGAGGCTGCAAAGAAGGCAAAAGAAGACAAAGTATGGAACAGTCTAGAGACTAGAGATGATTTGAACTTCCAAGAAAAATTAATCAAGTATCAAGAAAAGCTTTATGAGCTTGAGGCTGAAGAGAGAGCACTTGAAGCTGCTGCAGAAGAAGACAAAAGAGCACAGCTAATCTCATTTATCACAAAGAACTCCAAATCCAAACAAGTTGCTCTCAAGAGACTCTCAACACAAGAACTGACAAGAAGAGCTCAGATGCTATCTGATAGATTAGCAACAGAGAATGAGAGGAAAGCCAAAAGAGCTGAGATCGTAGAAGAGTTAGTGGCAAATGGCTATGGTTCAAAGGCCTCAGTCTCCAAATGGAAAGAACAAACACTTTTTGAGACTTACAAGAAATACAAGGCCAAGAAAGCTGCAGAGCCAGAGAGATTTGAAACTCCAGAAGTCCAACCAACTTCTATCATAAGGAGATCTTCTGGTGCACTAAGGAAGCCTGCCACAAAAAGAAAAGCAGAGGGTGAACCCATAGTGAAGACTGATTTCAAGATGGTACTCTTGGAAGGAAATCAGTTAGTGCATGGTGATTTTGATGTAGAAGAGAAACCCCTCCTTACACAATTCAGAGACAAGGCTACTTATGCTTTTCAATTACAACAATCTATTTAAGAGAAGACACACACAAGAGTTGTAACAGAGCATCACTTGCCCAACATGCCTATCCAAAGTGGTGCTGAACTTCAAGGTAGTCAAGAATCTCACCTAAGAGTCACTGAAATTGAAGACATCCCTCAATCATCCTCAGGTCAACCTAAGGAAACAGGCTTGGTTTCCTATGCCTCTGACTTTGACAGGTCAAAGGTAAACATCATTAAGTGGTCCTTTACTGATTCTAACTTAGTACTTGTAACCAGGAGAGATCGTACAAGTAAGGTATACAGAAACTCAAAGGAGTTGAGTGTTTTATCTTCCAAAGACCTCACAATTCAACATCTAACACCTGAACTTGGACCTCTCACTGAGCAACAAAGATGTACTCTTACTACCCGGATGACAGCAGAAATCTGGAGGATATTAGAAGAGAGAAAAGATCAGCAATAAAGATTGGATAAGGTTTTGGCTTCATCAATCCAGGGGGAGATTGTTGGGACAAAGAGGATTGAAGAAACCACCTTTTGATAACCTTAGTCCAAATCATATTCTGCTTAAGTATAGGAAGAACTGCTGAAGAAGAATGAAGAAGTACTGAAGAACAAATATGCAAAGTACTGAAGAGTAACTCATCAGAAGTTCTGAAGTCTAACCAGACACTGAAGAACTACTGAAGACAAACTACTCATCAGCAGTTTGTCACTCATCAGCACTTTGTGTTCAGAAGCTTCTAACCGACTGAAGATCAGCAGTTTATTATTATATTGTTTTGTTAAAGTCGTGATTTCAAGTTTCGATGTACAGACTGTTGTAACCTTATCTTTCCATAATATCTTTGTTAAATATCTTAGATTACTTCAGACAATGGTTTAGTACATTGGTCTATAAATAGATGAGTTTGTTCATCTATTTCATATATGTGATTTTGTGTAATTCCTTTGATCTAAATTGAAATCCTTCGGGCTTTGAACTTATAATCCATTTCACAATCTGAGAAACATAAATTGCTTTACTGCTTTATACTTGATCTGTATTTATTGTTTCTCATTTATTATTCAGTCAAGGGGGAGTAATAACTCCTCTTAAAAGTGATCTTTTAATCTTTTGAACACTTGTTATTTCCGCTGCTTATTAACTCATACATAATCTGATACACATAAGTGTTCATAACATAAGCCACTAATCCAACATTGCTTCTTCAGTCTGAACTTCAACAGTTTCAGTCTCCACATTCATCTCATCAACTGATTCCTCAACCTCACTCTCAGTTTCTTCATTTTGATCAACTATCACCGACTCCTCAATATCAACCTGTCGAGCAACACATGCCACATTCCCACCAGTAGTTATCTCCTCAACACCAATTTGCATGCCAGTCCAGTCAAACCTTTCATCATTCTGTATCACCAAAGCTTGATTCTGATTGTTATTCTGTGGCTGTTCATTTGGTGTAGTGATGGGTATAACTGTTCTGTTTGGGTTATTTGGTGATTGAGTTTGGTTCTGGTTGGTTGTGTTTGGTTGTCTGTTTTGGTTGTTGTTAGAGGTGTTCTGTCGGTTTTGGTAATTGTTTTGGTTTTGATAGTTGTTGTTGTTTTGGAAAGAAACTTGGTTTTGGTTCTGCTGTTGACGATTTTGGTAGTTTAAGTTGAATGGGTTTCTGTTACCTTGTTTAGGAGGCTGAGTGCATTCTCTTTCAAAGTGTCCTTTACCTCCACAGTTAAAGCATTTAACTTTCTCCTTGTTAAAACCATACGTGGTGTTTGGAGAAGTTCCCAAATCAGTCCTCCCGGTCTTTTCTATGAACTCGGTTTCCCTTCTCATAATGCTTGCGAAAGCCCACTGGATGTCTATGAGCTCCATCTCCTCTTTATCGATTTGTGCATAGTCTTCATTGGTCAAGTTGTTATTCCCAATTTGACTTGCAACTAAACCGTTATACGAAGCAACCATTGCTGAGACTAGCGCAATATGTTGCTGAGCAACCTCCACAGTCACGTTATTCATATTGGATGTCTCCAATACTACCGGTTGCTGATTGGTTTGGTTCATTTGAGTCATATAAGGTTGTTGTTGAGGTTGTTGTTGTGGTTGGTTAGCAGAATAGCATGCAGCTTACTGCATTGGAGAAAATGGTGAAATGAAAGAATTAGTGTATTGTTGTGGTGGTGGTGTATATGATGGTTGTGAATAAGATGAGGTTTGTGCTAGGTAGTTAATTGGTTGTTTCGGTGGTTCCATGACACTTGAAATACAAGCTATATGAGGGCCACTGTTCCACCAACACTAGAGTTTCCTACAGTTGCTGAAGTACCACCATGATACAACTCTGGATTCTGAGGAATCTGAGATCTCTTTGCTTTCCTCTTCTCCTCGAGTTCTTTATTCTCCAGCTTCTGAATAAACTCGTTGATTGTCCAATACTTATAAGCATCCTTCTCTTTGAGTACCTCGATGTGTTGATCCCAGTACGGTGGTAATGCATCAGCAAACTTGTCCACCAGATCTGACATAGGAATCTTTATATCATAACTAGACAATTCAGTTAGTAAATGACAATATCTAGGAGTCAACTCTTTCAATGTCTTGTTCCCGACATAGCTGAAGTTCTCAAATTCTTTTCTCAGCTCTTCCATCCTCAACCTTCTCGTCTTTTCGTTACCATCATGACGATTCTATAACACATCCCATAACTGCTTTGAAGTAGTGCACGACCCAAACTGATGTAGCAAATCGTTTGTGATCACCTGGGTTAACTGAGAATATGCTTTCTTTTCCACAGCAAATTTCTTCTTCTCATCGTCAGTCAAACTCTCCAAAGGAACCTGTTCACCGGTGTTCTCCAAAACTGGTGCAACATATCCTTTCGCTATCATCTGCCAAGCCTCTGTACCTTCCAACCCGCTGTGACAACCTACACCCTCATCTTTTAACATGTTTCCATTATAGTCCCTGAAAGTTTCGTCGATTTGAAAGCGAATTAAAAATTTTATCAGTTATATTTATAAAAAAAAATGCGTAGGTGAAACGTATTCGTAAGAAAATTTTATAAAATAAAAAATTTTAAGTTTTATAAAGCTTTAAAAACATTTTGGTTAATTGATATTAACTTGGTTAAGTTTTATAAAGAGAAAACTAACTAAATTATAAATAAACTAACTTAGTTATACTTGAGGGACTAAATCTGCCAAACATCAAAACTTTTAAACCATTCCCTTCCCTCTCCATTTTCGGGCCGAAATTCTGGCAACCGGAATTTATTCCAGCAAGTTTCCGGCGAGTTATTCTTGACCATTTTAACGCCTTTTTAAAACGATTCAATGGTCCCTATACGTTTCTTCACCATTAAACTTCAAATTCCAATCATAATGTCGGTCTTAAACACGTTTAATCGTATGTTTTTTACTCATAATAAGTATGTAACCGTCGGACTTTAATGGCAAAGATCAAACGTCTTTGTTAACGGTTTTCTTTTTGATAATATTATTAATTGATCATCCATTACGTTTCTGCACAATTGCACAAAATAAACCCACACCAACACGTTCCAAAACACGTCCAGATTGCTCGGAATATGGCTTCATAGCATTGGACCTGCACACTCCTTTTTCGACTTCCAAACGATCTTGTGAGTCCGTTTTTAACATGCCGTTTTGTTTATTAAATGAATCCGATCATTAACCCCATGAATTCGGGTTGTAATCATGTCGAATCGATAGTTATTGAATTAGGGTATAGGGTTAGGGTTCTTAGGTGTAATTGGGGAAGAAGATGACATTTATTATAATAAGTAAAACTATGGTTGTTTCAATTTAAAACCAAGATGTTGGGTTGGTCTAATGGTTAAGTCTGGTGGTTGTTACTGAAGGTACTCGGGTTCGAACCCAAGCACCATCATTTTGTTTTTCCATCCTTGTTTTTCCAGCATTTTTCTTTATTAATTGATTATTTTTTTTATGTATAATACATATAAACTTAGAATATTCATATTAAATTCATTTTTGATCCAAAAATTATAAAACTTTAGGTGCAGCTTCTTGACACTCTAAAGAAAAATTATCATAATTTTATTTTCCGAAAAATGGTTTATTTTTATATTTTTAACGATTTAATTTGTATTAATCATATTTAATTGATTAAAAATTCATTTTTAATGATTTTAATCTCAAACTTGTTGGGAAATTATTTCTAATCATCTTAAACTAAAATAAAAATATTTGGTTCAGAAAACATTTATTTTTATTAATTTTCCTATTTTTTTATCATTTAAACATGATTTAATCTCACTAAATCAGTTTTAAATAAAAATAAGTTTACAAAAATTATGGAAAAATTAATTTTATTTATTTACATTAGAATGTATTTATTTTGTATAAAAATAATATTTTTGGATCATGTCTTGTATTTTTAGTCTTATTTATGATTAATTAGACACAATTAATCATTTATTTATTTATATTATTTAACATCTATTTTATAAATACTTTTCTTATAAAATAGAGATAGTCTTATGTTGAAGTCTTAGTTATTATTTGTTGGTTTATGGTGTAACTCAGAATTATTTATTTATACATTTATGATTATTATATTCCTTTAATTTAGTTAATGTAATTAATTAAATTACTTTGACATATTTTTATCTAAATATTCAAATGGAAATAATTATGTTACCTAAATCTTAATTACAAACTTTGGTATATTATTTAAATATACAACTTTTATATTAATTCGACTTATCATCAAAACTCTAATTCCCCAAATTGACTTAGCAAACCCTAATGCCTTAGACCCTAGTTACCTTAGACTCTTAGACTTTCCCTTATTAGTATTCTATTACGTTATAGGTTGAATTCCTCGGAATTCCCATTACTTAGCTCACTATCGCTTAAGTTGGATCGCTTTTGCAAACAGTGAGTATATCTTTCCCCTTTTTCATGTTTTACTCTTTTGGGGCTATTCATGTACACTATGACTAAATGTTACTCTTTCACTAAATGCAATTCTCATGTGTGTTTGCGTTATGTTAATTTGTGTGTCTATGCCTTGTCAAAATCATTAACCTTTGAGGGCCTGGCATTTCAATGAATAGTACTATGGTATATACCCTTGTGACTCTATTGAGAGTCCTTGTCATTGCTATGTATTTCATTACTACTAGCGCATACTATATATATTTCCTTTCATTTCTAGGGTTGATTTTGAACGGATATTACTTATTACATAATTGCAAATGGTACCGCACATGAATTGCTAAACACTTTTCCTTACTATATGTTTTCAAAATAGGGTATGCTCACCAATACATTTTTGTATTGACCAAATTATTTTCGTACATGTTTCAGGTTCTTATGAGATGACTTTTAAGCTTTTGGAATTTTACTTAGATTTTGGATTCATTGCATTTCTGTTAGTTGGTATTTAGAATCGTTGTATTTCAATTCAATGTAATAAACTATGTAATCAATATATCAATATTTACATTTTTAGTCCATGAGCTATTGAACAATCGTCACTACGTGACACCTCGATGTTTCCGCCATCGGTTGGGGTGTTACATATTGGTATCAGAGCCATGGTTATAGTGAATTAGGTTATTAGAATGCCTTTTAGCCTAGACTATAACTAAGTTTACTTTCACGAGTCCTCTGGTGTATATTTCTCTTATTTCTTATATTTTCTTTCAAGATATTTTCGCTATGATCCTTTCTCGTTATTCTTTCGATATTTTGCTTGGAGAAGAAGACACTCGTATTTCACAAACGAAACGATATCACCAAGTTAGGAGTGACATCCATACCTTGGTGATTAGTTTCACTTTTCTATATATTCTACATCCTTGGAATAAATATCTTTGAGATAGGAGTGATACCCATACCTCAAAGGATTATTCCTTCAAAAGAAACTTAACCACTGAGCTGGGAGTGATATCCTTATCTTAGTGACTAGTTCCACTCTTTCCTATTTTTCACTTTTGACATAACACTTTGAGCTAGGAGTGAAATCCACACCTCAAGGAGTTATTTCTACATCTTGTTTTAAAGTCTCGCTAAAAGTTTTGAAATATACCAGTGACGGGGTACGTGCTAATCGGGAAGGATGACCATTCATAGGTTTAAGTACACTCCCCACAAGTCACTAATAATATTTCAATTTCTTTGGCTAGTCACCAGTTTCATTAGAAATATTTTTAGTATCACATTTCATTATTGGTATATTTTTCATTTGTTGTTTGAAACTTTTCTATAATGAAGTTATTGTCTCTTTTGACTTTTTCCCTATTAATAGCTATCGCTATTAGTGCATTTTTTTTCTCCGTTTTCCATTATTGATTCTTAAGTTTTGTTTAACATTTGGATTTTAAGTTCCATCTCTTGATGTTTTACATACTCATTGATCTTTCGCTTTTGAATTTTTCATCATCATTATTAAAACTTTTTATCGCATTAAAACTTACACTATTTTCATTTATGCTTTGTGACTTTTACATTATTATCGCATTGTCTTTTATCATTCACGTCCTTTCTAAATCTTGGTCTTTTGAAAACACATTTGATTTATATGGTTTTCGAAAAAAAAGAAACTTGCGACTGATAATATGCCTTATGACAATTTTCAACTCGACTTCTTGTAAGCACATGAAAGTGTGTACTTACGAAGTGTTTTCATGTGAAGCTGTTTTGAATCTAAAAAGTTATTCTCATGCATCACTACTATTCTTTCAATTATATCACAAAGTTCGAGTAAACTACGTTTTGTTTTATAAACGATAATTTATCTTTTACACTTACACTCTTTCAGTTGTAAAACTTTTGGTCTAAACATTGGACATATCCTTATCGAAATGTTGTTAAATGTCTTTTAACATATAGTACATATATTTTAAACCCGCATGGCCAGTAGACTATACGTATGTTCCGTCCACTCTCAATTGCAGTAAATATCATTATCTTATTCTTACATCATTGTATTTTATTATCTTCGCGTATTATCATATTTATGATTATTCTTGTATAACTATTTTATTGGTGGTTATCCTCACGCGTTATTTGCAATCATTCTCGCACTAATTATTAGTAGTCATTCTTACATGGTTTTGAGCATTAATTTAACTCGTTTACTTTCATTTTGTGAAAATTGTGCGATTTACTTGATTTATATTATACTATTCTTTCAATCGAAACTTTATGTTATATACTTGACGCATATTTTTTATGCATATTTTTCCTGTTTTTGAGCAAAACCCTGTTATACTCTACATTATTTTGTTCATCATCATGGTCAATGAACATCCTAGTTAATAACTCGTATGAGATCTAAGCCAGTGCCCACGTACGACTTGGGTTAAAGTATTTCTTTAATCCGAGTGGAACGGTGTAAACCTCAGAGTTTATCAATATGAGTGTTTAAAGCCAACGATGTGAACAGAAGTTACCGGTTAAGGGTGAACCCGAAAGGGAAGAACCTCTAACAATGTCTTATACTTACATGTTATTCACATTACGGTTAAAGGGAAAACCTGGAAGGGAAGGACCTCTAACCATGTCATGATTGAACATTATTTCATTACAGTGGCTATTACATATGGGTTGCACACATTTGCTTCTGGTATTATTTACGTTAGTGTTTTGGAAAAGCATAACACCCTAGTGTAAGGTAAATCGATGATTACGGTCCGGAACGCAATCATGGGTTTACAGGTACATGAGGGTGGTGTGTAATTCTATTTAGGCTGTTGGTAGACAATCAGTACGAGTCCACAGTATCGGGAGTGTGGTGGGTTAGCTGCGGTACACCCTATATATAAGCATAAACGATACTGCAGGAGCGGACTAGGAGTCTGACCAAGAACCTACCCTTTACTATCTCTTCATTAGATCATTGGCTAATAGTTAGCATTTTCGATAAGAACATTTTACATAAGCTTCAATTAGTTTTGTTGGAGCCTTTCTTGTTGACCACCTCTACAGAAAACCTTAAAATTTGAATATTCTTACACTCTCTGTTAGTCGAAATCCTTCTGTCTGTCCTTAATAAAGTTTAGTCAGAAACCTTTCTAAAGTAGGGGAGACTACCTTCATTAGTACCTCTACCCCTCACCCGTTACACATTCCCAAACCTTACACATTTAAACTCTCAACTTTCTAACTTTGGGTTAACTGTCAAAAGAATTTGAAACTTTTACTTTTACTTTTGGGTGCTAAACAACTACTTTAAATTTTATCAAATCAAGGCTGATACGATTTTTTTAAGAAAACTTACTTAACTTTTTACAACGTCTTTTGTTTCACAGAAACCTCCACTTGAAAGAAATTTCGAGACGAAATTTTCTAAAGTAGGGGAGACTGTGACAACCTACACCCTCATCTTTTAACATGTTTCCATTATAGTCCCTGAAAGTTTCGTCGATTTGAAAGCGAATTAAAAATTTTATCAGTTATATTTATAAAAAAAATGCGTAGGTGAAACGTATTCGTAAGAAAATTTTATAAAATAAAAAATTTTAAGTTTTATAAAGCTTTAAAAACATTTTGGTTAATTGATATTAACTTGGTTAAGTTTTATAAAGAGAAAACTAACTAAATTATAAATAAACTAGCTTAGTTATACTTGAGGGACTAAATCTGCCAAACATCAAAACTTTTAAACCATTCCCTTCCCTCTCCATTTTCCGGCCGAAATTCCGGCAACCGGAATTTATTCCGGCAAGTTTCCGGAGAGTTATTCTTGACCATTTTAACGCCTTTTTAAAACGATTCAATGGTCCCTATACGTTTCTTCACCATTAAACTTCAAATTCCAATCCTAATGTCGGTCTTAAACACGTTTAATCGTATGATTTTTACTCATAATAAGTATGTAACCGTCGGACTTTAATGGCTAAGATCAAACGTCTTTGTTAACGGTTTTCTTTTTGATAACATTATTAATTGATCATTCCCTTACGTTTCTGCATAATTGCACAAAATAAACCCACACCAACACGTTCCAAAACACGCCCAGATTGCTCGGAATATGGCTTCATAGCATCGGACCTGCACACTCCTTTTTCGACTTCCAAACGATCTTGTGAGTCCGTTTATAACATGCCGTTTTGTTTATTAAATGAATCTGATCATTAACCCCATGAATTCGGGTTGTAATCATGTCGAATCGATAGTTATTGAATTAGGGTATAGGGTTAGGGTTCTTAGGTTGAATTGGGGAAGAATATGACATTTATTATAATAAGTAAAACTATGGTTGTTTCAATTTAAAACCAAGATGTTGGGTTGGTCTAATGGTTAAGTCTGGTGGTTGTTACTGAAGGTACTCGGGTTCGAACCCAAGCACCATCATTTTGTTTTTCCATCCTTGTTTTTCCAGCATTTTTCTTTATTAATTGATTATTTTTTTTATGTATAATACATATAAACTTAGAATATTCATATTAAATTCATTTTTGATCCAAAAATTATAAAACTTTAGGTGTAGCTTCTTGACACTCTAAAGAAAAATTATCATAATTTTATTTTCCGAAAAATGGTTTATTTTTATATTTTTAACGATTTAATTTGTATTAATCATATTTAATTGATTAAAAATTCATTTTTAATGATTTTAATCTCAAACTTATTGGGAAATTATTTCTAATCATCTTAAACAGAAATAAAAATATTTGGTTCAGAAAACATTTATTTTTATTAATTTTCCTATTTTTTTATCATTTAAACATGATTTAATCTCACTAAATCAGTTTTAAATAAAAATAAGTTTAAAAATTATGGAAAAATTAATTTTATTTATTTACATCAGAATGTATTTATTTTGTATAAAAATAATATTTTTGGATCATGTCTTGTATTTTTAGTCTTATTTATGATTAATTAGACACAATTAATCATTTATTTATTTATATTATTTAACATCTATTTTATAAATACTTTTCTTATAAAATAGAGATAGTCTTATGTTGAAGTCTTAGTTATTATTTGTTGGTTTATGGTGTAACTCAGAATTATTTATTTATACATTTATGATTATTATATTCCTTTAATTTAGTTAAAGTAATTAATTAAATTACTTTGACATATTTTTATCTAAATATTCAGATGGAAATAATTATGTTACCTAAATCTTAATTACAAACTTTGGTATATTATTTAAATATACAACTTTTATATTAATTCGACTTATCATCAAAACTCTAATTCCCCAAATTGACTTAGCAAACCCTAATGCCTTAGACCCTAGTTACCTTAGACTCTTAGACTTTCCCTTATTAGTATTCTATTACGTTATAGGTTGAATTCCTCGGAATTCCCATTACTTAGCTCACTATCGCTTAAGTTGGATCGCTTTTGCAAACAGTGAGTATATCTTTCCCCTTTTTCATGTTTTACTCTTTTGGGGCTATTCATGTACACTATGACTAAATGTTACTCTTTCACTAAACGCAATTCTCATGTGTGTTTGCGTTATGTTAATTTGTGTGTCTATGACTTGTCAAAATCATTAACCTTTGAGGGCCTGGCATTTCAATGAATAGTACTATGGTATATACCCTTGTGACTCTGTTGAGAGTCCTTGTCATTGCTATGTATTTCATTACTACTAGCGCATACTATATATATTTCCTTTCATTTCTAGGGTTGATTTTGAACGGATATTACTTATTACATAATTGCAAATGGTACCGCACATGAATTGCTAAACACTTTTCCTTACTATATGTTTTCAAAACAGGGTATGCTCACCAATACATTTTTGTATTGACCAAATTATTTTCGTACATGTTTCAGGTTCTTATGAGATGACTTTTAAGCTTTTGGAATTTTACTTAGATTTTGGATTCATTGCATTTCTGTTAGTTGGTATTTAGAATCGTTGTATTTCAATTCAATGTAATAAACTATGTAATCAATATATCAATATTTACATTTTTAGTCCATGAGCTATTGAACAATCGTCACTGCGTGACCCCTCGATGTTTCCGCCATCGGTTGGGGTGTTACACCCGCCTTCAAGATGAATCTTAAATTTCTTCTGCCACTGATTGTACTCCTGCATCTCCATTAGCTTCGGTGGACGATTCCCGCTACCTGAAGATAAGTCATTTATTAGTGTAGAAATAGCATTGGTAGTTTGAGTATTTACCACCGTGGCTGCTACTCCCTAATAATCTGCTGCAGGTTGTTGTGACGAAGATGCAACGCTCTGAGGCATCGAACTAGTCATCGCTAAGTAATTAATCGGTTGCGAAGACTGCGTGTTGTATTTCTGAGCTGCCACTGTCCATGGGTCCACAGTCACTTGTTGCTGTTGTTGTGTCGTTCCCGGTCTCGGTGTAGTTGGAAAACCCCACATGATGTTCAGAAACTTAAAAAATCACCACACTTAGAAAATTTCCCAAAAACCCTTCTACTTTCGTCCAGACAGATTCTACTTTCGCCCTAATTAACACCCGAATGTAGAATCTTTGACTAGAATGTAGAAAATCAACTAATACTGCCCACCTTCGACCAAACTTTCCACTTTCGTCCTGAATCTTTCCACCTTCGCACCCCCGATCAACCGGAAGTGGAATTTTATACCCGAATGTGGAACAAACAACACAACACACCTAGGTTTGACCTGAAATAAGCTACTTTCGCCTAGAAAATAACCAGGTACGCCCCTAAAAGGTCCAGGTTCGCCCACAGCTCTCTAGATTCGACCCATAGATGTTTGAAAAACGGTTACACTTTGAAAAACGGTTATTTTGATCTGAGATTTTCAAAAGTTTATGGATTTTGATGATCTTTATCAGGTTATGATTCGGAATTGATTTGGAACAACTTTAATTCTTCGAAAAGTTGATTTTAACCACGAATTTGTATCCAAAACCTTCAAATTGTATCCAAAACCATTTTCATTGAAAAACAGAGAAAATTTGATCAAAATTAGGTCCAAATCAGCTCTGATATTATCAATTTTGTTGTTGTATGATCTCTATGGCTCTGATACCACTTTGTAGATGAAGAATTTTAGCTATAGATCGTAAATCTGATCATACAAGTCACAATTCTAGGTGCGGAAACCCTAGAAATGAACAAAATGATAATACGCAAATCACAACACGCAAAATACCTTTTCAATCAACATTTTAAAGATAACTTGTTTCAAATCATTCATACAAAGCCTTTTCAAGTTAATCTAAACACTTTTACACGACCTTAATCTAGAGAGCAACCTGACCTTAACACACACACTATCACCAACTATTCTAACTTACAACACAAGCCAAAACTATATATAGGACCTGCACTTTCGCCCTTTTCCATGGTGCGAATGTGGACTTTGTCCACATTCGCCCTGTTACAAAGTACGAACGTGCATTGAACTCTTCAGCATCCTACATTCGTTCTCTTCAAGTCTACCTTCGCCCACTAGATCATACATTCGCCCTACCAATATTCACATTCGCCCTGACAATATTCACCTTCGCCCCTTCTATAATCTTCTAACATATGTTAATGTGACAATCCAAAGCATTAGTCGCAAAACGTGCATCTACAGTAATTACTCACCAAATTGACGCGTGAATCGATTTAAAAATCACTCGTTTTCTGCTAAAAATAGAAAGTGGTGTGAAAAAGTGCCCGAACTGCCGAAAACCTAAATGCGGTTTTTTTTTTGCCAAAACGTGTTCCTACGCCATAAAAACTTAGTCTGGAAGCTGCAGAATAGAGTAATTACTCACCAAATTGACGGGAGAATCGATTTAAAAATCGTTCGTTTTCTGCTAAAGATCGAAAGTTATGTGAAAATGGGCCCAAACTGCCGAAAACCAAAATGCGATTCTTTTGCCAAAACGTGTTCCTAGGCCATAAAAACTTAGTTTGCAAGCTGCAGAATAGCGTAGTTACTCACCAAATTGACGGGTGAATCGATTTAAAAATCGCTCGTGTTCTGCTAAAAATAGAAAGTGGTGTGAGAATGGGCCCGAACTGTCGGAAACCAAAATGCGATTTTTTTGCCAAAACGGGTTCCTAGGCCATAAAAACTGAGTCTGGAAGCGGCAGAATAGCCTAATTACTCACCAAATTGACGCATGAATCGATTTAAAAATCGCTCGTTTCTGCTAAAAATAGAAAGTGGTGTGAATATGGGCCCGAACTGCCGAAAACCTAAATTTGATTTTTTTTTTTTTGCCAAAACGTGATCCTGGGCCATAAAAACTTAGTCTGGAAGCTGCAGAATTGCGTAATTACTCACCAAATTGACGGGTAATCGATTTAAAAATCGCTCGTTTTCTGCTAAAAATAGACAGTGGTGTGAAAATGGGCCAGAAATGCCGAAAACCAAAATGCGATTTTTCTGCCAAAACGTGTTCATACCCCATAAAAACTTAGTCTGGAAGCTGCAGAATCGCGTAATTACTCACCAAATTGACACGTGAATCGATTTAAAAATCGCTCATTTTCTGCTAAAAATAGACAGTGGTGTGAAAATGGGCCCGAACTGCCGAAAACCAAAATGCGATTTTTCTGCCAAAACGTGTTCATACGCTATAAAAACTTAGTCTAGAAGCTGCAAAATAGTGTAATTACTCACCAAATTGACACTGGAATCGATTTAAAAATCGCTCGTTTTCTACTAAAAATAAAAAGTGGTGTGAAAATGTGCCCGAACTGCCGAAAATCTAAATGTGATTTTGTTGCCAAAACGAGTTTCTAGGCCATAAAAACATAGTCTGGAGGCTGCAGAATAGCGTAATTACTCACTAAATTGATGGGTGAATCGATTTAAAAATCGCTCGTTTTCTGCTAATAATAGAAAGTGGTGTAAGAATGGGCCCGAACTGTAGGAAACCAAAATGCGATTTTTTTTTTTGCCAAAACGTGTTCCTAGGCCATAAAAACTAAGTCTGGAAGCTGCAGAATAGCGTAATTAAAAACAAAATTAACCCGTGAATCGATTTAAAAATCGCTTGTTTTCTGCTAAAAATAGAAGGTGGTGTGAAAATGGCCCGAACTGCCAAAAACTAAAATGCGATTTTTTCTACCATAACGTGTTTCTAGGCCATAAAAACATAGTCTGGAGGCTGCAAAATAGCGTAATTACTCATCAAATTGACCCGTGAATCGATTTAAAAATCGCTCGTTTTCTGCAAATAACAGAAAGTGGTGTGAAAATGGGCCCGAACCTCCGTAAACCAAAATGCGATTTTTTTCCAAAACGTATTCTAGGCCATAAAAACTGAGTCTGGAAGCTGTAGAATAGCGTAATTACTCACAAAATTGACGCGTGAATCGATTTAAAAATCGCTCGTTTTCTGCTAAAAATAGATAGTGGTGTGAAAATGGGACCGAAATGCCGAAAAACAAAATGCGATTTTTTTGCCAAAACGTTTTCGTAGGCCATAAAAACTTAGTTTGGAAGCTGCAGAATAGGGTAATTACTCACCAAATTGACGAGTGAATCGATTTAAAAATCGCTCGTTTTCTGCTAAAAATCGAAAGCTATGTGAAAAGGGGCCTGAACTGCCGGAAACCAAAATGCGATTTTTTTGCCAAAACGTGTTCCTAGGCCATAAAAACTTAGTCTGGAAGCTGCAGAATAGCGTAATTACTCACAAAATTAACCCGTAAATCGATTTAAAAATCACTCGTTTTCTGCTTAAAATAGATAGTGGTGTGAAAATGGGCCCGAAATGCCGAAAACCTAAATGCGATTTTTTTGCCAAAACGTGTTCCTACGCCATAAAAACTTATTCTAGAAGCTGCAGAATAGAGTAATTACTCACCAAATTTACGGGAGAATCGATTTAAAATCGCTCGTTTTCTGCTAAAAATCGAAAGTTATGTGAAAATGGGCCCGAACTGTCGGAAACCAAAACGCGATTTTTTTGCCAAAACGTGTTCCTAGCCTTAAAAACTTAGTCTGGAAGATGCAGAATAGCGTAATTAATCACCAAATTGACGGCTGAATCGATTTAAAAATCTCTCGTTTTCTGCTAAAAATCGAAAGTTACGTGAGAATAGGCCCGAACTGCCGGAAACCAAAATGCGATTTGTTTACCAAAACGTGTTCCTAGGCCATAAAAACTTAGTCTGGAAGGTGCAGAATAGCGGAATTACTCCCAAAATTGACGCGTGAATCGATTTCAAAATCGCTCGTTTTCTGCTAAAAACAGACAGTGGTGTGAAAATGGGCCCGAACTGCCGGAAACCAAAATACGATTTTTTTGCCAAAACGTGTTCCTAGGCCATAAAAACTTGGTCTGGAAGCTGCAGAATAGCGTAATTACTCACAAAATTAACCCGTGAATCGATTTAAAAATCGCTCGTTTTCTGCTAAAAATAGAAGGTGGTGTTAAAATGGCCCGAACTGCCGAAAACCAAAATGCGATTTTTTTTTGCCAAAACGTGTTCCTAGGCCATAACAACTTAGTCTAGAAGCCGCAGAATAGAGTAATTACTCACCAAAGTGACCCGTGAATCCATTTAAAAATCGATCGTTTCCAGCTAAAAGTAGAAAGTGGTGTGAAAATGGCCCGAACTGCCGAAATACAAAATGCGATTTTTTTCCCAAAACGTGTTCCTAGGCCATAAAAACTGAGTCTTGAATCTGCAGAATAGCGTAATTACTCACCTAATTGACGGGTGAATCGATTTAAAAATCGTTCGTTCTCTTCTAAAAATAGAAAGTGGTGTGTGAGAATGGGCCCGAACTATCGGAAACCAAAATGCGATTTTTTTGCCAAAACGTGTTCTTAGGCTATAAAAGATGAGTCTGGAGCGGCATAATAGCGTAATTACTCACCAAATTGACGCATGAATCGATTTAAAAAACACTCGTTTTCTGATAAAAATAGAAAGTGATGTGAAAATGAGCCCGAACTGCCGAAAACCAAAATGTGATTTTTTTTTGCCAAAACGTGTTCCTAGTCCATAAAAACTAAGTCTCGAAGCTACAGAATAGCGTAATTACTCACCAAATTGACGCGTGAATCGATTTAAAAATCGCACGTTTTCTGCTAAAAATCGAAAGTTATGTGAAAATAGGCCCGAACTGCCGGAAACCAAAATTCGATTTTTTTGCCAAAACGTGTTCCTAGGCCATAAAAACTTAGTCTGGAAGCTGCAGAATAGCGTAATTACTCACCAAATTGACAGGTGAATCGATTTAAAAATCGCTCGTTTTTTACTAAACATCGAAAGTTATGTGAAAATGGACCCGAACTGCCGGAAACCAAAATGCGATTTTTTTGCCAAAACGTGTTCCTAGTCCATAAAAACTTAGTCTGGAAGCTGCAGAATAGCGTAATTACTCACAAAATTAACCCGTGAATCGATTTAAAAATCGCTCTTTTACTGCTAAAAATAGAAGGTGGTGTGAAAATGGCCCGAACTGCCGAAAACCAAAATGCGATTTTTTTTTTGCCAAAACATGTTCCTAGGCCATAAAACTAAGTTTGGAGCTGCAGAATAGCATAATTACTCACCAAATTGACGGGTGAATCGATTTAAAAATCGCTCGTTTTCTGCTAAAAATAGAAAGTGGTGTGAACATAGGCCCGAACTGCCGAAAACCAAAATGCGATTTTTCTGCCAAAACGTGTTCCTACGCCATAAAAACTTAGTCTGGAAGCTACGGAATAGAGTAATTACTCACCAAAGTGACCCGTGAATCCATTTAAAAATCGATCGTTTTCCAGCTAAAAGTAGAAAATGGTGTGAAAATGGCCCGAACTGCCGAAAAACAAAATGCGATTTTCTTTTTGCCAAAACGTGTTCCTAGGCCGTAAAAACTAAGTCTTGAAGCTACAGAATAGCGTAATTAGTCACCAAATTGACGGGTGAATCGATTTAAAAAATCGCTCGTTTTCTGCTAAAAATCGAAAGTTATGTGAAAATGGGCCCGAACTGCCGGAAACCAAAATGCGATTTTTTTGCCAATACGTGTTCCTAGGCCATAAAAACTTAGTCTGGAAGCTACAGAATAGCGTAATTACTCACAAAATTAACCTGTGAATCGATTTAAAAATCGCTCGTTTTCTGCTAAAAATAGAAGGTGGTGTGAAAATGGCCCGAACTGCCGAAAACCAAAATGCGATTTTTTTTGCCAAAACGTGTTCCTAGGCCATAAAAACTATGTTTGGAAGCTGCAGAATAGCATAATTACTCACCAAATTGACGGGTGAATCGATTTAAAAATCTCTCGTTTTCTACTAAAATTAGAAAGTGGTGTGAAAATAGACCCGAACTGCCGAAAACCAAAATGCGATTTTTCTGCCAAAACGTGTTCCTACACCATAAAAACATAGTCTGGAAGCTACGGAATAGAGTAATTACTCACCAAAGTGACCCGTGAAACCATTTAAAAATCGATCGTTTTCCAGCTAAAAGTAGAAAGTGGTGTGAAAATTGCCCGAACCGCCGAAAAACAAAATGCAATTTTTTTTTGCCAAAACGTGTTCCTATGCCATAAAAACTAAGTCTGGAAGCTGCAGAATAGCGTAGTTACTCACAACATTGACGCGTGAATCGATTTAAAAGTCGCTCGTTTTCTGCTAAAAACAGACAGTGGTGTGAAAATGGGGCCGAACTGCGGAAAACCAAAATGCGATTTTTTTGCCAAAACGTGCTCCTAGGCCATAAAAACTTGGTCTGGAAGCTGCAGAATAGCGTAATTACTCACAAAATTAACCCGTGAATCGATTTAAAAATCGCTCGTTTTCTGCTAAAAATAGAAGGTGGTGTGAAAATGGCCCGAACTGCGGAAAACCAAAATGCGAGTTTTTTTTTTGCCAAAACGTGTTCCTAGGCCATAAAAACTTAGTCTGGAAGGTGCAGAATAGAGTAATTACTCACCAAAGTGATCCGTGAATCCATTTAAAAATCGATCGTTTTCCAGCTAAAAGTAGAAAGTGGTGTGAAAATGGCCCGAACTGCCGAAAAACAAAATGCAATTTTTTTTTTTGCAAAAACGTGTTCCTAGGCCATAAAACTAAGTCTGGAAGCTGAAGAATAACGTAATTACTCATCAAATTGACGCGTTAATCGATTTAAAAATCGCTCGTTTTCGGCTTAAAATAGAAAGTTGTGTGAAAATGGGCCCGAACTGCCGGAAACCAAAATGCGATTTTTTTCCAAAACGTGTTCCTAAGCCATAAAAACTGAGTCTTGAATCTGCAGAATAGCGTAATTACTCACCAAATTGATGGGTGAATCGATTTAAAAATCGCTCGTTCTCTGCTAAAAATAGAAAGTGGTGTGTGAGAATGGGCCCGAACTGTCGGAAACCGAAATGCGATTTTTTTGCCAAAACGTGTTCCTAAGCCATAAAAACTTAGTCTGGAAGGTGCAGAATAGAGTAATTACTCACCAAAGTGACCCGTGAATCCATTTTAAAATCAATCGTTTTCCAGCTAAAAGTAGAAAGTGGTGTGAAAATAGCCCGAACTGCCGAAAAACAAAATGCGATTTTTTTTTGCAAAAACGTGTTCCTAGGCCATAAAACTAAGTCTGGAAGCTGCAAAATAGCGTAATTACTCACCAAATTGACCCGTGAATCGATTTAAAAATCGCTCGTTTTCTGCTAAAAACAGACAGTGGTGTGAAAATGGGCCCGAACTGCGGAAAACCAAAATGCGATTTTTTTTGCCAAAACGTGTTCCTAGGCCATAAAAACATAGTCTGGAAGCTACAGAATAGCGTAATTACTCACTAAATTGACGGGTGAATCGATTTAAAAATCTCTCATTTTCTGCTAAAAATCGAAAGTTATGTGAAAATGTGCCCGAACTGCCGGAAACTTGTGAAAATGGCCCGAACTGCCGAAAACCAAAATGCTATTTTTTTTTGCCAAAACGTGTTCCTAGGCCATAAAAACTTAATCTGGAAGCTGCAGAATAGAGTAATTATTCACCAAAGTGACCCGTGAATGCATTTAAAAATCGATGGTTTTCCAGCTAAAAGTAGAAAGTGGTGTGAAAATGGCCCGAACTGCCTAAAAACAAAATGCGATTTTTTTTTTGCCAAAACGTGTTTCTAGGCCATAAAATGTCACACCCCGGATTTTCGACTCCCCGGGCGTGCGACCCATCGGTTTGTACCTATTTTGAGTAAATACGCAGCGGAAAACATTTATATTTTTCTTTTGTATTAAACAACTCGTAAGTTCAATAAAATATTCTTTCATAACTGGGATTTAAATATCCCTTGTTTGTACAAAACGTTTCTTTTTCAAAAGGTAATCTATACATCATTTCCTTTTCCCTGACACTTGTACAAAATTCTTTCCACAAGGTTTTATCATGCCTAAGGAGTCGGAATCCCTTTAGCATCTACCTTTGCTAAATACAATCATTCATGATTACCTAAAAATGTTTTAAAAATGATACGTCAGCGGAAAGCTGGTGAATAACATTTAACCGACTCTAAATCATTTTCAGCATAAGTAGTATTAAAGCTATTTAAAACATACGAGTAATCTACACATCCAGCGAGCTCCCAGCCCGTATTTCTACCGAACTCCCAGCCCGGTTTTACGTATATTTCCTACCGAACTCCCAGCCCGGTTTTATGGTTTTGTAACACGTCTACAGTTTGATCAAACTATATGTGCACTTATGTTCTGAATGCTATCCATAGAATACCATATGTGAAAATATATTTAACACAAACTCATGTCATTTCATAAAGTAAAACACTTTAAAAATTTGTAAAGAGTTAAACGTATTCACCTGGTAAGTTGTACGGAGCCTCTAAACTTAGTTTCTATTCTGGCAACTGATTTATGTTTCTGAACCAATTACTTAGATCATCGTAGGATTTCGTTTATATCCCCCAAACCTTTACGAGTCTATGTTTATATCTCCATTTGATAAACCTCCTGACGAACATAACTCGGGTACACAAACCCAACTTATGACAACCATACAGTACTACCGGTTACCACACCGAACCCCACCCACTGTTGTTTATTTTTTATTGGTGTATATAACATCACAAATCTTTGTTGTGATTAGTCTCCGACGTAAATTATCACTCTTACTCTTATATATTACCATCACAAACTTGTTCTCTTTTGCGAGGGGATTGTAATATATCATAAGTGATATATATACATATGAAATGAACGTCGGCTCAAATGTCCACCCCACAAAATTGAGAAACTTATAAGGCAAGTGTTGGGATATGTAGAGGAGAGAATTTGACAAAAACACAGGATTATATGATCATACAAGTTGCTAAACCAGGTGCGGAAACCCTAGCTTAGAACAAACTGAAGTAAACTCAATCAAAACACAATCAAGATCATTTTAAATGCTTTTCATAGATTAACTTTGCAATAAACTTGATTACAGACTGATATAGTTAATCTAGACCTCAAACAGATACTCTCTAACCTCTCAGGAACACACACACAAAACACACACTTTCTAAGACTCGTTATACATTACAAAAACCCAATTCCTATTTATAACCACTGTTCCTTCGCCCATATTCACTGGTCGAAGGTAAGCCAATTTCACATTCGCCCAGTAAACTGGTCGAATGTGATCTTCAGTGTATTCCTGATCTTCCTTCGCCCATGAGAAACTTCCTTCGCCCACTCTTTAGCTTCCTTCGCCCCTTCTGAACCTCCTTCGCCCTTTACACATGTTAGTTATCTAATCTATAGTCGCAAAACGGCATCTACAAACTCCCCCTCGACTATTGATTAGATCTTTTCCTGTCTTCATCCATGGCCTTGTTTAACAACTTGATCCTCAGAATACTCTTCTGCTCTTTCGTCATTTCCGGCTCTAACTTTCTTTTCACCGGCTTCGACACATTCGCCATCTTCACTTTCTTACCAAGCTTCCCTTCCAAATTACTTCCAGCGTTAATGTCATAAGCAAAGCAAACACCCACAACTTGTGTGTATTTCCTTGCTTGATCTGCATCGTTTGGCTCATGATGAATCGGATTATAGAATAACATGATGATGTCTTCGAAGGTGCAATTGATTAGCCACATAGGATCAAATACATGAACATGCTTGTATTTATCCTTTCCATCTCTCAGCACTATCACAGCTTCTGCCTTCCTCCAATCATAATACCAAAATATGAAGTCAGCACTGAAGTGTTGAGGCATAGGCATCAAAGGAATCTTCCTCATAACTTCAGGTGCCTTGTATATCAAGGTAACCCTCTTCAACTTGGTTCGAGGATCAGTATCCCTGTGAACTTTCCTCCGGGGATACTGTGGCTTGAATCTATTCCACTTCGTCCTACTCTCCCAAACCAATTTATCTGCACACCAACCGACATGTGAATTATTCACTGAAGCACCCGACATAGGGAATCTGCATAGATCTCTAACCGCCCAGTACGGTAGAGTTAGCAAGTCAATAAATCTGTAGAAATACAAGATTCCTGATTCCCACTTGGCAGCTAAGCACTTCAGCCTGCTCAAGTATGTCCACCCAAGAGCTCTACCTCTGAACTTCGCATTATGAAACCTGTAGAAGTTTCCTTGAGCTTCGGGTTTTGGTCGGTTTTCATCCATCAATCTAAGTTTCTTCAAGTACTCTTTCAACTCATCAGACTTACTTGAAGATTCTGGCACATCAGCTCCAAGTACTTTTTCAACAAATTCAGCACTTCTTTTTCTTGCCTTTTTCCTTGCAGACGTATTATGCCTTTCTGTAAAATCAGGAAACACCACGTCTTCATCATTTTGTCTGAAGTACTGTGGATATTCCTCGTGTGTAATATCCTCAATCTCAACTTCCTCAAACTCAGGGGTTTCTTTATCATCAGAGTGAGTTCCAACATCCTTTTCAGGAATGGGTGGAATCGACTCATCAACAATGAACTCTTCAAAAGTTTTCCCTACTCTCTGTGCAAGACCATCCAATATCTCCTTTGCTACAGAAGCAGGTACTTCCCCCTCTTCAAGATCTGGATCGTTATATTCCAATTCATAACGCATATCATCTGTTTGGAATATCTCTGCAAAACGACCTGTGAACTCAATGGTCCACTCTCTCTTTTCTAACATATCTTTGTAAACTTGTTTTGCATCATCAGATAACGACCTCACCTTCTCGTTCCAGAACACAGTCTCATCATCTACATTCTCTCCCTTCTTCTTAGAACTAGACTCACCTGTGTCTTTCTTCTTCTTAGAAGGTGGTCTCTTCTCAAATGTGAACTTAGCAGTATCATCTCCTCCTTCATCATCATCACTGCTACTACTATCATATCCAAATACTATTAAAATGACGTGAGCAAAATACTTAAACTGTACGCTCAGCTTGCTTTTATACATAGAACCATCAGTAATCGGTCCTTTATATTTCATTCTTAGAAAACATGCCTTTTGCTCAGTCCAGGATAATTCTCTAGGATCTTCACTAGTTTCAAACTGGATCTGGAGTGCTTCTCTAATATCAGCTTCAGTGATGAACATCTCCATTCCCTGAATCTTACTCTTGATAATAGTCTGATTATCAAAGTAATCATATCTGGCATTGTTATAAAAATCCTCAACTATATCCTTGTAGATAATAGTTGGTGTTGCCAATGCATAAACCACTCGACATCTCTTCAAGAACTTGATAATTTCTGTAAATTCTACATTCTTCTCAACATCACCAAGATATGCACAAACGTTGTGAGTCTTCTCAAACGGCCATTTGCTACCGCTTGATGATCCTTCTTCTTGCACATTTTCTGGAACTGGATCAGTCACTGTAGTATCCACAGGAATATCAGCAATTGGTTGTTCTTCAGCCATCTGAAATTGAAAATCAAAATAAAACGTCAAAACACAAAATCGTCAAAATTTCAAATTTTTAAGTTTTTCAAATTTCACATTCGCCCATTTCACCGTGGTCGAATGTAAATAAAAATGGCCGAAGGAGAAAATTTATGGTCGAATGTAAAAAGTTTTGAGTAAAAATGTTCATTCGTCCATTACAGAGTTTCCTTCGTCCACTATTTCTTCCTTCGTCCGGTCGATGACCCGAAGGAGAAACTGATTTAATCCCAAAATTTAAAAATTTTCAAATCATGTTTTCAGGCCTTGATTTTGATTGAAATCTGTTCTAAATTGGCCGACTAAGCTTCGCCAATCATCAATTGCCCTTATTAATCATTCTATATCAGTTTTCAAAGCGAATTAGGGTTTTTCAAACTTTAAACAATCAATCACTACTTAAATGTTGTTAAAAACCTAATTCCTATCAAACTCTCCCCCTAAAACTGATATGGGATGATTAGCAATCAACATTATGCATTAACAAACACTAGAACATCAGAAATCCTAAACCCTAAGTCCTTGTATAAAACCGAACGATTCCGGCTTGAATCTGTGTCCATTACCTGTAAACTGTATATGAAAATGATCAGTAATGAGCAGGGATCAAAACGCACAAGCAAAGGGAACAAAATCAACAAGGTCTCTTGATCGAAGAAAATTTTGAAAAAATGAGAACTGTTTGGCCGAACCTGTGTTGGTGTATATATAGAAGTGCACGTTCGTCCGTTTCCTTTGGACGAAGGAACAAGTATCCCACCTTCGCCCCTAATTAAAAGGCCGAAGGAAACATGGTGTTTACCCGAATGTGAAATGTGGGTAAAAGCCACATTCGCCCAAATTTGAACGGTCGAAGGAACAACAAAAATACCACATTCGTCCCAATTAAGGGCGAATGTAAAATGGTACTTTTTGAAAAATTTTACCAAATTACAAATTCGAAACCCGTTCAACATTTTTCAATTCGTTAAGCATCCAAAACACAAATTTTCACTTTGAGAATGATACAAAGCCCAATTGGTAGTGTCAAATCTCAGAAATTGACTATCAAGCATCCCCGGTTATCAAAAAGAAAGCAGAAATGCAAAAGTTTTGGATTTTCTGAAATTTTGTCAAAACACACCTAAAATCTTTTTGGATTTTGTATCTTTTTGGATCATATCAGTTTTCTGAGAAATCTGATCACAGCGTTGATCTTTTTGTTTAATATTATCATTAGAAACAGTATGTGATACGGCAATTGCTGATATTGTGGTCCACGTAAGCTCACATGCAGACAATTACGCAATGCTTTAAAATGATACGAGTTAGGTGTATTAGACTAACACGATGTGGTGCCCACACACACGACATACTCCCGTATCAAGTAATTGCACAAAGCTTCGTCGTAACGCGTGATTATGCCAGAGTTATCCGTAAAAGTTACAAAGTATATAGCACAGAGGTGTACAGGTCAGCAAATGAATGCAGCAGAGTAACATGTGCGTATACACTAGGTTGAGGCTGATATTAATCACTGATTTGCATCAGATGACCAATACGATGTAATAATGATCTTTGATCAATTAAAACATAAAGTTCCTCAATTCGGTAACTTCCGGTTTTGGCAATTAAGCTCTTTTAGCAAATATTCTGATAAAACTAGGTCCGTAAATCAATACGACAAAAGTTTATCAGAATATCCCGGATAACCATAACATAACGACCCGAAACCTCAGATTTTGGCAATCCTATCAAACGAAATTACGGTACTAAGACCATATGCCCATGAGGTGTTCAGCCACGAACGCGTAGTTCGTTATGTTTGTATCACTAATGCACGCAATATTTAGTCTACGAAGCCTATCAGCATATCACACGTAATCAACACACGCCTCATAAACTATACAATTCTTTAGCCTGTGTCAGATTCCCACTGATGTACTATCATTTCCTCTGTTTTACCAGGAAATCATTTTTGATTTTCTAATTTTTAGGTCTTTTTGAATTTTATGATGTTTTTGGCTTTTCTGATAAAATGGCTCCCCCTAAAATAAAGAACATATTTTTGGATTTTCATTTTTCTGAAAAACAAAACAAAAACAATCCACTCGAAAGCATCAACTTCTTTGAGGATTTCACAATCCCCTCGAAAGCATCAACTTCTTTGAGGATTACAAAAGTAAAGAGAAATTCCCAATTAGTAAAGAGAAATTCCCAATTAGCAAAATATAAAAACTAAAAACTAAAAAAAAAGCGATAAACCGAGGTGCCGATTAGTCCTGTTTTTCCTTTATATTGTTTACTTTTAAAAGATATTCAAAGCGTGAACGGTCAAAAGCTTTAGTAAACAGATCTGCACGTTGGTAGTCAGTGTGTATTTTGATCATATCGATCAATTCCTTAGCGTAACAATCACGGATAAAATGATATTTGATCCGGATGTGTTTCGCTTTAGAATGATTATCAGAATTTTTAGTTAATGCAATTGCGGCTTCGTTGTCACAGTAAATAGGAGTTTTTAGAAACTGCAAACCGTAATCCACCATTTGTTGTTGAATCCAGAGTACTTGAGAACAGCAACTCGAGGCTGCAATGTACTCGGCTTCACAGGTAGATTGTGCTACGGAAGTCTGTTTCTTGCATTGCCAGGTGATTAACCTGCTCCCGAAAAACTGGCAACCAGCTGTAGTAGATTTGCTATCCTTGTCACAGCCGCCCCAATCTGCATCACTAAAAGATATGAAATCAAAATTATCATCATTAGGGTACCAAAGTCCTTTTGAGGGACAACCCTTCAGATATCGAAGGATACGCTTGACCGCCGTCAGATGACTTTGTTTCGGCTTCGATTGATAGCGGGCACAGAGACACGTTGCGTACATAATATCTGGTCGAGACGCCGTCAAATACATCAGAGATCCGATGATTGCTCTGTATGTAAAAGGATCAGTCAGCTCCCCCTTAGCGTCCACTCCAATCCCGTGATTGGGTTGAATCGGGGTATCCATTGGCTTTGAGTCCTCCATCTGGAACCGGCTCAAGATGTCGGAGACATATTTCGTCTGGTGAATGAAGATCCCGTCGGGTCTTTGGTCCACCTGCAAGCCTAGGAAAAACTGCATCTCCCCCATTGCGCTCATTTCGAACTTTTCCTGCATGACAGATTCAAAATCCCTGCATAAAAGCTCGTTAGTTGAACCAAATATTATATCATCAACATATATCTGCACTAGAAGCAAGTCATCTCCCGTCTTTTTCGTAAAGAGGGTGCAATCGACGAGGCCGCGCTTAAATCCTTTGTTGATGAGGTATGTACTCAGCTCCTCGTACCACTGCCTCGGAGCCTGGTGCAAGCCATAAAGAGCTTTGTTCAACACGTAGACCTTATCCCGGTGGATTGGGTCCTCAAAGCCTGGTGGCTGCCCGACATACACCTCTTCCTTGACTTTTCCGTACAGAAATACGCTTTTCACGTCCATCTGGTAAACTTTGAATTTCTTATAAGAAGCAAACGCGAGGAACATCCGAATAGCTTCGATTCGCGCTACCGGTGCATAGATCTCATTATAATCAATCCCTTCGATTTGATGGAAACCCTGCACGACCAATCTGGCTTTGTTCCGAACAATTACCCCACGATCATCCTTCTTACACTTGAACACCCATTTGGTGCCAATCTTCTTTCTATCCGGCGGCAAATCCGTGAGCGTCCACACTCCTAATTTCTGGAATTGTAATAACTCCTCCTGCATAGCTTCCACCCAGGCATCATCTTTCAAAGCGTCCTTGTATGTCCTTGGCTCTACCTGCGACACATAACACGCAAACGACCAATCATTTTGACTACCAGATTGTTGAATTTTGGCATATAAAGCTAAAGCACCAAAACTCTCTGGCGAATTAACGCTTTTAAGCTGCCCTCTGGTCATAACACTACTTCCAGGATCACCAATAACTTGCTCCAGCGGGTGAATACGATGAATCCGAGATTCCGGATAATCAGGTACTTGCACTCCCGTCTGAGCAGTCAAGTTCTCTACCGCATCCAGATCATGACCCGTATTTGATGATGAAGCCACATCAGAAGTTGGAGTTGGGTTCACTGGCAGTGCCTCCTGTTCTTCAGCTTGATCAAGAATAGCTTCTTCAAATTGTTCATCTTCAGATTCTGAAGTGTCTAATGAAGTTGAAGCCTCTTGAAAAATCTCTTCTTCTTGTATAGGAGCATTGGTATCATTAGAAGCTGGTAGGGGGTTCACGGTGATTGGACGCACCAACGGTGAAGTTGTTGCATTTTCACACTCGTAAAGTAATCTAATAACAGCTTCTTCAACCAAGCTATCTAGATTGAATGATTCAAAGAAATCTTTGTAATCAAACATCCAATCAGGACCCGTGCCTTGAAGATTTTGAGTATATCGTTGAACTTCCACGTTAGCCCAGTCTTCCACACGACGAGTTCGCTTGTTGTATACCCGTTTGAGTGGGGTTGCATATCCAACAAAGTAACCCTCCTCGGCTTTAGGACTAAACTTTTCGCTTGGATTCAACATAGTGCAAGGCGCCCCGAAAGGTTCTAGATACTCTAAATTCGGCTTCCTTCGGTGTAACAGCTCATAAGATGTTTTACCAAACTTCTTCACTGTCAGAACCCGATTTAATGTGTAATTTGCTGCATAAATCGCCTCGTTCCAGAACATTACCGGAAGATTTGAATCAGCAAGCATTGTTCTAGCCGCTTCAATTAGAGTCCTATTCTTTCGTTCAGCAACACCGTTCTGTTGAGGAGTGTACGGAGCCGAATATTCATGATGTATCCCTTTGTTTTCACAAAGTTCATCCATCTTGGCATTTTTGAACTCCGTCCCATTGTCACTCCGAATTCTCTTTATCTTCACATTGTAGAGATTCTCCAATCGAGTGAACAGAACTTTTAGATTGATAAAAGTGTCGCTTTTATTCTGCAAACACATCACCCATGAAAATCTTGAGTAATCGTCAGTGACGACTAAACAATAAAGCTCTCCAAGATGACTATGGCGCTTGACCGGTCCGAAAAGATCCATGTGCAATCGCTCTAGTGGCATCTCAACAGAGTTAACCTTTTTCACTTTGTGGGACTGTTTGTGCTGCTTCCCCTTTTTACAACTCACACACTTGTCATTCAAATGGAAATGTTTCACATTAACTCCCTCGACAAGTCCATTTCTCACAAGTTGATTCATTTTCTTCAGATGAATGTGCCCCATTCTTCGGTGCCACATTATCGATTCTTTTTCAGTCGCCTTGGACAAAAAGCATGTTATTTGCCCCTGTGATGTCATCGCCTTGGACATATCAAGAATGTATAGATTGTTGACGCGAGGTGCCTTCAACATTATCCACTCTTTAGGAATTGTAAAGCCCGGTTTCAAGATATAGCAGGATTTGTCATCAAAATGCACAGTAAATTTCTTGTCACAAATTTGACTGACACTCAACAGATTGTAGTCTATCTGCTTCACATACGATATCCGCTCAAAACTCACGATCCCATTGCTTACACTCCCTTCCATCGTGATATATCCACCTTTGTTTCCTGCAAACGCAACATACCCTCCATTGATGTTCTTCACGTCGAACAACAACGCAAGATCCCCTGTCATGTGGCCTGAAGCTCCACTATCAACAATCCAAAGACTGCTAATAGGGCCAGCTGAAGCTCCCTGCACACAAAAAGTAAATCATTTAGTGCTTTCGGGGGACCCAAGCCTGAGTCTTGGGTCTTTCAACATCAGGTTTAACAATGACATTTTCACAAACATTTTTAACAACATTTTGATCAATCTTTTTCTGATTAATCAAAACTGTTTCCTTCTTCTCATTAGCCTTTGAAGATGAAGCTCCTGGAGTGCCATTGGGTGTCCAAGATTGTTCAGTCCTTTTCAGAATGCGAATCTGAGACTTTGGGTTCTCAGTCGGTTTCTGAACATTGTTAGCAAATGTAACCTTCTTGATAACCTTATCTGATTTAACAGACTTAGGTCCAACATTTGATTTGACAATTGGTTTTGGTGTAACCTTTTGTCTATCAAAAATTGAGTTCACCACAGGCTTCCTCCACGAGTTTTCCATTGCAATCCGATTCCTTCTATCATAGTGCATTGGACGAGTGTTCCTCATTTGAAAATGGTTTTGATTATAAAATGGTTGTGGTTGTTGAGGAACAACTCTCCTATGAGGTGGCACATAATGATCAATCGGCTTACGCATAGAATTCCTCATTTCAACTTCGTGCCTCTTGTGTCTTACATATGGGCACTGAGCAAGTAAATGCCCACGTTCCCCACACTTAAAGCACGCACGGTATTCTTCAAAAACATTTGGAGCATTTGGTTGAGCAAATGATCTAATTGGGTATTGATCATTATACTGTTGCTTTCTTAAACTCTCAGGGAGTGGCCCTTTTGAGTAAGAAGGCTCATTGAAACCATTAGCTCTGTTTTTGGGTTTAACAAACTCTGTGACATGTACCTTTGGTTCTTGAGGAACATCCAAATACAACTTTTTCAACAAAGCTGGTGGAATTTCATTTGTTCTCTCATGTTTAGGGAACCAAATAGTACTTTCCTGCCAAATCTTTTCAATTTTTGCATAATTGGCATTTTTAATTGGAAAGTCCTCGTCAGAGATAATCTTATCGGATCCTTCCATCCGATAGAACACTTTGACAGGTTTGTCACATTGTTCGTTTTTCTCACTCTTCTCAAGATCTCTCTTAATCACATTAAGATCTTTCCTCACAACATTCTTCTCAGACTTGTCCACATGATGAACATTTCTCATTGGAACAATTTGAGATGATGAAACTGGTTCATTTGTAATGATGTGATTTTCTTTTGGAATATCACATACATTAACAGTTTGGTTACAACCAATCTCATCACTCTCTGAATCTGAGTCAACACTTTCAGCAGTAACTCCTTCATCATTGATTCCCAAAATCGGTCTAACATCAGAATTTGGATCACCAACACTTGAAGTGTTTGATTCATTTTCCGATGCTGAATCAGATTTTACCGAACTCTCCGGTGTCACTGAGTGACAATTATGGTTTTCAAAAAGAACCGGAGATGGTACAGCCCGATAGTTGGTTGTTTTATCATCAATGATGTGGTCTACCACATAAGCCACATTCTTGTAACTTTCTAACTTTTTGTTTACTTTTTCAGCAAAGCATTTGATGGCGGCCATTTCTAACTTGGTGTTTTCAATTTCATTGATGTAGTTGTTTATTGCCAATTGTTTTAATGACAAAGTGTTTTTCAAGTCAGAAATGTCCTTTTTGTAGCCATCTAATACTTTGTTAAAAGCATTTAACTCTTTGCGAGTAGATTGACTGTTCATGATAGCACTATCACGCTGAATACGGAGTTGTTTAACCTCCTCAGTCAATCTATCACATCCACCACAATATTTTTCACTAGTATTATCATTATTACAAGCAGAACTTACAGGTTTTGGTGGATCAGTCATGGCCATCAATGCGAAATGAGCTTCCTTTCCTGCAAAGAATCTGGAGTAATCAATCTTTGTGAAAGCATCATCTGCAATGCATGACTTCCTAGTCATCAGAAAATCTGCTTCTGCAAGTAACTGATCAATATCTTCATCAAGAGAATTAACACTAGCTTCCGTATCCGAGTCACTGTCTGAATCAGAATAAACCGATTCACACTCCTCAGAAATGTCAGAAACAGTATCAATCACCACTCCTGAATTAGTCTCTTCATTTTCAACCTCAACATTCACTTCAGAATCAACCTTAACAGGTTCACAATCCTCATCCATCTCAGCTTCAGAATCATCACTATCAACCTTAGTTTCAACCTTCTCCTCTACCGTCACAGACTCTTCAAGATCAACCTGATAGGCCACACACGCCACATTTCCCCCAGTGGTTATCTCCTCAACACCTATCTGAATGCTCGACCAGTCAAACCTTTCATCTTGTTGAGTAACCAATGCTTGATTGGTATTCTGTTGTTCAGCTGGTGTAGTGATAGGTATGACTGTTCGGTTAGCATTGTTTGGTGTTTGGGTTTGTGTCTGGTTTGGTGTGGTTGGTTGTCTATTTTGGTTGTTATTAAAGTTGTTTTGATGGTTGTTTTGGTAGGAAACTTGGTTTTGGTTTTGTTGACGGTTCTGATAGGTAGCATTAAATGGATTTCTGTTGCCTTGTTTCGGTGGCTGTGTGCATTCACGTTTAAAGTGACCTTTACCTCCACAATTAAAACAAGTCACTTTCTCCTTATTGAACCCGTAGGTTGTGTTAGGAGAAGTACCCAAGTCGGTTCTACCTGTTTTCTCAATAAACTCCGTTGCTCTTCGCATTATGCTCGCAAATGCCCATTGGATGTCAATGAGTTCCATTTCCTCCTTATCAATCTGTGCATAGTCTTCATTGGTCAAGTTGTTATTACCAATTTGACTAGCAACTAATCCATTATATGAAGAAACCATTGCAGAGACTAATGCAATGTGTTGCTGAGCAACTTCAACTGTTACATTTCCAAGATTGGAAGTCTCCAAAACCACAGTTGGTTGATTAGGTTGGTTCATTAGTTGTGGTTGAGTTTGACCAGCAGTGTAAAAAGCTGCTTGTTGTTTTGGTGAGAATGGTGGAATGTATGAATATTGATATGGAACTTGTGGTTGTGGTTGTGATAAAGATGAAGTTTGTTGATGGTAGTTAATAATGGGTGATTCTACAGCATTGGATATACAAGCAACATGTGGTGTTACAAGCCCTCCAGAACTTGTGCTTGTTGGAACTAAAGATCCTCCAAAGTATAAGTTTGGATTCTGAGGAATCTGTGCTCTCCTAGCCTTCCTCTTTTCTTCCAACTCTTTGTTCTCCAGCTTCTCAACAAACTCTTGAAGAGACCAGTACTGAAAAGCATCCTTTTCCTTCAAAACATCTACATGCTGATCCCAGTTAGGTGGTAATGCTTCAGCAAACTTGTCCACCTGTTTAGCCATAGGGATCTGTACACCATAGCTAGACAATTCAGATATTAGATGATTATATCTAGGAGTTAGTTCTTTTAATGTTTCATTTCCAACATAAGAAAAATTCTCAAACTCCTTAACAAGCTCTTCCATCCTCAAATTCCTAGTCTTCTCATTTCCATCATGCTTCCTTTTAAGCATATCCCACAAAGCCTTCGAAGTTGTACACGTCCCAAACTGATGCAAAAGATCATTAGTAATGGCTTGTGTCAGTTGTGAGAACGCCTTCTTTTCCACAGCAAACTTTTTCTTTTCATCCTCCGCCATGCTCTCCAATGGCACTGGTTCACCCGTGTTCTCCAGAACTGGTGGTGTGTATCCTTTAGCAATCATGTTCCATGCTTCAGCACCTTCTACTCCCATGCCTTCCAAGTGTATCTTGAACTTTTTCTGCCACTGATTGTATTCCTGAATCTCCATGAGCTTCGGTGGCCGAGTCCCGCTACCTGAAGACAAATCATTAATCAGTGTGGAAATAGCATTAGTAGTTTGAGTGTTTACCACCGCTGCTGCTACTCCCCAGTAGTCAGACTGTGGTACTGTAGGTGCACTCTGAGTCATGTAGTTAACCGGCTGCGAAGACTGTGTGTTCGTCTTCTGTGCTGCCACGGTCCATGGGTCCATCACCTGCTGTTGTGGTTGTGTAGTTGCTGGTGTAGGAGTAGTCTGATAACGCCACATAGTCACGTACTTCGAGAAATTTTACACTTAGAAAAATTTACCAAAAACTGTTACAGGTTCGTCCAAAAGAAATCAGATTCGTCCCTTTTGGTTACGTTCGTCCAAAAACAGTGCCCCGAATGTGAGAAATTCACCAGAATGTAAAATTTCACCAACACCTTCTACTTTCGTCCAAAACAAACTAGGTTCGTCCGTTTGAAATGTACCTTCGTCCGCCCGACTTCCCGGAGGTGAAAAATACAACCCGAATGTAAAAAATTTATGTGAAAAACACTACGTTCGTCCGAAATCAACTACGTTCGCCCGAAAATCTACACTCCTTCGACCAAACACTCACACATTCGCCCACTAAACTCAGGTTCGCCCATATCTCTGTTTTGAAAAACGGTTACACTTTGAAAAACGGTTATTTTGATCTCTGATTTTCAAAAGTTTGTGGATTTGATTGATCTTAATCAGGTTATGCTTCGGAGATGATTTGGAACAACTTTAATACTTGGAATTTTGGATTTTAATCACAAAATCACCTCTAATTGTTTCAAAAACACACAAAAACCATTTTTAATTGAAAACAGATGTGAATTGATGAAAATTATGTCCAAATCAGCTCTGAGTTTATCAATTTGTTGTTGTATGATCCTCTACGCTCTGATACCACTTTGTAGAGGAGAGAATTTGACAAAAACACAGGATTATATGATCATACAAGTTGCTAAACCAGGTGCGGAAACCCTAGCTTAGAACAAACTGAAGTAAACTCAATCAAAACACAATCAAGATCATTTTAAATGCTTTTCATAGATTAACTTTGCAATAAACTTGATTACAGACTGATATAGTTAATCTAGACCTCAAACAGATACTCTCTAACCTCTCAGGAACACACACACAAAACACACACTTTCTAAGACTCGTTATACATTACAAAAACCCAATTCCTATTTATAACCACTGTTCCTTCGCCCATATTCACTGGTCGAAGGTAAGCCAATTTCACATTCGCCCAGTAAACTGGTCGAATGTGATCTTCAGTGTATTCCTGATCTTCCTTCGCCCATGAGAAACTTCCTTCGCCCACTCTTTAGCTTCCTTCGCCCCTTCTGAACCTCCTTCGCCCTTTACACATGTTAGTTATCTAATCTATAGTCGCAAAACGGCATCTACAGGATATATATTAAATTTTTAGTGAGTTGGTTTTTAACAGTTGGCACATGAGGAAGGACACTAGCACTAAGGAAATATCGTGGCAACATATTTGTTTGGTGACTCAATGACATAATACTTCATTAAAATAACTTAGATGATATACATATATTGAGTATATATTTTAATTTAGTGGACGTACAACAATATATAAGTTCATATGATGACATATACCATTTTTTTTTCATTTTAAAATACATATTATTCTTTCATTATCACATACATTATGCAAATTGAAATTAGATTATATTTATATATATATATATATTTATATATATATATACACACCAATGTATGTATAAATACCATATATGTGTTACAACAAATGCGTATTCGTCTAAAGGGTGTTTACCTATTTTAGACACTTGATTAAAACCTCTCATGATTTAAACGAGCGTACTCCTATTTATTACTCGCTCATGCAAAAAGGCTTGGAAATAATTAAACTGTATATTATAATGCTAACAACTCGTATAGATACTCCATATTTCAGTTAGTCATATTATTCATTAGTTACTACTTTAACAATATTCAGAATATAATTAATCCAAATATTTTATATGAAAAAAATCAGGATGTTACATCCTCCCCACCTTTATTTAAATCTCGTCCTCGAGATTTGTTGTTAGGAATTTGAATTTGTTTTTTTTATAACCTTAATACGTCTATTTTTCGATTTGTTTTTCATTTTATTATTGTATCTTATATTTCTGTTAGGTAACAACTTTTTATTTTCAAGTATTTCTCTATTCATTCTTTGATTAAATATGCTCTCTCTATAAAGAAAAACTAGTCTATGTATGGTTTACTCATAGAATTATAGAATCAGTTAAAGCTTTTAAAGTATCTATACACTCATGTTATCCATGTGTTGACCTAACGGCCCTTATGTCACCTTATGTCATTTAGACAAATAGTCCAAAGCAATTCATAGATAAAATCATAATTCCACTATGATTGGTTCTTTAGGTACTACAACTATCCTTCTAGTTGGTGTATATTTCATGATATATACTTGATTTAATAAATATATCAATCGATTCTTAAACTATAAGTTAATTGGCCAATGCTATGAATACAATTTGTATGGGTAAAGTTAACCAAGCTAGGGCAATCTTTGACTATCTAGAATCAAATTTTCCTAATTTGATTTGTCCTTCTAAGTGATGAGATAAGAGCTGGTTCATATGTTCAATCTATCCACACATATGCAAAGTCATCTATCCATAGCTAACCGTGAAATAGACTTTGTCATTATACACGTCCAATTGAAATTTTCCATCATTACCTTATTGTCAAGTATTCTATCATGTACCATAATGTGTCTTATCATATCCTTCAATGTCTCATAGCGTATCCTTTATATACAAAAACTAATTAATATCTTAGTTATATAAAACATAATTTATTTATTTTTTTGCTAAGTAAGATGCCAACAGTTTGACCTATTAAAACAACTTGAAGGTCAAACACAAAATAACTAACTCATAATCTTAGTTGCTAAAGACTTCCATCCATCTTCTATGTTTTATGTTTAGTTCTAGTTAATCCTCCATCCTTCTTCTTTACAAATAAAATCAGAGCTCCAAATGGTGAAGAACTTAATCCCATATATTATAATTCCACCATCTTATCCCTCCAATTATTTCTACGACTTATATCTCAGTAGTGCCAATCGCTTATCTTTATGGGGGGTTTTGGCAATCTATGTTCTAACCAGTAACAACTCTATTTGAATTTCCCCATAAATCTTGCAATTCTTCCAAAATTTGTCTTGATAATTGGGCTATAACTAGAATCTCAGTAATTCTCTCACATTTGTATCAATTGATACATAGACTTAATATACATTATTCTGAGTTAATTAGTCAGCTTTTTCTATAAATAGTTATTACTTCTTCCATCAGTGTACAGAGTTTCGTATCTAACTGTATAAGGGAAAATTGGCTTCGGCGGACTTCTCTATCCTTCTGCAATTTGTCTCAATACTCATCTTCAACTCGTGGTTTAATCTTATATACACATGGAGATATCTAATTCATTTTTGATTCCTTATTTGACCACTCGACTAATATGTGTAAAGTAATTTAGGTATCATTTAATCCCAAAAGTTTCATAAGCACTACTTCTTGCTACTTTCATCTACCTCTTCTTTTTATATAGCGAGTTTAAATTTAATTAGTCTCTAATATTTAATCAATATACATTTTTTTCAAACTGTTATCACATGACAATATCTTTATTTTTTCGTATCTTCTTAGAATACTATACACCACTTATATGTCGAGTCAGGACACATACGAATTTATCATTCTGCTTAACTTCATATAGCCATATCTAGGTCATTATACATTACAGTGATTACCTAAATATAAGTCAATCCTATATTGAGTTCACATACTTCTTTGCGAAGGAGTTGTTTTACCCTTCAATTATTTTTATCTGAAATTTACCTAAATCAACAATCTTGGTTTATATGCAAAAGATTAAACTTATATACTTGCATTCAATCTTAATATATAAATATAATACACTGCTTATTATTGTTTAATAAAGATGTAACTCTCAGGATAAATTATTTCAACTTCATATGTCCCAAATTCCCATATCCATATATATACAAATGACACATCTTTATTTGTTATCACATATATTGAGATCAATCATTGTCCCTAACTATGTAGTTACTAAAACATATCATTCTCATTTTCTTTCCATACTATACATACTTATATTCCAACTTTCATTTTATACTTTTATGGTCGTAATATTCTAACTTAAAGATTTAACATCCTATTTGTTATTTTATTGCCATGTCTATATAAAATTTTGAATTGTATATAATATAAGTAACTCTTAAATACTTTTATATCATTAATTTATCTCCTACATAATTTCTTTTAATATCAATTTACCGCTCAACATCCATATAAGTATTATCCACTAGCTAAATCATGATTTGAACCCATAACCACTTGGTTGGGGAATACACCATTTTGCCACCAGGTTATCCCCTTGGGGACCTACTCGCTAAATTTAAAATTATTATTCTATTAAAACGTGCAAGCTAATTATCTATTATCATATACATGTAACTGAAATTTTACAACAAAATAATATCTATTGATAAGTGTAATTGTCAGATTACCTTTACATGAATATTCTAGCTACCTCCCATAACATACCATAGTGCAAGAATCTATAAAACATCTTATTTGGACGTTCCTCCCGGTCCCTTAAATTCCAGTTTAAGTCTAGACACTAATTACTAGCATCTAATTTTCTTAAACTAATGTTCTAGTATCAAACAAAACACGAAGCCGGCATGACATGCGCTCCTATAACCAGACTAACATGTCTAGGGACAAATTCTTCAATATCCAAATTATTTCCCTGTCTATTATCTGCTGATTTCAGTACAATATGATGTTTGCGCGATCATAGTGGTGCCATTCATTAACCTTTATACTGGCCAGATATGAAAGCAATAAATGATGCACACCATAATACTCCCAACTACCATATGGTACCTCTATCATACAGAGTTCGACATGCAATCAGATCTTTTCTTTGACATTTTATGAACTAAAAATGCCAAATCCTATAATCGAAGTTTTTATAAACACATATTTATCAATGAAACAACAAGTGCATCAAAACATGCTATTCCATTACACAGACACTTATCTTATCCTTAAGGTCAAATATTAATCTGGTTAAAGCCTAGATACTACAAGTATCTAATTCGCTAAAACCTGTGGCTCTGATACCAACCTATCACACCCCGGATTTTCGACACCCCGGGTGTGCGACCCATCGGTTGTACCTGTTTTGAGTAAATACGCAGCGGAAAACATTTATATTTTTCTTTTGTATTAAATAACTCGTAAGTTCAATAAAATATTCTTTCATAACTGGGATTTAAATATCCCTTGTTTGTACAAAACGGTTTTTTTCAAAAGGTAATCTATACATCATTTCCTTTTTCCTGACACTTGTACAAAATTCTTTCCACAAGGTTTTATCGTGCTTAAGGAGTCAGAATCCCTTCAGCATCTACCATTTCTAAATACAATCATTCATGATTACCTGAAAATGTATTGAAAATGATACGTCCGCGGAAAGCTGGTGAATAACATTTAACCGACACTAAATCATTTTCAGCATAAGTAGTATTAAAGCTATTTAAAACATACGAGTAATCTACACATCCAGCGAGCTCCCAGCCCGTATTACTACCAAACTCCCAGCCCGGTTTTACGTATATTTCCTACCAAACTCCCAGCCCGGTTTTATGGTTTTGTAACACGTCTACAGTTTGATCAAACTATATGTGCACTTATGTTCTGAATGGTACCCATAGAATACCATATGTGAAAATATATTTAACACAAACTCATGCCATTTCATAAAGTAAAACACTTTAAAAATTTGTAAAAAGTTAAACGTATTCACCTGGTAAGTTGTACGGAGCCTCTAAACTTAGTTTCTATTCTAGCAACTGATTTATGTTTCTGAACCAATTACTTAGATCATCGTAGGATTTCGTTTATATCCCCAGACCTTTACGAGTCTATGTTTATATCTCCATGTGATAAACCTCCTGACGAACATAACTCGGGTACACAAACCCAACTTATGACAACCATACAGTACTACCGGTTACCACACCGAACCCCACCCACTGTTGTTTATTTTTGATTGGTGTATATAACATCACAAATCTTTGTTGTGATTAGTCTACGACGTAAATTATCACTCTTACTCTTATATATTACCATCACAAACTTGTTCTCTTTTGCGAGGGGATTGTAATATATCATAAGTGATATATATACATATGAAATGAACGTCGGCTCAAATGTCCACCCCACAAAATTGAGAAACTTATAAGGCAAGTGTTGGGATATATATTAAATTTTTAGTCGGTTGGTTTTGTTACAGTTGGCACATGAGGAAGGACACTAGCACTAAGGAAATATCGTGGCAACATATTTGTTTGGTGACTCGATGACATAATACTTCATTAAAATAACTTAGATGATATACATATATTAAGTATATATTTTAATTTAGTGGACGTACAACAATATATAAGTTCATATGATGACATATACCATTTTTTTTTTCATTTTAAAATACATATTATTCTTTCATTATCACGTACATTATGCAAATTGAAATTAGATTATATATATATATATTTATTTACTTATATATATACACCTATGTATGTATAAATACCATATATGTGTTACAACAAATGCGTATTCGTCTAAAGGGTGTTTACCTATTTTAGACACTTGATTAAAACGTCTAATTATTTAAACGAGCGTACTCCTATTTATTACTCGCTAATGCAAAAAGGCTTGGAAGTAATTAAACTGTATATTATAATGCTAACAACTCGTATAGATACTCCATATTTCAGTTAGTCATATTATTCATTACTTACTCCTTTAATAATATTCAGAATATAATTAATCCAAATATTTTATATGAAAAAAAATCTGGATGTTACATAAAACTAAGTCTCGAAGCAGCAGAATAACGTAATTACACATCAAATTGAGGCGTGAATCGATTTAAAAATCGCTCGTTTTCTGCTAAAAATAGAAAGTGGTGTGAAAAAGTGCTCGAACTGCCGAAAAACTAAATGCGATTTTTTTGCCAAAACGTGTTCCTACGCCATAAAAACTTAGTCTGGTAGCTGCAGAATAGAGTAATTACTCACCAAATTGACGGGAGAATCGACTTAAAAATTGTTCGTTTTCTGCAAAAAATCGAAAGTTATGTGAAAATGGGCCCGAACTGCCGGAAACCAAAATGCGATTTTTTTGCCAAAACGTGTTCCTAGGCCATAAAAACTTAGTCTGGAAGCTGCAGAATAGCGTAATTACTCACCAAATTGACGGGTGAATCGATTTGAAAATCGCTTGTTTTCGGCTAAAAATCGAAAGTTATGTGAAAATAGGCCTGAACTGCCGGAAACCAAAACGCGATTTTTTTGCCAAAACGTATTCCTAGGCCATAAAAACTTAGTCTGGAAGCTGCAAAATAGCGTAATTACTCACCAAATTGACGCATGAATCGATTTAAAAAACGCTCGTTTTCTGATAAAAATAGAAAGTGGTGTGAAAATGAGCCCGAACTGCCGAAAACCAAAATGTGATTTTTTTTTGCCAAAACGTGTTCCTAGGCCATAATGTGACACCCGGCAAATTCAAGTTAACAACGTCGTCTAGATTAAAGTCTACCTTAGCGAGTCACGCGTATTCTGTACTTAACTGGGTTAGTTGAGTCGGGTTATGGTTCGGGAACTGTTATGTGAGTCTAGGGAATCATTATAGGTTGGCATAGAGGATCGTTAGATGTCAGTCATTAACCAAGTGTACAAGGGGTGACGATTCGGAGAATCGTCAAAGCATAGGGAACATGTAAGTCTCGAGTCCCGGGAATTGGCGAACGAGTGTAAATGTGTTTATTTGCAAGTGTTATGTGTTTACAATCATTATGTGACTTGTCGGTATGTGAAAATGTGTTAACATATGTTAAAACGGGGTTTAACGCGCAAAATACTTGGAACAATACCCTATAGGCGATTAGGGTGAGCTAATCGCCTATAGGGAGGCTGCTAGGAGGCGATTAGCCTCCTCCAGGTGGCGAGTAGCCCTCCTAGGTGGCGAGTAGGGGGCTAATCGCCTAAGGGGGTGGCGATTAGCAGCCCTAATCGCCTGCAACTGGACCATAATCGCCTGCAACGTGGGTTACGACTAAAAACGACTATAAATACAATATTTGACCTCCTAAACTTCATAACACTAACCCTAGTCGCCCCACAACTCATCCCAACACCCACACAACCTCTGGAACACGATTTTGGATCAAACAACTTGATTTCAAGCCTATTTCATCAATCAATCATAAACTAAGGTGTGGTTTTCATCCATGCAATCTTTTCTAACGTTTTTATTGAATCCCTAATGGTCCAGACCTGTTCATAAACACTTGTGCCTTCTGTAAATTGTTAATAATCGTTGTTGTGTGGATTCTAGATGCTATGCATGTTGTATGTGTAGGTTTTAATTAAAAGATTGGATTTTTATGATTCAAGAAGGATTATTAACATGATGTTAGGGTAGTTACTGATCTATGGTGATGGTTTGATATAGTAATCTGATTGATTGTTCATTAGGGTTGTGTTTACGCATGTTAGTGTGATGATTACATGATACTTGTGTTATGTTTTAGAAACATGATTGCATCCAGGGCTGCTAGAACAAGGTTAAACGATGTATTTTGATCTAAACATGTTTAGGATACTTGTTTGTTTGATATGGGAGGTTTACACACGTTCTAGGGTTGATTTGGAGTGTTAAACGCGCGAAAAACTGAAACTGCTGGGCAGGTGGCGATTAGCACACCTAATCGCCTGAGGGACAGGCGATTAGCAGGCTAATCGCCTACCATGAAGGGCTAATCGCCTGCTCTTCAGGCAATTAGGGGCTAATCGCCTGCTATGTTGTGTTTTTGCATGCTGCATGATCCTAATCGCCTGATAAGTTCTGAAATGCATGTCACATGACCCTAATTGCATGCAAACTCAAAAATTTGCATGTCACATGACCCTAATCGCCTACACTGTAGGCGATTAGCATTCATAATTGCCTGTTGACCAACGTAATTGCTAGTTGACTTTTCCTAATCGCCTGTACTGCTACTGTATGTATATTTTAGCATTCCGAGACCCGTTTTGACACCTAGGAACATGCTAGGAACCCCGTAACATGTCGGATAACTTGGTAACATGTGTTCTGGTCAACAATGTGTTAATGGAACTATGTGCTAGAGCTTGATGGACTTTAACGTATGTTAAGTGTAATTGCATGATTGTGTGTTGGTGAATACTTGTGTAACACGGGAAACCTCGGGTCACCAATGGGATGTCGAGTCTTGTACGTTGGGTCATGTTAACAGTAAACGTGTTGTCAAACAAACTTGGTTAAGGTCTGGACATCTAGGGACTAACTAACCTACGGGTTATTAGTCTAAGAACTTGTAACTGTCATATGTTAGGTCGCCGCTTTACGGGGCTAGCATAGCTTGTTGACTTATTCTGTTATCTGAAGTAACGCAACCTAAGGTGAGTTTACGGCCCCACTTTACTTGGTTTTCATTTTCGGGGGAGAAAACATGTGTTAAACAACTATTTGGTAACAACTGTCATACTATGGGTTTTCAAACGGTTTACTATACGATCTTTGGAAGTCCCGGGGGGAACCATGAATGTGCTGGTTTGCACAACGGGGAAATGGAATAGCGCTATTGGGAGTGACCAACCCCACCCGTCGGCATGGAGCGCCGGGCGGGTGCATATTGTCTCAAACAGGAACAGGTTTACTATTCGGGCACAACATCTGGTTTGCGAGTTAGTAATGGTTTTCCAATCGTAGTAGTAATAGTACATGCGCCTAGCTAGCGTACTTGGTTTACAATTATTATAGTATGGACAGGTTATACTTGGAACTTTGATTACAAACCTGTAAACTCACCAGCATTTTTGTGCTGACGTAAACTCTTACATGTTTTCTCAGGTCGCTAAGGTAGCAAAATGGAACTAGGGCGCACGCGTCTGCACGGCGTCTAGTTAGAGTTGCATGGTTTTGAACATTAAACATTGGATTTTGTTTTGTTTATGTAACGACATTTAGCTTCCGCTGATGTTTGGGATTTTTAAACTATGTTTTTGAAATTCATTTAGTATTGTTTATTGTGATCATTGACTTGGATCCTGGTTTGTCATGCGCCTCGCGGTAAAACTCCGCAAGTGGATTTTGAGGGTGTGACAGATTGGTATCAGAGCCAATGGTTATAGTGAACTAGGACTGCATGTAGAGTCTAGTCTATAACTGAGTCACACACACTAGATGATCACATGGTACTAAACTTTATACTGGGTTACTTATAGACTTGTCGGGGTGTCTCTAAATCATCTTACCCTTCTGTGTTACATCATCCATTCTCTTTTACTGGGTTACTTGCTTACTAGACAGTGTGGTACATTGGGGTTAACTGTGTACTCTTGAGATTGGTCCAAGACTCGGACATCTCCCTTTCCTACCCCAATAGAAACCCTTGTCATGAACTACCGTAGTATTACGGTGTATAGCTAGGGATCTATGTCCGGTGATTTGAACTTTGAACTAGGAGAACACTTGGAGGACCATGTAGAGCGGTTTATCATTTTGGGTGCACACAAAATCATAAACCGAAATGCATGAAAGCCCTAGTGAGCTCTGGGTTCAAATGGATAGTCCTGGGTTAGATCTAGCTTTGATCTTGTAAACGCTAGTGGTTATCATTGGCTGTGAAACTAAATTTTCTCGTCCTTTTTGCCAGAATCATGTCTGGAGCACGAGGAGGACGTGGAGGTGGCCGCAATGGTGGGCGTGGTAATGGTGGTCGTGGGGGTGTGAACCTCACGCAGGATGACTTGAATAACTTGCTGCAGGCTGCCTTCCAGCTAGGGCACAATGGCGGTAAGTTGACCTAACCACTTCTATCTCATCGATGAACTTTGTTTACATTTCCCGTGGTTTTCTTACGTGTTTCTTTACAGGTGGTCATGTTAATCCACCACCACCACCCATGTGCACCTACAAAATGTTTCGGGACTGCAAGCCCCATGAGTTTTCGGGTACTGAGGGTGCAGTAGGTTTGCTCAGGTGGTTGGAGAAAGTGGAGTCTGTTTTCCTGATGTGTAACTGTCTTCCGGAGGATCGAGTCAAGTATTCTGCTGGGTTACTTCAGGACGTTGCGTTGACCTGGTGGAACGATATCACCCAGACTATGGGTATAGGGGAAGCTTATGCTATGCCTTGGGAGAACTTTTTGCAACTGCTGAAGAGGGAGTACTGTCCCAGGGAGGAAATTCAAAAGCTGGAACACGAGGTGTGGAACCTCAAAATGTCTGGGTCAGAAATCGAGAAGTATACTGTGAGGCGGAACGAGTTGGCTGTACTTTGTCCTGATCTACATGTGCCGGAATACAGGAGGATTGAGCATTATATCTCGGGTCTTGTGCCAGAAATCGCAGGGTTGGTGGCTGCGGGGAATCTTCCTACCTACGCGGAGGTGGTCCGATCTGCTCATAGGATGACTAACTTGAAGGTGAGTGAGGGTATCTTGCCTGCCAAAGGTTCAACTGCTAAGGCTCCAGAGAGTAACAAGCGAAAGTGGGATAATGATGTGAAAAGTTCTACACCAGCACCAACTCAACAGGGGAAAAGGTTTGATAGTGGGGGTTCGTCTTCGTCGGGTTCTAAGCCAAGGGGTGGTTATGCGGGAAAGTTACCGAAATGCAATAAGTGTGGACGCCATCATCATGGAAGTTGTGACACTAATCGTTGCCATCGCTGCCAGAAGTTGGGGCATTTTGCCAAAGACTGTAGGGCGACTCTTTCATCGACTCAGGCCCCAGCTACTACTCCGACTTCTACTACTCAGGGGACTGCGGGCAAACAGGGATGTTTTCACTGTGAGGAAACGGGGCATTACAAGAAGGAGTGTCCAAAGCTGAAACAGGGAGGGAACGGGAATGGTAATGGGAATGGAAATGGTAACAACGGGGGCGGAAACAGGAACGCACGTGCCTTCGTTATTGGGACTGCAGAGGCAAGACAGGACCCTGACACAGTCACTGGTACGTTTTTTCTCAACGATCGCTCTGTTAGTGTTTTATTTGACTCTGGTGCCGATAAAAGTTTCATATCTGTGGAAGTTAGTCGTTTGCTAGATGTAGTACCTGTTCCTCTAGAGGCTAAATATATTATAGAATTGGCTGACGGTAAGAAGATAGAAGCTACTTGCGTTCTTCGGGAATGTCACATAGAGTTGTCGGGTTTGTCTTTTCCTATCGACCTTATGCCGGTACCGTTGGGTAGTTTCGACGTGGTTATAGGCATGGATTGGTTGTCGCTGTATCGCGCTGAGATCGTTTGTTACGACAAGGTCATCCGGATTCCTCTCCCTGATGGAGAATTTCTTTCTGTGTACGGGGACAAGAGCGGTGCTCCGCTAAGTCTCATCTCTAGCATGAAAGCCCTTAAAGCATGAAAGCCCTTAAGTATCTTCGGAAGGGTTATTCGGCTGTTCTGGCACTTTTATCGGTTTCCACTTCCAGCGAGAAGAAGATCGACGATATCCCGGTTGTCCGTGAGTTTTCTGATGTCTTTCCTGATGATTTATCTGGTCTTCCTCCCCATCGTCAGGTTGAGTTCGGTATTGATCTTGTACCTGGCGCTGCTCCTATTGCTCGGGCCCCCTACCGTCTTGCACCTCCTGAGATGCAAGAATTATCTAACCAGTTACAGGAACTCTTGGATAAGGGTTTTATCAGACCTAGTTCTTCCCCTTGGGGAGCCCCGATTTTGTTTGTTAAGAAGAAGGATGGCAGTTTTCGACTGTGCGTGGATTATAGAGAGTTGAACAAGGTGACCATCAAGAATCGTTATCCTCTTCCTCGTATCGATGACCTATTTGACCAACTCCAGGGTTCTAGCTACTATTCCAAGATTGATCTAAGGTCCGGTTACCACCAGTTGCGCGTAAGGGAAGCTGATGTTGCTAAGACTGCCTTTCGTACACGTTATGGCCATTTCGAGTTCTTGGTCATGCCTTTTGGTCTCACTAACGCACCGGCGGTTTTCATGGATTTGATGAACCGCGTTTGTAAACCGTATCTTGACAAGTTCGTTATCGTGTTTATTGATGACATTCTGATCTATTCCAAGAACGAGACCGAACATGGGGAACATCTACGGTTAGTTTTGGAACTCTTACGACGAGAACAACTGTACGCCAAGTTCTCGAAGTGCGACTTTTGGTTACGCGAAGTCCAATTCCTAGGGCATGTAGTCAATGAACTGGGAATCCATGTCGATCCAGCTAAGATCGAAGCGATCAAGGATTGGGAAGCACCAAAGACGCCAACTGAGGTGCGGCAATTCCTAGGCCTTGCGGGTTATTATCGTCGTTTCATAAAGGGGTTCTCGAAGATCGCTCAACCCCTCACCACTCTTACTCAGAAGGATAGAAAATTCGACTGGGGTGAACCACAGGAGTCAGCATTCCAAAAACTGAAGACTAAGCTTTGTTCTGCTCCTATCTTGTCCTTGCCTGAAGGCACTGAGGATTTTGTTGTTTACTGTGATGCTTCTATTCATGGTCTCGGTTGCGTGTTGATGCAACGCGAGAAGGTGATTGCGTACGCTTCTCGTCAACTCAAAGTGCACGAGAGGAACTACACTACCCATGATTTGGAATTGGGTGCGGTGGTGTTCGCGTTGAAAATTTGGAGGCATTACTTGTACGGTACCAAATGCACCATCTACACCGATCACAAGAGTCTCCAGCACATTTTTGACCAACAGCACCTGAACATACGACAGCGCCGTTGGGTTGAACTCCTGAACGACTATGACTGTGCCATTAAGTACCATCCTGGCAAGGCGAATGTTGTGGCAGACGCCTTGAGCAGGAAGGAATCGACAAACCCTCGTCGCGTTCGGGCGTTACAACTCACAATCCATTCCTCTCTGCCTGATCAACTCCGTTCTGCTCAGTTAGAAGCCTTGAAGGAGGAAAACCTTAAGGCTGAAACTATGCACGGTGCCGACAAACACCTCGAGCAAAGGCCTGATGGCCTGCGCTACTTCGCAGAACGCGTCTGGGTTCCTTTATTCGGGGGACTTCGGGAGCTGGTTCTTGATGAAGCTCACAAGTCTCGGTATTCCATTCATCCTGGTTCAGACAAGATGTACCAGGATCTAAAAATACTGTACTGGTGGCCAAACATGAGGGCGGATATAGCCTCATACGTGAGTAAGTGCTTGACCTGTGCTAAGGTCAAGGTAGAATACCAGAAACCGTCGGGTTTACTGCAACAACCCGAAATTCCAGAGTGGAAATGGGAACGGATTACAATGGACTTTGTCACACAGCTACCTAAGTCACCGAGCGGGAATGATAAGATATGGGTGATTGTCGACCGTTTGACGAAATCAGCCCATTTCCTTGCTATTAAGGAGACTGACACCATGGATCGGTTGGCTCGTTTATATCTGAAAGAAGTTGTCTCTAAGCACGGGGTACCAGTTTCTATTATCTCGGATCGTGATTCTCATTTTACTTCGCATTTCTGGAAGTCTTTGCATAAGGCTTTGGGTACCCAGTTAGACATGAGTACAGCTTACCATCCACAAACTGACGGTCAGAGTGAGCGTACAATTCAAACTCTAGAAGACATGCTGCGGGCATGTGTGATCGATTTTGGCAAAGGTTGGGAAGCTCACTTACCGTTAGTAGAATTCTCTTACAACAACAGTTACCACACGAGCATCAAGGCAGCTCCGTTCGAGGCATTATACGGACGGAAATGCCGGTCTCCTCTTTGTTGGGCTGAAGTGGGTGAGAGTCAACTCACTGGGCCTGAACTAGTGTACGAAACTTCTGAGAAAATCGTACAGATTCGTAACCGATTGGCAGCGGCACGGGACCGACAGAAGAGCTATGCTGATCACCGCCGTAAGCCATTGGAGTTTCAAGTTGGTGACAGGGTACTTCTAAAGGTTTCACCGTGGAAGGGCGTCATACGCTTTGGGAAGCGTGGCAAACTTAACCCGCGGTATGTCGGTCCATTTACGATCCTGGAACGGATCGGACCGGTGGCATATCGACTTGATTTACCGACGGAGCTCGGTAACGTACATAACGTCTTCCACGTATCTAACCTGAAGAAGTGTCTGACTGACGAGTCTCTCATTGTTCCACTAGAAGAGATCAAGGTTGATGATCGTCTTCGGATAGTGGAGGAACCAGTCGAGATCCTTGATTACAAGATTCGCAGTCTACGTCACAGTAAGATTCGCATTGTTAAGGTTCGATGGAACTCGAACCGGGGACCGGAATACACTTGGGAACGCGAGGATCAGATGAAGTCTAAGTATCCTCATCTCTTTCCCAAAGAGGCATTCGAATCGAGACACGTTACCACTGCACCGGAATGAATCTCGGGGCGAGATTCCTTTTAACGTGGGGATGATGTGACAACTCGGGTAATTCTCTCTCTTGGTTTCTATTTTTGTCTGTTATTTTTGTTCATACTCTTGGTACTTGCATAATTTTCGGGACGAAAATTCTTTTAACGTGGGGATGATGTGACACCCGGCAAATTCAAGTTAACAACGTCGTCTAGATTAAAGTCTACCTTAGCGAGTCACGCGTATTCTGTACTTAACTGGGTTAGTTGAGTCGGGTTATGGTTCGGGAACTGTTATGTGAGTCTAGGGAATCATTATAGGTTGGCATAGAGGATCGTTAGATGTCAGTCATTAACCAAGTGTACAAGGGGTGACGATTCGGAGAATCGTCAAAGCATAGGGAACATGTAAGTCTCGAGTCCCGGGAATTGGTGAACGAGTGTAAATGTGTTTATTTGCAAGTGTTATGTGTTTACAATCATTATGTGACTTGTCGGTATGTGAAAATGTGTTAACATATGTTAAAACGGGGTTTAACGCGCAAAATACTTGGAACAATACCCTATAGGCGATTAGGGTGAGCTAATCGCCTATAGGGAGGCTGCTAGGAGGCGATTAGCCTCCTCCAGGTGGCGAGTAGCCCTCCTAGGTGGCGAGTAGGGGGCTAATCGCCTAAGGGGGTGGCGATTAGCAGCCCTAATCGCCTGCAACTGGACCATAATCGCCTGCAACGTGGGTTACGACTAAAAACGACTATAAATACAATATTTGACCTCCTAAACTTCATAACACTAACCCTAGTCGCCCCACAACTCATCCCAACACCCACACAACCTCTGGAACACGATTTTGGATCAAACAACTTGATTTCAAGCCTATTTCATCAATCAATCATAAACTAAGGTGTGGTTTTCATCCATGCAATCTTTTCTAACGTATTTATTGAATCCCTAATGGTCCAGACCTGTTCATAAACACTTGTGCCTTCTGTAAATTGTTAATAATCGTTGTTGTGTGGATTCTAGATGCTATGCATGTTGTATGTGTAGGTTTTAATTAAAAGATTGGATTTTTATGATTCAAGAAGGATTATTAACATGATGTTAGGGTAGTTACTGATCTATGGTGATGGTTTGATATAGTAATCTGATTGATTGTTCATTAGGGTTGTGTTTACGCATGTTAGTGTGATGATTATATGATACTTGTGTTATGTTTTAGAAACATGATTGCATCCAGGGCTGCTAGAACAAGGTTAAACGATGTATTTTGATCTAAACATGTTTAGGATACTTGTTTGTTTGATATGGGAGGTTTACACACGTTCTAGGGTTGATTTGGAGTGTTAAACGCGCGAAAAACTGAAACTGCTGGGCAGGTGGCGATTAGCACACCTAATCGCCTGAGGGACAGGCGATTAGCAGGCTAATCGCCTACCATGAAGGGCTAATCGCCTGCTCTTCAGGCAATTAGGGGCTAATCGCCTGCTATGTTGTGTTTTTGCATGCTGCATGATCCTAATCGCCTGATAAGTTCTGAAATGCATGTCACATGACCCTAATTGCATGCAAACTCAAAAATTTGCATGTCACATGACCCTAATCGCTTACACTGTAGGCGATTAGCATTCATAATTGCCTGTTGACCAACGTAATTGCTAGTTGACTTTTCCTAATCGCCTGTACTGCTGCTGTATGTATATTTTAGCATTCCGAGACCCGTTTTGACACCTAGGAACATGCTAGGAACCCCGTAACATGTCGGATAACTTGGTAACATGTGTTCGGGTCAACAATGTGTTAATGGAACTATGTGCTAGAGCTTGATGGACTTTAACGTATGTTAAGTGTAATTGCATGATTGTGTGTTGGTGAATACTTGTGTAACACGGGAAACCTCGGGTCACCAATGGGATGTCGAGTCTTGTACGTTGGGTCATGTTAACAGTAAACGTGTTGTCAAACAAACTTGGTTAAGGTCTGGACATCTAGGGACTAACTAACCTACGGGTTATTAGTCTAAGAACTTGTAACTGTCATATGTTAGGTCGCCGCTTTACGGGGCTAGCATAGCTTGTTGACTTATTCTGTTATCTGAAGTAACGCAACCTAAGGTGAGTTTACGGCCCCACTTTACTTGGTTTTCGTTTTCGGGGGAGAAAACATGTGTTAAACAACTATTTGGTAACAACTGTCATACTATGGGTTTTCAAACGGTTTACTATACGATCTTTGGAAGTCCCGGGGGGAACCATGAATGTGCTGGTTTGCACAACGGGGAAATGTGAATAGCGCTATTGGGAGTGACCAACCCCACCCGTCGGCATGGAGCGCCGGGCGGGTGCATATTGTCTCAAACAGGAACAGGTTTACTATTCGGGCACAACATCTGGTTTGCGAGTTAGTAATGGTTTTCCAATCGTAGTAGTAATGGTACATGCGCCTAGCTAGCGTACTTGGTTTACAATTATTATAGTATGGACAGGTTATACTTGGAACTTTGATTACAAACCTGTAAACTCACCAGCATTTTTGTGCTGACGTAAACTCTTACATGTTTTCTCAGGTCGCTAAGGTAGCAAAATGGAACTAGGGCGCACGCGTCTGCACGGCGTCTAGTTAGAGTTGCATGGTTTTGAACATTAAACATTGGATTTTGTTTTGTTTATGTAACGACATTTAGCTTCCGCTGATGTTTGGGATTTTTAAACTATGTTTTTGAAATTCATTTAGTATTGTTTATTGTGATCATTGACTTGGATCCTGGTTTGTCATGCGCCTCGCGGTAAAACTCCGCAAGTGGATTTTGAGGGTGTGACACATAAAAACTAAGTCTGGAAGCTCCAGAATAGCGTAATTACTCACCAAATTGACGCGTGAATCGATTTAAAAATCGCTCATTTTCTGCTAAAAACAGACAGTGGTGTGAAAATGGGCCCGAACTGCGGAAAACCAAAATGCGATTTTTTTGCCAAAACGTGTTCCTAGGCCACAAAAACTTAGTCTGGAAGCTGCAGAATAGCGTAATTAATCACCAAATTGACGGGTGAATCGATTTAAAAATCTTTCGTTTTCTGCTAAAAATCGAAAATTATGTGAAAATGGGCCCGAACTGCCAGAAACCAAAATGCGATTTTTTTGCCAAAACGTGTTCCAAGGCCATTAAAACTTGGTCTGGAAGCTGCAGAATAGCATAATTACTCACAAAATTAACCCGTGAATCGATTTAAAAATCGCTCGTTTTCTGCTAAAAATAGAAGGTGGTGTGAAAATGGCCCGAACTGCCGAAAACCAATATGCGATTTTTTTTGCCAAAACATGTTCCTAGGCCAAAAAAACTTAATCTAGAAGCTGCAGAATAGAGTAATTACTCACCAAAGTGACCCGTGAATCCATTTAAAAATCGATCGTTTTCCAGCTAATAGTAGAAAGTGGTGTCAAAATGCCCCGAACTGCCGAAAAACAAAATGCGATTTTTTTTTGCCAAAACATATTCCTAGACCATAAAAGCTAATTCTGGATGCTGCAGAATAGCGTAATTACTCACCAAATTGACGCGTGAATCGATTTTAAAATCGCTGGTTTTCTGCTAAAAACAGAAAGTGGTGTGAAAATAGGCCCGAACTGCCGGAAACCAAATTGCGATTTTTTTACCAAAACATGTTCCTAGGCCATAAAAACTGAGTCGTGAATCTGCAGAATATCGTAATTATTCACCAAATTGACGGGTGAATCGATTTAAAAATCACTCGTTCTCTGCTAAAAATAGAAAGTGGGGTGTGAGAATGGGCCCGAACTATGGAAAACCAAAATGCGATTTTTTTGCCAAAACGTGTTCCTAGGCCATAAAAACTTAGTCCGGAAGCTGCAAAATAGCGTAATTACACACCAAATTGACGGGTGAATCGATTTAAAAATCGCTCGTTTTCTGCTAAAAATCGAAAGTTATGTGAAAATGGGCCCGAACTGCCGGAAACCAAAATGCGATTTTTTTGCCAAAACGTGTTCCTAGGCCATAAAAACTTAGTTTGGAAGCTGCAGAATAGCGTAATTACTCACAAAATTAACCCGTGAATCGATTTAAAAATCGCTCGTTTTCTGCTAAAAATAGAAGGTGGTGTGAAAATGGCCCGAACTGCCGAAAACCGAAATGCGATTTTTTTGCCAAAACGTGTTTCTAGGCCATAAAAAATTAGTCTGGAAGCTGCAGAACAGAGTAATTACTCACCAAAGTGACCCGTGAATCCATTTAAAAATCGATCGTTTTCCAGCTAAAAGTAGAAAATGGTGTGAAAATGGCCCGAACTGCCGAAAAACAAAATGCGATTTTTCTTTGCCAAAACGTGTTCCTAGGCCATAAAACTAAGTCTGGAAACTGCAGAATAACGTAATTACTCATCAAATTGACGTGTGAATCGATTTAAAAATCGCTCGTTTTCTGCTAAAAATAGAAAGTGGTGTGAAAATTGGCCCGAACTGCCGAAAACCAAAATGCGATTTTTTTCCAAAACGTGTTCCTAGGCCATAAAAACTGAGTCTTGAATCTGCAGAATAGCGTAATTACTCACCAAATTGACGGGTGAATCGATTTAAAAGTCGCTCGTTCTCTGCTAAGAATAGAAAGTCGTGTGTGAGAATGGGCCCGAACTGTCGGAAACCAAAATGCGATTTTTTTGCCAAAACGGGTTCTTAGGCCATAAAAAATGAGTCTGGAAGCGGCAGAATAGCGTAATTACTCACCAAATTGACGCATGAATCGCTTTAAAAAACGCTCATTTTCGGATAAAAATAGAAAGTGGTGTGAAAATGAGCCCGAACTGCCGAAAACCAAAATGTGATTGTTTTTTGCCAAAACGTGTTCCTAGCCCATAAAAACTATGTCTCGAAGCTGCAGAATAAAGTAATTACTCACCAAATTGACGTATGAATCGATTTAAAAATCGCTCGTTTTCTGCTAAAAATAGAAAGTGGTGTGAAAAAGGGGCCGAACTGCCGTTAACCAAAATGCGGTTTTTTTTTCCAAAATGTATTCTAGGCCATAAAAACTGAGTCTGGAAGCTGCAGAATAGCATAATTACTCACCAAATTGACGGGTGAATCGATTTAAAAATCGATCGTTTTATGCTAAAAATAGAAAGTGGTGTGAAAATAGGCCCGAACTGCCGAAAACCAAAATGCGATTTTTCTGCCAAAACGTGTCCTACGCCGTAAAAACTTAGTCTGGAAGCTACGGAATAGAGTAATTACTCACCAAAGTGACCCGTGAATCCATTTAAAAATCGATCGTTTTCCAGCTAAAAGTAGAAAGTGGTGTGAAAATGGCCCGAACTGCCGAAAAACAAAATGCGATTTTTCTTTGCCAAAACGTGTTCCTAGGCCATAAAAACCTAGTCTGGAAGCTGCAGAACAGAGTAATTACTCACCAAAGTGACCCGTGAATCCATTTAAAAATCGATCGTTTTCCAGCTAAAAGTAGAAAGTGGTGTGAAAATGGCCCGAACTGCCGAAAACCAAAATATGATATTTTTTTTTTGTTAAAACGTGTTCTTAGGCCATAAAACTAAGTCTGGAAACTGCAGAATAACGTAATTACTCATCAAATTGACGCGTGAATCGATTTAAAAATCGCTCGTTTTCTGCTAAAAATAGAAAGTTGTGTGAAAATGGGCCCGAACTGCCGGATACCAAAATGCGATTTTTTTCCAAAACGTGTTCCTAGGCCATAAAAACTGAGTCTTGAATCTGCAGAATTGCGTAATTACTCACCAAATTGACGGGTGAATCGATTTAAAATCGCTCGTTCTCTGCTAAAAATAGAAAGTGGTGTGTGAGAATGGGCCCGAACTGTCGGAAACCAAAATGCGATTTTTTTGCCAAAACGTGTTCTTAGGCCATAAAAAAACGAATTTGGAAGCGGCAGAATAGCGTAATTACTCACCAAATTGACGCATGAATCGATTTAAAAAACGCTCGTTTTCTGATAAAAATAGAAAGTGGTGTGAAAATGAGCCCGAACTGCCGAAAACCAAAATCTGATTGTTTTTTGCCAAAACGTGTTTCTAGCCCATAAAAACTAAGTCTCGAAGCTGCAGAATAAAGTAATTACTCATCAAATTGACGAATGAATCGATTTAAAAATCGCTCGTTTTTTGATAAAAATAGAAAGTGGTGTGAAAATGGGCCCGAACTACCGAAAACGAAAATATGATATTTTTTTTTTGTTAAAACTTGTTCTTATGCCATAAAAACTTAGTCTGGAAGCTGCAGAATAGAGTAATTACTCACCAAATTGACCTGTGAATCGATTTAAAAATCGATCGTTTTCTTATAAAAATAGAAAGTGGTCTGAAAATGAGCCCGAACTGCCGGAAAGCAAAACACGATATTTTAGCCAAACGTGTTTCTAGGCTATAAAAACTTAGTCTGGAAGCTGCAGAATAGCGTAATTACTCACCAAATTGACGGGTGAATCGATTTAAAAATCGCTTGTTTTCTGCTAAAAATAGGAAGTGGTGTGAGAATGGGCCCGAACTGTCGGAGACCAAAATGCGATTTTTTTGCCAAAACGGGTTCTTAGGCCATAAAAACTGAGTCTGGAACCGGCATAATAGCGTAATTACTCACCAAATTGATGCGTGAATCGATTTAAAAATGCTCGTTTTCTGATCAAAATAGAAAATTGTGTAAAAATGGGCCCGAACTCCCGAAAACCAAAATGTGATTTTTTTTTTTTTGTCAAAACGTGTTCCTAGGCCATAAAAACTTAGTCTGGAAGCTGCAGAATAGCGTAATTACTCACCAAATTGACACGTGAGTCGATTTAAAAATCGCTCGTTTTCTGCTAAAAACAGACAGTGGTGTGAAAATGGGCCCGAACTGCGGAAAACCAAAATGCGATTTTTTTGCCAAAACGTGTTCCTAGGCCATAAAAACTTAGTCTGGAAGCTGCAGAATAGCGTAATTACTCACTAAATTGATGGGTGAATCGATTTAAAAATCGCTCGTTTTCTGCTAAAAATCGAAAGTTATGTGAAAATGGGCCTGAACTGCCGGAAACTTGTGAAAATGGTCCGAACTGCCGAAAACCAAAATGCGATTTTTTTTTTGCCAAAACGTGTTCCTAGTCCATAAAAACCTAGTCTGGAAGCTGCAGAACAGAGTAATTACTCACTAAAGTGACCCGTGAATCCATTTAAAAATCGATCGTTTTCCAGCTAAAAGTAGAAAGTGGTGTGAAAATGGCCCGAACTGCCGAAAAACAAAATGCGATTTTTCTTTGCCAAAACGTGTTCCTAGGCCATAAAACTAAGTCTGGAAACTGCAGAATAACGTAATTACTCATCAAATTGACGCGTGAATCGATTTAAAAATCGCTCGTTTTCTGCTAAAAATAGAAAGTTGTGTGAAAATGGGCCCGAACTGCCGGATACCAAAATGCGAATTTTTTCCAAAACGTGTTTCTAGGCCATAAAAACTGAGTCTTGAATCTGCAGAATAGCGTAATTACTCACCAAATTGACGGGTGAATCGATTTAAAAATCGCTTGTTCTCTGCTAAAAATAGAAAGTGGTGTGTGAGAATGGGCCCGAACTGTCGGAAACCAAAATGCGATTTTTTTGCCAAAACGTGTTCTTAGGCCATAAAAAACGAGTTTGGAAGCGGCAGAATAGCGTAATTACTCACCAAATTGACGCATGAATCGATGTAAAAAACGCTCGTTTTCTGATAAAAATAGAAAGTGGTGTGAAAATGAGCCCGAACTGCCGAAAACCAAAATGTGGTTGTTTTTTGCCAAAACGTGTTCCTAGCCCATAAAAACTAAGTCTCGAAGCTGCAGAATAAAGTAATTACTCACCAAATTGACGCATGAATCGATTTAAAAATCGCTCGTTTTTTGATAAAAATAGAAAGTGGTGTGAAAATGGGCCCGAACTACCGAAAACCAAAATATGATATTTTTTTTTGTTAAAACGTGTTCTTAGGCCATAAAAACTTAGTCTGGAAGCTGCAGAATAGAGTAATTACTCACCAAATTGACCCGTGAATCGATTTAAAAATCGATCGTTTTCTTATAAAAATAGAAAGTGGTCTGAAAATGAGCCCGAACTGCCGGAAAGCAAAACACGATTTTTTAGCCAAACGTGTTTCTGGGCCATAAAAACTTAGTCTGGAAGCTGCAGAATAGCGTAATTACTCACCAAATTGACAGGTGAATCGATTTAAAAATCGCTTGTTTTCTGCTAAAAATAGGAAGTGGTGTGAGAATGGGCCCGAACTGTCGGAGACCAAAATGCGATTTTTTTGCCAAAACGGGTTCTTAGGCAATAAAAACTGAGTCTGGAAGCGGCATAATAGCGTAATTACTCACCAAATTGATGCGTGAATCGATTTAAAAATGCTCGTTTTCTGATAAAAATAGAAAATTGTGTAAAAATGGGCCCGAACTCCCGAAAACCAAAATGTGATTTTTTTTTGCCAAAACGTGTTCCTAGGCCATAAAAACTTAGTCTGGAAGCTGCAGAATAGCGTAATTACTCACCAAATTGACACGTGAGTCGATTTAAAAATCGCTCGTTTTCTGCTAAAAATAGAAAGTGGTGAAATTCGAATATATAAGAGCATTTTCCTAGTGAAATGGCAAACATTTTATGCAGAAGCGAGAACTCGTAAAAAATTATCCGAATGGCGTTACTATGATTATTATGAACCTACACCATAAAAAAAATAATTACCTTGCCCATCATGTTTCATGAGTTGTTACTACTTAGAGAAGAATCCAGAATCACCATGTATTTTAATTCGAGGAATTGATTTCTTTCCAAACAACGAATGAAGCTCCTCGTTATGTACATGTTTGTTGCGCGAGTTTAGCATACAATATATAACTTTAGGTCTTGAGATTTCAACCCCACCTTGCAAAATTTCCTAAACACCAAAACTGTTAGAAAATTCTATTAATATTATGTATGTAAAATATGTTTTAAAAATAATTAAACTGACCTTCATCATATTCCAAGAGTTGTTACTACTTGGAGATGAATCAAGAACTGCCGCATACTATATATTCCAAGACTTGTTAGTGCTTGGAGATGAACCAAGAAATGTCTTACATGTAGGGTCTGCCATTATTCTATGACTTAGTACACATGGCAGTCACATTAGCAGCCAAGTAGATATCTCAAACCTTTTATCCAACGTAGAAAGAAAACCAAATAGTTGTCTGATGCATGAGCTTAGCCTACGATACGTGGTCTCAGGAGTTGAGAATCTGACCTCACTCTTCAAAATTTCGTAAATAATATTATGTATAATACAAAGGCAAAAGAACAATTGCTACATCACCATCGCCATGACCACTATTGACGGTAAAACAGCAGAGGCTGCAGATATCGTCGGCTTGGATCTGCGTTATATTGATTACCTTTCCAAATTTAGATGGGAAACCAGTGGTAAAATGTGGATGCGTAGTTTGTCAAACACCTCCAGTTGGGAGGCTATCGTATGTGCACCCAACAACTAGTGAGTTGTTTTATCTAAGGTTGCTGCTGACTTATCAAAGAAGGTGTCAATATTATGCGGATGTTCGAACAGCAGATGGCGTTGTCATGCCAAACATAGCATCCGCATCTAACACCATTAGCACCGCCAATTTATCGTCGCTTTCTAGATGCACCAGATGACGAACCAACACCAGCATCATCAGCTGTCATAGGTGAGTTCGATTTGCATACAGAGTCCGATATATATGACGATCCATCAGTAGCATAACCAGAAGCCACACAGTTGTGTACAACCCCTTTACCACTCCGTCTCCCATACGGCAATACAACAGCACCAGACGCCGCTATCACCTGATCACTCTATTTACCATTACACATCCCACCCAACGACAATGAAAACATTATAAAAAATGGTACATTACAGTAATGTGGCTGCTTAACGCTTTCAGTAATGCTTAGAAAGTAGGGGTGATAACAGCCACAACGTCGTAAAAAGAAGGGGTCTTCAAGATAAGTTAACATAAGACATTTCAATACACTCCGCGTGTGCACCCACTGTCTGGTTCAACGATTGCCCTTATTTATAGCGTCTTTGTTTCGTATCCAGTGATTTAAAAACGTTACATTTAGTGTCGCCATGATTAGGCATTTCACTCGGTGTGCATGTCTTGGGGCTATGATGAAATCCTTTAATGCATGTTGTTTTGATTGTCGTTGCTAGGAAAGTGGAATACGTAGCTATCTGACTTGTTTTCTTATGTGTACTAATCACCTATCTTTTGGTCTCCCTAATTGTTGTCTACATACCACACAATCATCTAACTCGCTTTCTTATGTGAACTAACAACCTATCTTTTGCTCTCCCCAAGTCTTGTCTACACACCACACAACAATTTTTAATTCCTCTATCAAACAAATAGTGACCACGTTCTTTGTTTTATAGTACACCTATCTTCTGCTCTCCCTAATTCTTGTCTGCATACTACACAACCATCGAGTCCTATCTTTTGCTCTCCCTAATACAAATACTGACCACGTTATTTGTTTTGTAGTATCATCATTTCCTCAATTCTTGTCTACATACCACACAACAATTTTTAATGCCTTTAGCAAAAAAATACTGACCACGTTATTTGTTTTGCAGCACACCTATCTTCTGCTCTCCCTAATTCTCATCCACATACTACACAACCATCTAGCCCTATCTTTTGCTCTCCCTAATACAAATACTGACCACATTATTTGTTTTGTAGTATCATCATTTGTAATTAAACACACTAATAAACCTTCTAATATAAACATATAACTGTCAAATATGCTGCTAAACAAACCTAGCTTTAAAGACGTTGTGCGCAAACATCATTAGCAGCCAAGCAACAGCAAACAATAACACCTATAACGCACCTGTTAGACATCATGACACAAACCTATACCAAGAACGATAAACTTATATTTGTTGATAATACCACACACTATTAATTGATCCAAGCCTTATGATACTGTCCCAATTACAACGGCTTTACCCTTAAACAACCATATGACTGAAACCACAAAAGTATACCAAACATTCTCATAAATACTATACTATAAACACTCCACAACACCACGCAAACCCCCATCATAAATGTACCTAACATGCTATATGTACTCTTTATCGCCAAATAAATGTTTATCAAGGATGGCTTCATCCTAACCCCGGACCACATAAACCTCTATTAACAATCTAATATATTAACCTATACATAAACCTCTACAAAAAACAAACCCAACTACTATACTACTCTATATAACCAGACAAACCTCAATTATCAATTTAACGCCTACACTATATACAGCCTACATGACCACACAGCTTGATCAACAACAATGACATCCACATCCCCTATATAACCTTCCTAAAACTTATCAAGCATAAACAAAGAACCACAAATTAATATCAAGCATATGAAAACCCGCATCAATATAAAGCTAACAAATAATGAAAAAGAAAATAGTAGTCTTACATCAGATCCTTCAAAAAACCTCATGTCTGTAACACAACCGCCTGAACCCGGATCTACCTGCGTAAACAAAGCAATAAACAATCAGATTCATCCACACAATTGCAATGCATGCAAACGGTTTCAACAAACAACAACAACAATAATAATAACAACAATAATGAGGAAACATACCATTCAGAAGAGAAGACGTTAGACCATAGAAACCCGCGTAAGAAATAAGCGTGTAGACGACGGACGGCGACGTTTGACGAATGATAGTAGCAATGACGCCGTACGGCGGGCGGTAACAGTTGAGATAGCAATAAACGGTTGAGACAGCAACAAACGGTGGTATAATAGCGGCCGACAGTGACGGTGGAGATAGAAATAAACGGTGGTAATATGGCGGCGGACAGCAGCCGTATGAACATAGAGCCAGAGAGAAAGGAGATGAAGTGTGTGTGTGTGTGTGTGTGTGTGTGTATGATCGGTCATAATAAGAGAAAGGGGATGGAGTTTGTGTGTGTGTATGATCGGTCATAATATGAGAAAGCATAGGGAAATGCCACGTGTCCGAACAGGTGGAAAGCTTAAAAAAAGGAAAAAAACAAATGGTCAAAACGGAGCCAAGCTGACTCGAACCCGAGTCTGGGACAAACACAAACAACACCCACACCAACTGATCTGCAACATCATTTGTTTATTAATCCTAATCTTCTATATAAGTAACCTTCTAAAGAAGGTGGGCCAAGCCTCATAAATGCATTTACTGTTCAATAAGCATGGATATTAATATATTTATAATTAGCAACTAATGTCTCTTTAATTCCACATTGGTGTTTCATGTTAAAAGATAAATAATATTATTATATTGACATATTAATAGCATATAATGACTATAAAGCATACTTTATGATTGTTTGACATCAAATTTAATACATTAATGGAATGTAAACGACAAATTAGACATTCTATATAAAAGATAAGTTAATACATGTGAAACGATTTATTTTATGAATGAAAATTAAAGATACGAATTTAATATAATACTAAAAGGGATTAAATTAAATTTATAAAATAGGCTATCATTTCATTAATCACCTCATTTCTTTATCGTGTCATAAAGATGTAGAGACTTAATTATGTAACATGCCATGATATATAATACAAATTAATAATATACCAATTTTACTAATAAAGGGCATAAATATTTTTCAGTATTTATTAATACGCTTTTCAATGTGTTAGAAAATCTCTTTTTTTTTTAATTCTTATTTTGATGGTAAAGATTTGTCAAACAAGTGAACAACACATCCGTATAATTTTTTATCTAAACATATAGGAATTGCAATAGAACTAATGTTCGGCAAATAAAAAAAAAATCTCTGCATTAACCTAATATTGTATGAATTACGATATGGATTTTGTTTGAAACATACTTGAGTTACCTTATCATAGTATGATCCACTCCAAAAGCAATTCGTACTGATAACGTGTTGTATAACAACGACCTACTTGCAACCCATTCATGAAGTATAAAAACGAAGATTATAAGAATAAAAAGGAAAAGATATGATAGAGAATAGAGAATTCTTTTCATTGAGTATATCACATAACAATTACATGAAGCCTCTATTTATAGGGCTTTTACATTAATACAATAGAAATGAAGAGGTGGGAGTTGGAATATGGATAGTCACCATAATATTGGTATTTAACTTTGATGTGTAGTCACTTTAGTGCATAAAGTTGTAATTTAACATAAACATCATCATCCATTGGTTTTTAGAGATGGGGATTATTTTTTAGACATATTGGAGAATAAGATTTTGTGAGAATGGTGATGTTTGTATGATTTTTTGTTGAAAAGAATAGAGTTAGTTGCTAATTTAGTCCTTGAGGTTTGTCAAATATTGCCACTTTCATCCAAATATTTTTTTGTCATTTTAGTCCCTGTGGTTTCATTTTTTTGTCATTTTAGTCCTTATGGACTAACAAGATTTGGATGAAAGTGACAATTTTTGACAAACCTCAGGGACTAAAATGACAAAAAATGAAACCACATAGACTAAATTGACAAAAAAAAAAAAGATTTGGATGAAAGTAGCAATTTTTGACAAACCTCAGGAACTAAATTGGCAATTAACTCAAAAGAATATGTAGGATAGTGAAAATTGTGTTGAAATGGATGGTATTTAAATTGCGTGAGGGTAATTTAGACATTTTATTGTTTTTGTAACGCGGAGCGCCCATATTAGATTATGTGTAGTGGTGGGGGGTTATGTGGGGGTTGTGGTATTAAAATATTAAAAAGTAATAGAAGTGGGATTATGAAAAAAGAGGGTGTAGTGGGAAGGGGGTTATGAGGGGGGTTATAAATGATTGGTAATGATTGGTTAATTATTGTTTTTTATTTAAATAAGAATATTAAATACTTAATAATATTTCATTAAATAAAAAAAATTACAAATACTAAAACCAAAGATTACAAATACTAAAACAAAAAAAAAATACAAATACTAAAAAAAAAATACAAATACTAAAAAAAAAATACAAACCCTAAATAAAAGATAAAAATACTCAAAGGTTATATTTTTCCTCGATTTTTTTCTTTCGTTTCAAGAACATTTCCAACGCTTTGCCCTCTAGGTTGTCGTGCTTTGCCGTGTAAAAAGCAAAGTCGCGTTCAAACTGTCGATCCCTCATGATGTCAACCACCTCTCGGTTTTCTTGAATACGCTGAGCCCCGATGTCGCGTAAGTCTTGGAGCCGCTGGTTCATTTCAGCAAATGCAGGGATTAACTGGTTCATCCCCGACGAAGACTCCGCCCGTGCGGCTCGAGCAGCCCGTCGACCGGGCGAACGACGTAGCTCATCCGCCCCCTCCTCCCCTGCAAAATAGGGATTTTCTTCTGGTGAGTTGAGGTCGACATAACGCGCGTCAGACGTAGGCGTTTCGGGATCAACCGAGTCAGAGGTCCTCGACTTTTTTGAAGGCCTCGTATTTTGGGCCCTAGATGAAGAAGTTCCAACCATTGGGCGGACGGTGTGCCATTTGGTGCAGTCTTTCAGCACGCGCCAACATTTCAAGTACGGGAAATTCCCGTACTCCTGATTGTATTCTTCCATAGCCGCCGTCAAAATATTCTCGTCGCTTTGCCCACTTTTCCACCCGTGCCGGGTGCGCTGGTAAATGCCTTGAAAATTTGTGCATTTTTGGTTGATATCGGTCCACTTGCCCGATATCGAATCGTTCTCCCGGTAGCCCTCTCCTTTACCAGACAATTCAAAAAATATTGCCCGGACTCTTTTCCAAAAATCGGCTTTGCTTTGGTTGTTGGCTGACAAAACAAACCAAAAAAAATATAACATAACCAAAAAAATATAACAAACCAAAAAAATATAACAAACCAAAAAAATATAACAAACTAAAAAAATATAACAAACCAAAAAATATATATCTTACCGATTATAGGATCCTCAGACACGTCAACCCACGCTCGGGTTAACGAGTACAACTCGTGGTCGGTCCATGCTTGAACCTTTTTCTTGGCACGACCGACCGTCTCTTTTCTTCTGTGAGCCCGGCTTCCTTGGGCGATTGCCTTGCCTCGCACGGGCTCTTCCTCTGCGACCGGCTGTTGTGTCTCCGGAACCGACTCTTGCCAAGCATTTGAAGAGCCGAACATTTGGGATGTCCCAAACACTTGTGTTTGGTTAAACCCACCTCCCATGGGCATCCCAAAACTCCCTGGCATGTTAAAGTTACACATGTTCGGGTCCCAACCATAGGGTTGGTTTAACAGGTTCGTGAAACTTTGCGGGTTTGAACCTGAACCCGGAGCAATAGGTCGGGTGTTGTCGCCACTGGTTTGGGAACCAAAACCAAAACCTCTACCGAAAGGATTCATCTTCAACAGTGTGTGTGTGTGTTATGCTTCAACAGAGAACAAGAATTTGATAAGTGTTTGTGTTTGTGTGTTGTATGTGAGATGTATGTATGTATTTAACAAGGAATTTTTTTTTTTTTTTATTAAATGAAGCCAACGGTCACCTCCCATAAAGCTGCCAAGATTCTTCAAACAAAAAATTAAAACGCCTGCTATCCACACAACGAGCTTCGCTTATAACGCCCTATAGCGCCCCGGGGGGCGGTGTTCCCGGGCGCTATAGGATAACAACGGCGTTTTAATGTTACCACTACACAAGGCCTTAGATCCCTGAACGCTCGCCCACGTCAAATCATTCTTGAGATGCGATAGTCAATGAGAATTATTTTCGAAAACATAATCAATCATTATAAGGAAATTTTTATTAAAAACTAGTCCACACTAGTGTCTTATGTAATCAGTAATATTTATTTGGTCATACATAAACAAATATGTGTTTATAATGATTCTACCGTGATTACAATATCTGCAAAGAAGAAAAAGCGAACATGTAAGCAGTGAAGGAAAATGAAGGGTAGTCAACATGAGTTGAACCAACATGAAACATGTGAGGATAAACATCATAATACCTCATCATATATTAACAGGTGCAGGTTTTGTATCGAGGTGACCCAACAAACATGAAACATGTGAGGATAACCATCCATCCTACCTCATATCTCAAGGTTGACGAATCAGCTTCACAATGATGAGCTATTTGATTGATATATATGGATTATTCTCCTTCATGCTGACTGATCTAAAACCTACAATAAATAAAGGTATTCTTGGAGCTTCATTTCTTCAGCAAGTAGATCCATAACATAATTTACGTTCACAGAATTTAAATATGTTAAATCTCCCCTAACAAATTCATATACCACAGAGTCTAATTCAATCCAACTGGAACCTCTATTCTTCCTCACCTGATTTTTCCTCATCTTTTCTCTCACTTTACCAACACTGTGCCACTCCCCTGAAGCAGCATAGATATTCGATAACAGAACGTAGTTCCCTGAATTATGTGGATCAATCTTAAACAATTCAGCAGCTGCAGCTTCAGCTAGCTCAGCGTTGCGATGAACACTACAAGCTGCAAGCAGGCCACTCCAAACAGCCGCAGTGGGAGCCACCTTCATGCTACATATTAGGCTATAAGCATCATGAACACGCCCTGCGCGTCCTAAAAGATCAACCATGCATGCGTAATGCTTATCTGTTGGTTGAATCTTATACACATCTGTCATTTGTTTAAAATATCTCCAGCCCTCATCAATAAGACCTCCATGATTGCAACCACTCAAGACACCAACAAATGTTGTCGTATCAGGTTTTAGATTATTCTTCTTCATTTCCTCAAACAACAAAATGGCGTCCCGACCCAAACCATGATTTGCATACGCTGCAATCATAGTACTGTAACAAAACAAGTCTTTTCCAGAAGTGTTTTCAAACATTTGTGCAGCCTTTTTAAGGTTTCCGCATTTAGCATACATATCAATTAAACTAGTAGACACGTGTAAATTGGTGAGAAGAGTGGGACCCACGTAGTCATTGATCACTGACTCCGCGGCGTCCAAAACACCTAACTGTGAACAAGCAGAAATGACCCCAAGTATAAAGGTTTCATCTGGTTTAATACACTCCTTTTTGAAGCATTTTAACAAGTCTAAAGCAGTTTGCGGTTCTCCATTTTTAGCATAGCCACCAATCATGGTTGACCAGGAAATCAGATTCTTTTCAGGCATCTGATCAAATAAAACCTTTGCATCATTAACATTTCCATATTTCATGTACCCATCAATCATCATGGTCCAAGAAGCCACATTCTTATTCGGCATCTGGTCAAAGTAGCGTCTAGCAGATTCAATCTTTCCGGCTTTACAACACCCGGAAATGATCAAATTCCAAGACCCAACATCCCGAACCGGCATCATGTTAAAAACACATAAAGCCGCATCAAGATCCTCAAATTCTACATAACCAGACAACATAACATTCCATGAAGGCAAGTCTTTAACCGGCATTTCCTCAAATAACGCACGCGCCTCACTCATGTCACCAACCTTCACATACCCACATATTATACTAGTCCAAGAAACGACATTCCGATCAGGCATTGTATCAAACAATTCACGCGCAATCTCAATCCTACCATTGTTCCAATACCCATATATCATCGAATTCCACGACACAATATCCTTTACATCCATCTTTTCAAACACACATTTCGCAATATCGGTTTTCCCACATCTCATGAACAAATCAAGCATAGAATTCTGCACCATGACATCAAAATCAAACCCATATTTTACCACCAACCCATATATCATCTCACCATCTCTCAACCTAGCTTCTCTAGCTAACCCCTTGAGCACTGTAATAATAGTAAAGTTCAACGGCGCAACCGAATCTCGAACCATTTGACGAAAAAGAGAAAACCCATCAGCATACAGTTTGTTTTGAACATACCCATGAATCATAGATGTCCAAAGGAAGACATTTGGTTGGGGAATTTGATCGAACACTTGGTGGGCATGGCTGACTGATCCAAACCGAGAGTAAAGGCGAATAATCTTGTTGAGAAGGATGTCAGATGAAGTGAATAACCCGTTTATTACAAGTAAAGCATGGACAGATTGTAGGGATTTGAGGGTTTGGCAATTATGCAGACATTTTAAGAGAGCTGAATTCATTTCATGGAGACAAAAACTTATTATAGTGTGCAACGGTCGACGTATATAAGTAATTATCTATGGGGATTGTTTTAATATGTTTGCTTTACCCTCTTTTGAATTACAGAAGAAACATAAAGTGGGTGATTACGGGTGGAAAAAAATCTAAACCCGATGAGTATACATAAAACTTGAATTATTTGAGATGGGTATACTTGAAACCTGACGGTTATAGGTCCGGGTTTGAGGTTAAATTTCTCCTTTTCTTTTGTTCGGGTAGGGGTTTGGTATACAGTGATACCCAACCAAATTACCCGATATATGCATACCCGATACAATTGATCTATATCATTTTTGTAAGTGCACTTTCATGTATGTCCCTAGATAGTGATCCGGTACGGTATGTCGCAGGCATGAGTATAGGTTGTTTGTTTAGTCGTATGGTCGAATGAAAGATGGGAAGATTCATTCGTACCCACGAAGGGTCGAATGAACCCATTTGTACCTATGAAGGGTCGAATGGAATTGCTTATATATATGGGATAGGTTAATTGGTATTAAGAACTTTTGATCTAATACATGAGTAAAGTTATGAAAATTGCTTGGTGTTTCGTATTTTGTTTTCATCTCCTTCTTAACTGACTTTATCTTGTTTGGTTTGCGCAACCCGAGGGGATTCCGCACCCTACGGGATATTCGTGAGATCTCGGTTCGTATAAACAATCCTACAATTTTCTTTTCTTATATATATATATATATATATATATATATATATATATATATATATATATATGGTAAGGTCCTGTAGAAAAATGTTTTTTTGTAGGAAGTGTTTTTGGCCCTTAGATCTAGAAATGGATGGTTAAGATTAAACCATTAGTTTTGATTAAATTCAAGTTAAGTATTGTAAAAGATTAAACCATTAGTTTTGATTAAATTCAAGTTATATTCAAGTTAAACCATTTATTTGAGGGTAAATTTGGTATTGTTTTATTTTTATTTAAGTGGTTGTTTGGTTGATTAAGTGCTGAATCATTAAGCTATCTAAATTTTTAAGAGGCTCTGAATGATTAAGTGCTGAATTGTTGAGCTATGCATCAAGTCTGAATGATTCAGCTCTTAACCATTCAATTTAGAGTTTTTTTAGATTGAAACAAACAGTCTGAATGCTGAACCATTCAGAGCTGAATGGTTCAGAGCCTCATTAAGAGGCTACCAAACAGGCCCTAAGTAAAGTCTATAACTCATCCACCATCTTCGCTACTCTCTCCCTCTTTCTTGGGTTCTATTAAACAAAGGTGTTTTTATAGATGTTTATAGAACCCTTTGTTATATGAGAAGAGTTTTTTGTATAAATGGTTTCTGGTATGAGAAGTGTTTTAATGTTATACACTTATAACATAAGAAGTGTTTTATTTCTGATATGTATTCTTAGTTTCTGTTATACGAAATAGAACTCAATATTTTTTTTTTTTTTTTTTTTTTTTTTTTTGAGATTTTGATCTTGTAAAATCGAAATTGTAGTTATGTGAATAACGAGATGAAGATAGAGTGCTAAAATTATGGGGGTTACTTAATTTAAAAATTGATAAAAAAGACGTAAAAGCCCTCAATCTCTAAATTTAATCCAATGGCTATTAATCTTTCCTACACTTATCACACAAAAAAAAATTCCTACCAGATCCTCTACATATATATATATATATATATATATATATATATATTGGGGAGGGTTATCTTGAGAACGCTAAATATCGCGAGAACCCTGAGAACAAATGAGAAAACCAATCAAAATCATTTTTTTTCAATACAAACCTAATTATAATCAAAATATAACATTAAAAAAACGAATTTTCTTTCCAAATAATTCATCTTTTCTTGCAAAAACACTTGCAAATTAACTTTTTACACATGTGTAAATGAAACAGTTTACACATGTACAAACAGTAAATTTACACATGTGTAAAAACAATTTATTTTCGTATACGTTTAAATTTTTACGCGTAAATTGTGTTTTTGGGATTGTATTTTAGTAATAAAGATAAATGTAAAAAAGAAATTTTGGATTTGAATGGTTTTAGATAGCGTTCTCACGGTTCGCACGAAATATAGGTGTTCTCAAATTAACTTTCCCCTATATATATATATATATATATATATATATATATATATATATATAGGGTTGGGTTAAAATAAAAACCCTCTTGAGTTGTGAAAACCCTAGAAACTCTATTATGACCATTGATCTACCAACATCAATGGTTGAGATTAATATAACATTTTATATTAATAAAAGTCTTGTCCTTTTTACTTGTGATCTTGTTTGAAGGGCATTATTGTCAAAAATGTCCAGATTGTTGAAAATGGGAGCTCCACCTAATAAAATACTAGTTCTTTTTCATTATTAGTACTGACAAACATTCATCATAAAAAGTCATGATGGGTAAAGTATAATGTCTTTTTTAATTATTATTTTTTTATTAATTTTTTGTGAGTTCCAAGATTTTATATGGAGTATTATTGTCTTTTTTTGTGAGTTCCAAGATTTTTTATAGGCAAAGTATGATGTCTTACCGTTGCATTTTTTTTTATTTTGTTTCATTAGAAATGGTCAAAAGGCTGGTCAAAATATACAACTGTCATAAGTTTAAATATTACTTTATTACACTATTATTTTTAACTCTATCATATTAATTTCATTTTTCTTTCTCTCTCCTTTCTCTTTAAATATGTTACAAGTACTTTAGTATGTTACATTTATTGTTATTATGTTACAACTTGTAGTTTTAATATGTTACAACTTTTGTTAGTATCTACAAATGTTACAACGTAAGTTACAATTTTTATTATTGTGTTACAACATGTACTTTAGTATGTTACATTTATTGTTATTATGTTACAACTTATATATTGTATAAATGTTACAATATATACAAAACCACTTTGTTTGTAAAGAGCAATGTTTATAATTTTTACATTATAACAAGATATGTTACATACAAAAACATCTTTCATTAAAAAAACATATATCACGTTGTAACAACACAAGTTACATAAGAAAACCCAATTTAACTTCAATAAAATGCACTATATTCCCTTGTATCAAGTCGGATTAGATATCTAACAAGAAAAAAAAAACATGATTTACAACTTAATGTTACAAGAAAAAAAAACATACAACCTAAGCTCTTTTTCTCATCTTCATTAAACCATCTACCTTCATTTGAAAAAGAAATGAGACATTAGTTAAACAATGTTTAAAATACATTTGTAAAAAAACATATCAAAATCTTTTTAAAAGTTATTACATTACACCCTATTAGACTTGTCAACACATAATAGTATTAAGCATTTATGAAAAAGAAAAAAAAATACATATAGATCTGACTTCATTTTGTGATCAAACTTTATTTTGTGAACTTTATCTAAAACGAATCCTTGTTTGAAATAAAGAATAAAATAATACTAGGACTTATAGATCTAAGCTAATAGTTCTTCATCGACTCACATTCCATGTTTGATGCTGTCAAAAGTGTAGCAATCTTTTCAGCCTATAACAAGACAACATACCAAAAAAAAATTATTATTTTTATTTTATAAAGTGTTAAATAAAGGTTGAAGATAAGTTATTATTATAGAGTATAGACAAAATGCTTCTTTTGACCCATTAACTTTCTAGTCAAAACTATTATGTTGACCATGAGTATAAGAACAAAAGAAAAATGTGGGTATATTGAATTACTTACAGTGATATGGATGCCTTCGTCAGTAAGAATCAACCACAGCCATGGCTGGACCACCACAAACACGGTCGTCACCCAACCCACGAACGCAACCACCCCTAATCGGACCACAAACCACCACCCCTATTCGGAATCTCAAACCCTTACGAAATCTGGAAACAGATCTACGATGCCATCATCCAGCTCCTTTTTTTTTCCAACATCAGATCAGTCGGAATCTTGAACCCTTACGGCGGTGGTGATGTTTGTTGTGTTACAGATCCGTAGTCGTACCAAAACCCAAAACCTAACTAACCACCATTGTCGTTTCAGATCTGGGTTGAATTTGGTGGAAAATCGTTTGATGATGGTGAAAAAATGGAAGAGAGAGAGAGGGGGGGGGTGATAGAGTTCAGGAAGAGAGAGAGTGTGTGTGTGTGTGTGTGAGAGAGAGAGAGAGAGAGAGGGGGGGAGGAGGATGGGTTTGATTTATTAGATAGAGACACGGGGAGTGTGGAAGACAAAAAAGATGTCAGGTAATGAGATTACCATCTTGCCCTTTGTGCTAGATGAGGAGAAGGAGATGTGGAAGCATCACAGCCATTGGATGGGTTTCTAGAGTTTTTTCAACTCATCAAGGTTTTCATGGGATACTTACCCTATATATATATATATATATATATATATATATATATAGGGAAGGGTTATCTTGAGAACATGAATTTTTGTGAGAACACTAAGAACAATTTTCATCCATAGATCATAATAAATTAAAGGCTAGGATTAGAGAGGGTTTAAATAAGAATAGGGATTAGAAAACAAAGCTGTAAGGGGCATAATTGCCAAAAGATATTAAAAAGTCCTCCCACCCACATAAACTAAAAGGCCGTATCGATGATCGTAACACAAACGACATCTGGATAATAATCCACAGGAAGATGAGTGGGAGGATGAACCGGAGAAACACTCACCAGAATACTCTCTGATGCAACTGCCACGATTAGGCTCAATTACCGGTGCCACAATCGCTAACCAGTACAACGCGGACAGTAGTGCGACAATTGGGAATCAATGTTCCAATTGCTGAATCACCAAACATTAACAATATATAGGTGCAAAAATATTTTGTTGAGCTGGAAATTAAGCATGTAAAAAAGCTTTGTTTGTTGAGATCTAAACGATTAGTAATACCTGTACGACAATTAAGTGAACTAATCGGTAAGTATTGTTGAATTAATCTAGTTTTTGATTGCCGAGGAGTTATGTTGACATAGGCATGACAGTGTGAATGATTTGTTGTTTCTAGGGATGAAGAAATGTGTTGACAGAGACACTTGTTAAAAGAGGAGGTTATTTGCAAATATGATAAATATGCTCGAATTGTGAAGTTGTCATTGACTTGTGCTTTACACTATTACCTATAGAAAATTAGGAGCATGATAAACAAAGGAATTATTGATAAAATACAATAATTTTTAGCTTAAATATGGAAAACTAAAACTAGCTTGAGTAAAAATGTCAAACAATAAGCGTTTTTGATGAGATACGTAAAAATGTATAAAGAAAGTCATGGAGTGGGGAATGCGACTTCAAAACAGAGAAAAGCAAAAGATAGAAAGGCAACTAAATTTGTATATAAAAAAATATGCTGTGAATATTGTAGTTTCGGCAACGAATATTCATCGAAAAGAAAGCATCGGACCTTGAGAAAGACCAAAATGCAAAAACAGAAAAGATTAGATATTATTATGGATTATGAGTTTTGGTTTTGTGTTATCGTGGCTTGCGTATAACAGCGATTGTAACTTTTGTTTTTATATTATCATGATTATGGTGTATAACGGATTATGACTTGTTGGGAATTTAATGCGTTTGACGTATTAATACAAAAACAAATAAGTGACAATGAGCAATTTACACATGTTTAATACAGTTGCAAATGTGTAAAATATAAACAGATAACTGACAATGAAGAATTTACACATATGTAATGAATTTACACATATGTAAATGAACTGCAAATGTGTAAAACAAATAGGTAGTGAGCAATTTACACATGTGTAAATGAAGTGCAAATATGTAAAACAAAAACAAATAAGTGAATAATGAAAATTTTACACATGTGTAAATGAACTGCAAATGTGTAAAATGTAAACATATAACTAACAATGAATAATTTACACATATGTAAATGGAACTGCAAATGTGTAAAACAAACAAGTGGTAGTAAGCAATTTACACATGTGTAAATGAACTGCAAATATATAAAACAAAAACAAATAAGTAAAAATGAAAATTTTACACATGTGTAATATAGCTACACATATTTAAAATAAAAACAAATAAGTGATAATAAACACTTGTAGATGTGTGATACAGCTTCACATATGTATATTAGAAACAAATAAGTTTGAGTGAATGAATTACATATGTGTAAATCAGCTACAAAATGTGTAAAACATAAAAAAAAATAAGATACAATGAACAATTTACGTTTAAATTTTTACGCGTAAATTGTGTTTTTGGGATTGTATTTTAGTAATAAAGATAAATGTAAAAAAGAAATTTTGGATTTGAATGGTTTTAGATAGCGTTCTCACGGTTCGCACGAAATATAGGTGTTCTCAAATTAACTTTCCCATATATATATATATATATATAGGGTTGGGTTAAAATAAAAACCCTCTTGAGTTGTGAAAACCCTAGAAACTCTATTATGACCATTGATCTACCAACATCAATGGTTGAGATTGATCCAACATTTTATATTAATAAAAGTCTTGTCCTTTTTACTTGTGATCTTGTTTGAAGGGCATTATTGTCACAAATGTCCAGATTGTTGAAAATGGGAGCTCCACCTAATAAAATACTAGTTCTTCTTTTTCATTATTAGTACTGACAAACATTCATCATAAAAAGTCATGATGGGTAAAGTATAATGTCTTTTTTAATTATTATTTTTTATTAATTTTTTGTGAGTTCCAAGATTTTATATGGAGTATTATTGTCTTTTTTTGTGAGTTCCAAGATTTTTTATAGGCAAAGTATAATGTCTTACCGTTGCATTTTTTTTTATTTTGTTTCATTAGAAATGGTCAAAAGGCTGGTCAAAATATACAACTGTCATAAGTTTAAATATTACTTTATTACACTATTATTTTTAACTCTATCATATTAATTTCATTTTTCTTTCTCTCTCCTTTCTCTTTAAATATGTTACAAGTACTTTAGTATGTTACATTTATTGTTATTATGTTACAACTTGTAGTTTTAATATGTTACAACTTTTGTTAGTATCTACAAATGTTACAACGTAAGTTACAATTTTTATTATTGTGTTACAACATGTACTTTAGTATGTTACATTTATTGTTATTATGTTACAACTTATATATTGTATAAATGTTACAATATATACAAAACCACTTTGTTTGTAAAGAGCAATGTTTATAATTTTTACATTATAACAAGATATGTTACATACAAAAACATCTTTCATTAAAAAAAACATATATCACGTTGTAACAACACAAGTTACATAAGAAAACCCAATTTAACTTCAATAAAATGCACTATATTCCCTTGTATCAAGTCGGATTAGATATCTAACAAGAAAAAAAAACATGATTTACAACTTAATGTTACAAGAAAAAAAAAACATACAAACTAAGCTCTTTTTCTCATCTTCATCAAACCATCTACCTTCATTTGAAAAAGAAATGAGACATTAGTTAAACAATGTTTAAAATACATTTGTAAAAAAAATATCAAAATCTTTTTAAAAGTTATTACATTACACCCTATTAGACTTGTCAACACATAATAGTATTAAGCATTTATGAAAAAGAAAAAAAAATACATATAGATCTGACTTCATTTTGTGATCAAACTTTATTTTGTGAACTTTATCTAAAACGAATCCTTGTTTGAAATAAAGAATAAAATAATACTAGGACTTATAGATCTAAGCTAATAGTTCTTCATCGACTCACATTCCATGTTTGATGCTGTCAAAAGTGTAGCAATCTTTTCAGCCTATAACAAGACAACATACCAAAAAAAATTTATTATTATTATTTTATAAAGTGTTAAATAAAGGTTGAAGATAAGTTATTATTATAGAGTATAGACAAAATGCTTCTTTTGACCCATTAACTTTCTGGTCAAAACTATTATGTTGACCATGAGTATAAGAACAAAAGAAAAATGTGGGTATATTGAATTACTTACAGTGATATGGATGCCTTCGTCAGTAAGAATCAACCACAGCCATGGCTGGACCATCACAAACACGGTCGTCACCCAACCCACGAACGCAACCACCCCTAATCGGACCACAAACCACCACCCCTATTCGGAATCTCAAACCCTTACGAAATCTGGAAACAGATCTACGATGCCATCATCCAGCTCCTTTTTTTTCCAACATCAGATCAGTCGGAATCTCGAACCCTTATGGCGGTGGTGATGTTTGTTGTGTTACAGATCCGTAGTCGTACCAAAACCCAAAACCTAACTAACCACCATTGTCGTTTCAGATCTGGGTTGAATTTGGTGGAAAATCGTTTGATGATGGTAAAAAAATGGAAGAGAGAGAGAGGGGGGGTGAGAGAGTTCAGGAAGAGAGAGAGAGTGTGTGTGTGTGTGAGAGAGAGAGAGGGGGAGGAGGATGGGTTTGATTTATTAGATAGAGACACGGGGAGTGTGGAAGACAAAAAAGATGTCAGGTAATGAGATTACCATCTTGCCCTTTGTGCTAGATGAGGAGAAGGAGATGTGGAAGCATCACAGCCATTGGATGGATTTCTAGAGTTTTTTCAACTCATCAAGGTTTTCATGGGATACTTACCCTATATATATATATATATATATATCTATACTATATTAATAAGCATATAGGAAGGGCAAAAATGGTCATTTGCCACATTTTAAGAGTTGTACAACTCATAAAACATAATATACAACTTCTTAAAGCATGGTATTGTAGATTTGTTGAAAATCCTTAAATCATATGTGAATTTTACCTTTCATCTCATTGGTTAACACCGCACACCACACGGATCACCCGTCAACAAATCACCACCATTCAAAACCAGATCATCCGATGGCTGAAGCAAGCCATGTCATCAATCCAAACCCTCACATACCAATCTCAACAAAAACTCCACCCTTAAAACACTCATCAGCTTTCATTCTCTTACTTTCTTTGAAGAAATCCTAACATACACTCAGATCTGTCTCTCTAATCGTATGGGAAGCCACCGTCCTCATAAACCCCAACCCTAATCCAAACCCAAACCTAAACCCTACTATTACATCATCACCATCTCTCTAACCAGAGTGACCAACAATCGACGGACCATTAGGAATGTCAGAGCAGGACTCCATCAGTTACGCCCGTAAGTTCTTCGGCTTCGTCTTTTAAGTTCATTTCCCTTTCAATTTGGTTGAAGTTATTGTATACATATGCGAACTGGGTCTGCAGTTTTCTGATATTGTTTGGAGTTTGTTTGGGTTTATTATACTATAAATCTTATATGGTGGCTTTTATTTTTGAAAACTCATAACCTTGAATCTGTTTGATTAGATTATGAAGTAAAATGTCAGACTAAGATTTTGTTGCGGCTTAAAATGTTGGTCTCTTTTAAAAATTTTATTTTGACTTTAATTTATATTTTTATTTGTGATTCAAAGGATAGAATATGTTTAGTTGGAAACTGGGAGTTGAGAGTGGCAGCTATCAAAGAACTTTAATTGCGATTAAAATGACATTTGTCTTTTACAATTAATACCAAAAATGCTTTTTGTTTATTCCTTCCGAACAAAAAAAACAGTCTATAGTCTACGGGGTCTTTGGCTTGTGACTTGCAGGTTTGTTTCTGACTGTCTTGAAAGCCTGAACACTGAAGAATCAACTGAGCAATCAGTAGGATTTTTAGGTTTGCTTTGTTTTTGATCATTTGTGAAGTTTTAGGATAATCGGACTATTTGCTTGATTTCTTAGGTATTCTTAATTTTGTGGAAATCTATTGAAATCGTCATCAGTGAAGGAAAACTGAAATCAAATTACAAAAAACACAACAGGTGAAAGTTACCAATTTTTTATGATTTGTTTTTGATATTTCAACCATTTTTTTTAGTTTTTTCGTAGTGGTGCGGGTTAATGATGTCAGATAAGTGGATCTGAACTTGATTTCTTTGGTTAATGTTGTGTATATTGTAATGATAATTATAAATCTGGTAAAACTTACATAATCTGATAACCTCCATGTTAAAATTTGAACCATTTTTTCATTTTTTTTTTGTATTGATGCGCGTTAATGCTTCCGGAATTGTAGATCTGAACTTGATTTTGTCTTGATGTTTAATGTATTTTAGTGAGAATGAGAAAGTATCTAAACATCGCTCAATCTGACTGGTCTTGTTGTTCTGGTTGTATAGATTTCTGTATCGGCTATTTTTTTTTTGCTACATTCTTTGCAAGAAAATAGATTTCTACTTTGCATAGTTTAGAGATGTTGAAGTCATGTGCAAGCTTCCCACTATCTCAACTTGGCATGTGACTGTTCTATCAGCTCTCATTTTGTCTATAAGTTTTAGAAAAGTCGAAAACAAATAAGCAGCTTTATACTTTCTTACAGGTTATTGATGTCATAGAGATCTTGTATGTTGCTGAAGGGAATGGGTTAGTTATGTATAAAGCTCAAGCTATGCTTCTTAACAGTAAAAAAGAACCAAGTGGATCCCAATTCACAAAAGAGGAAAGCTGAATGATGCAGCATGATTAATTGTGTTAAAAAAAGCAAATTTGTTGAAAGGCTGCATATTTAAAGGTTGGATCTTTCAACATAAAGCACAATTCAGGTAACTATCTGATATGTGTCTGCTTGAGCCACCAATCCACCATGCCATATCACCCATGTCCTCCATAATACGCATGCACAACGTGGGTTTGCATTTTGCAGTCCAATTTAATAATTTTGCATTTTTATGTTCCATTAAGTTTACGTGAACTTAATTAGCGGGTCTTTGTAATTTAGAGTAGTTGGTCAAGTAGTGTGCTAACTACTAAGTATATTTTGGTTATTTATAAATAGGCTGTACGTATATATCTTGGGGAAAATGAAAAAGTATTAGAAAATTGTTCCATATTGTGTCTCTTTTTCTCTTTTGTTCTTGGGAGTTTCTAGGTTTTCTTCGTAAACCTATCACTATCACTGTAATAAACTCTAAACGAAGCACCAATATGAGCCAAAGCGAAAAGATTTAAGAAGAGGCTATCACAAAACATGAAAAAGATTCCACTGAAATAGATTTAAGAAGAGGTTATCACAAAGTTTCCACTTGAAAGACTCGAATGGCATTCACAAAACTTAAAACTTTTGATCATGTATGCACTTTGTTTTAGTTTATATAGCTATCATTTCACCCGTGCTCTTAATCATGTTTCTCTGTTCCTCAACTTTCAAATATTTAAAGCCAGTAAAACTTAATAGGTGCAATGGTTTAGAGGGTTTTAAAGTCATATCAAGTAAATGTTGCTATAACTCGTTGCCAAATGGCGCTGAAATTGCCGTAAACACTGTTGTATATTTTCTATTAAATAATGCTATATTTGATGTAAAATGATGCTAAACTTTGCAGTAAACAGTGAATATGGCCGTGAATCAATTTGATGCTCATTGCTGGAAACTTTCAAACAAAATGCTACTTGTATTTTGACCCATTATAGTTATATTATGGAAGGAATTGTATATTTCAATATTTATGACTTGGGATGTTCTCAGTTTGTTGGTGTATATGGTTTATTACAGTAATTTAACTAAGATTATTCGATTTTTGTCAGGCAACAATAAATGGAGGCGGGTATTTGCTAAATGCTAAAACAATTGATGTAAGTTTACTTATTTATTCTCATTTACTGTTGTATTTATTCTCATGGCTGCATTTTAACTTTTTTTCGTCATGTCTACATTTCAAATAGAGTAACTTTTGAAAGTCGTCGGGTATTTTACTTCCAGTGAGTCGATTTCACTTATATTTTTATCTTTTAAACGGGTCAATCAAGTTGCCATGGCTGCATTTTAAATAATTTCATGGCCGCACTTTTTATTATCATGGCTTCATTATATCAGGTGCATTACATGAGTGCAAACAAATAAACATTGGCATTGTGAGGCATAGTGTTGCAGATTTGAGGAAGGTAAGTTGTGTACTCACAGAAGAGTAAGTGTACGATATTCATGATTCTTTAGGTGACCTTCCTGAAATGAAGCACCAAAGGTATGAGGAGAAAGGTCTAACCATGCCGGATGTTCCTCTTTTGGCAAATGGTAAGATGACGGGTTGGAGGTGGGTAACGGGTCAAAAAATGTTCTGGTTAATAGGCCACAAACTTCCCCTGTAGGTTCAATGAAATTAGCATCTGCCCCTAAAACAATTTAAATTCGTGTTTGTTATAGAATTTTAAGATCGAAATAAAATAACCTTGTTGGTATTTTTTTCTTTTTTTTGTTACAAACTTTCCCTGCATGTTCAAGCAAGGGTTTTTATGTTAATTTATATAAACATCATTGTTGGAGATACGTGAAGCTTTTACAATGTTTAGTGGCCAACATTTAATGGAAAGAATTTGTTGCAATTTTCAAGGTGTATTCGCAAATGCAAAAGGTGTTCGCTTTAAGAAAGTAAAACCAGGATCTACAAAGTGAAATGATAAACGTTAGCAAACTGAATGTATGCAGATTAATGGGCTAGAATTTTGAAAGGAAGCATGTCAGCAAATTATATTATAGAAGTTCTCATGATACACTAAAAAAATAATCACATAGTTTGGTAGCATTGCTTGTTGATCCAAGTTTGGTCAATGATGTGGGAGCCGACGAAAGTGACCCACATTAGTATTATAATATAATTTTTGTAATATTTTATAACATGTTTTTACTTTATAAGAGTGACCCAGTTTTGGTCGGATCCTTTTTAATGCGCACAACACAATATATATGGTCATTGATACATGTCACTAGCATTTGCTGCACATTTAAACAATTTTATTGGAATGTTGTAATCTAGACATAAACAAACAGTTTGGGTTCACAATCACATGGCTCAGTTTTGACTCAAATCATTTTTTTGCTAATTAAAGACAATGCGCTTCAAGCCACAGTTAAAATCAAAGAGATACATGTGAGTTTATGGTCACACTTTTGACCTTTTGTTGCCCAGCTTTCTAAGGGAATGGGTTTCCATCTTTGTTTAGGGCAACCAACCAAACCCGACACATCAAATTCCATTCCGATCAACAACTTGAATACTTTATTTTGGTTATGTTCTTATCTTATATCTGTCAAATAAAAAAGTTCAAATATAAAAGGGAATGGGTTTAATAGGTCAAATGTCGTATTTTGATTACGTTCAACCTTGTAAATCGTTTTATTTAAAAAGTATTGCAGGTATTTCCAATTATGTTTTGTACAAATGTAACTGATTTTTAGGTCGTGGTGAACTGAGGCGTATGCCCGATGTGGAATTAAAAATAAATATAAAATTTAAAAATATGATAAAAAAAAAGTAAAATAATTGACAAGAAAAGTCTAAAACATCAAACACACATTAAAAGTAAAACAATTGACCAAAAGTCTATTACATCTAAAAAAGCACACATCAAAAACACCCTAAACCATCTGAGACGCAAATTTTCTTAACGCCTCATCCCTTAAAGGCGTATTTTCAAACTGAACCTCATGAGGCAAGCCTCAGACTCGCTTACTAAGTGCCTTGCCTTGAGGTGCACGCTTCTACCCTTTTTTAAACCATGTTACTGTATAATACTCATAGATAGACCACATTAATCATACGAATAAGAAACTAACAGACATACTATACAATATATCACGAGGTAAATTGTCACCACCGCTGCAACGCGCGGGTTTCCTACTAGTATATATATATATAGGGAAGGGTTATCTTGAGAACATGAATTTTTGTGAGAACACTAAGAACAATTTTCATCCATAGATCATAATAAATTAAAGGCTAGGATTAGAGAGGGTTTAAATAAGAATAGGGATTAGAAAACAAAGCTGTAAGGGGCATAATTGCCAAAAGACATTAAAAAGTCCTCCCACCCACATAAACTAAAAGGCCGTATCGATGATCGTAACACAAACGACATCTGGATAATAATCCACAGGAAGATGAGTGGGAGGATGAACCGGAGAAACACTCACCGGAATACTCTCTGATGCAACTGCCACGATTAGGCTCAATTACCGGTGCCACAATCGCTAACCAGTACAACGCGGACAGTAGTCCGATGATTGGGAATCAATGTTCCAATTGCTGAATCACCAAACATTAACAATATATAGGTGCAAAAATATTTTGTTGAGCTGGAAATTAAGCATGTAAAAAAGCTTTGTTTGTTGAGATCTAAACGATTAGTAATACCTGTACGACAATTAAGTGAACTAATCGGTAAGTATTGTTGAATTAATCTAGTTTTTGATTGCCGAGGAGTTATGTTGACATAGGCATGACAGTGTGAATGATTTGTTGTTTCTAGGGATGAAGAAATGTGTTGACAGAGACACTTGTTAAAAGAGGAGGTTATTTGCAAATATGATAAATATGCTCGAATTGTGAAGTTGTCATTGACTTGTGCTTTACACTATTACCTATAGAAAATTAGGAGCATGATAAACAAAGGAATTATTGATAAAATACAATAATTTTTAGCTTAAATATGGAAAACTAAAACTAGCTTGAGTAAAAATGTCAAACAATAAGCGTTTTTGATGAGATACGTAAAAATGTATAAAGAAAGTCATGGAGTGGGGAATGCGACTTCAAAACAGAGAAAAGCAAAAGATAGAAAGGCAACTAAATTTGTATATAAAAAAATATGCTGTGAATATTGTAGTTTCGGCAACGAATATTCATCGAAAAGAAAGCATCGGACCTTGAGAAAGACCAAAATGCAAAAACAGAAAAGATTAGATATTATTATGGATTATGAGTTTTGGTTTTGTGTTATCGTGGCTTGCGTATAACAGCGATTGTAACTTTTGTTTTTATATTATCATGATTATGGTGTATAACGGATTATGACTTGTTGGGAATTTAATGCGTTTGACGTATTAATACAAAAACAAATAAGTGACAATGAGCAATTTACACATGTTTAATACAGTTGCAAATGTGTAAAATATAAACAGATAACTGACAATGAAGAATTTACACATATGTAATGAATTTACACATATGTAAATGAACTGCAAATGTGTAAAACAAATAGGTAGTGAGCAATTTACACATGTGTAAATGAAGTGCAAATATGTAAAACAAAAACAAATAAGTGAATAATGAAAATTTTACACATGTGTAAATGAACTGCAAATGTGTAAAATGTAAACATATAACTAACAATGAATAATTTACACATATGTAAATGGAACTGCAAATGTGTAAAACAAACAAGTGGTAGTAAGCAATTTACACATGTGTAAATGAACTGCAAATATATAAAACAAAAACAAATAAGTGAAAATGAAAATTTTACACATGTGTAATATAGCTACACATATTTAAAATAAAAACAAATAAGTGATAATAAACACTTGTAGATGTGTGATACAGCTTCACATATGTATATTAGAAACAAATAAGTTTGAGTGAATGAATTACATATGTGTAAATCAGCTACAAAATGTGTAAAACATAAAAAAATATAAGATACAATGAACAATTTACGCATGTGTAATACAAGTGCACATATCTAAAATTAGTGACGGATCTAGACCAAACTTTCAGGGGTAACATTCAATAGAATTTAAGGGTAGCGTAATACAAAAAACTTAATAAAAGAAAATTTTCTCACTGCACCGGAAAGTTGAGGGGTCGCAGGCGCCACCCTTGCCCCAATGGTAAACCCGTCACCGTCTAAAATATAGAACAAATAATGAGAATTGAAAATTTTATACATGTGTAAATTTGGCTAAAAATTTGTAAATTAACAAATATATACCACTGTATAATTTTATAGTTTACATACATGAGACTTATAAATGTGTAAATTATAATATTAAAAAAATATAACAAATATTAAGGTTTACACACGTGTATATCACAATAGTAAAAAGCATAAATATGAAGGTTTACACACATATAAATCCTAATAGTTCAAAAAAGTTAAGCATATATGAAGTTTTACACAATGTAAAATCTAATAGTTCAAAGAAAATGTGGATATGAAGGTTTACATGTGTGTAAATCTTAATAGTTAAAAAAATAAGTATAGATATGAAGGTTTACACATGTATAAATCAAAATGGATTAAAAAAATAGCATAGATGCGTAGGTTTACATATGCGTAAATCATATTAGTGAAAAATAATAAGCATACATATGAAGATTTAGACTTGTGTAAATCATAATAGTACTAAAAATTAAACATATATACGAAGATTTACACATGTGTAAATCCTACTAGCAAGAAAAAAAAAAGTATGTATGTGAAGGTTATTGCCCCAATATGAAGGTTTACACATTGACAATAAAGTATACAATATAAAATGATAAAACCACCAACACAGCAATAACAAAATGTATGCAATAACTGCATTGATTTAATAAAGCATACAAACTAGTTTTTATCTTGTTTTAAAGGTTCACAAAGATTCAAATCAATTCTACATCATTATGATTAGTATATTGGCTGGTGGTACTTCTATGATCCATCTTTTTCCTTGCTGCTATTAGACAACTAGTACCAAAGAGTTGACCCGATTGAAGTCACGACATGACACTTGTTTCTAGTGTCAATAATATAGCCGCTAGATCGACATCCTCTTTTATCCTTCGCTCTTGACCGTCTTAGTTGCCTTATCGCAGCGTCATAAGCACTCAACACTTCTGTTGAAGTATCAAACCTCCTTAGGTAGGCCTGAACCACCATATCCTGTCAAGGGCCTAAAGTGAATTAGAAAATCAAGACCTTTTTCATAATTAAAGTTTTATAACCGAGTGATATGTGTAGCATGTCAAAACATGATACATGAAAACTTATAACGAATGCTTCGTTACAATTTGTTGCGAACGCTATTTTAGACCATGATTAAAAAAAGAGCATCCATTACAAATGTGATTTAACTATTTGACTCTAAATCCACTGCAAAAGAGAAAAACATTGCAAAAAAGAAAAAACCTTACAGTACACAAGTAAATGAAAATTAATCATATCAATCACACCGACATAACTATCAAAACCACAAAAAAAATGATTTCAAAAGCAACTGTCTGAGATGCTTACAAAAACCCTAAAATGATCAAAATGTCCCAAATGGCTTCTTTATTTATTTATTTATTTGCCAAATCAAGAATGATGACAAGAAAATAACAAGATTCCATATTAGTGATTCCAAAAGTATTTATTTACAATGAATTAGATACAACAATTTTTGTTGGGCAAAAAGACAATTACTTGCCAAATCAAGAAGCATGACTAAAATCGACACATGTCCTACCTTTGGTGTACATGACTTGGATAAATTATTGTGATGTCAAAACCTATAGCAGATCCTAAATTCAACAAAGAAATAAAAACAATTCATTACATTCAAAATATTTTCAACAAAATACATTAAAACTTACAACGAATGCTTCGAATTTGTTGACAACATCGATACGAATCATATAGAATTGGTCAGTTGAAAATATACGATGATTGTGGGAGAACCCGACACTGTGGTGCGGAAATAGAGGGAGGGATTGGGAGGATGGTTCAGGGGTATGTGTGTTTGGAATAGGTTGCAGCTAGTGAGGAAGTGGTTAATCGATGGTAGTGACCGGAGGTAATTAGTGGTGGTTACGGTGGTGGGTGTGGATTATGGGTAGGGTTTTGTGTGTGAGATCTGGTAGACGATGGTGAGATCAAAGTGTAGGTTGTTTATGGTGTTACAGTTGGTAGATATGGTAGAGGTGAAATAAGAGGAGACAAAATTACCAATTTATCCTTTTGATTAAAATATGAGAGAACATAAATCAGTGACTGAGATTTGTTCTCATGGTTCTCACAAAATATGGGTGTTCTCACATGGAATGTGAGTCGATGAAGAACTATTAGCTTAGATCTATAAGTCCTAGTATTATTTTATTCTTTATTTCAAACAAGGATTCGTTTTAGATAAAGTTCACAAAATAAAGTTTGATCACAAAATGAAGTCAGATCTATATGTATTTTTTTTTCTTTTTCATAAATGCTTAATACTATTATGTGTTGACAAGTCTAATAGGGTGTAATGTAATAACTTTTAAAAAGATTTTGATATTTTTTTTTACAAATGTATTTTAAACATTGTTTAACTAATGTCTCATTTCTTTTTCAAATGAAGGTAGATGGTTTGATGAAGATGAGAAAAAGAGCTTAGGTTGTATGTTTTTTTTTCTTGTTAGATATCTAATCCGACTTGATACAAGGGAATATAGTGCATTTTATTGAAGTTAAATTGGGTTTTCTTATGTAACTTGTGTTGTTACAACGTGATATATGTTTTTTTTAATGAAAGATGTTTTTGTATGTAACATATCTTGTTATAATGTAAAAATTATAAACATTGCTCTTTACAAACAAAGTGATTTTGTATATATTGTAACATTTATACAATATATAAGTTGTAACATAATAACAATAAATGTAACATACTAAAGTACATGTTGTAACACAATAATAAAAATTGTAACTTACGTTGTAACATTTGTAGATACTAACAAAAGTTGTAACATATTAAAACTACAAGTTGTAACATAATAACAATAAATGTAACATACTAAAGTACTTGTAACATATTTAAAGAGAAAGGAGAGAGAAAGAAAAATGAAATTAATATGATAGAGTTAAAAATAATAGTGTAATAAAGTAATATTTAAACTTATGACAGTTGTATATTTTGACCAGCCTTTTGACCATTTCTAATGAAACAAAATAAAAAAAATATGCAACGGTAAGACATTATACTTTGCCTATAAAAAATCTTCTTGGAACTCACAAAAAAAAAAAGACAATAATACTCCATATAAAATCTTGGAACTCACAAAAAATTAATAAAAAAATAATAATTAAAAAAGACATTATACTTTACCCATCATGACTTTTTATGGTGAATGTTTGTCAGTACTAATAATGAAAAAGAACTAGTATTTTATTGGGTGGAGCTCCCATTTTCAACAATCTGGACATTTGTGACAATAATGCCCTTTAAACAAGATCACAAGTAAAAAGGACAAGACTTTTATTAATATAAAATGTTGGATCAATCTCAACCATTGATGTTGGTAAATCGATGGTCATAATAGAGTTTCTAGGGTTTTCACAACTCAAGAGGGTTTTTATTTTAACCCAACCCTATATATATATATATAGTAAGTGTATCTTTTTTTTAGATTTATATACTATGAAGTTTATCTTTTTTAGTTATTTGAGACATCGTATGATGGTAAAGATATATATGTAACTTCTTCTATTTTTGGTAAAAAAACGGGTATACCGGATACCCGTGGGTTTACCCGATACACGATGGGTAATTACCCGACAAACACCCGATGAGTATTGGGTCGGGTTTGAGACATGATTTTACAACCGGGTACGGGTTTGGGATTATCAATACTCGACCCGAACTTGACTCATTGTCATCCCTAAGTAAAATCGAGTAGCAAAATGTATTTTTGGTATCGATATCGGTATATCGTGCAACTTGCACTTATTCAAAAGAACACAAATCTTGGTTAAATCAATAGTTTTGGAAAATCATTTAAAATTTTATATATCAATAATCAATACATCCAAACGAAACGAACGTTCATATTTGTGAACTTATTTGACGGGAAATTCATTTATAAATGTTAACACAAGTTATGTTCATTCATTTAGGTTCATGAACGTTTATGTTCATTTATGTTTGTTCATTTACGGTCGTTTAAGTTTGTTTGAATTTTAGTAGATACATTAATAGTTATATTTATATAAATATTGGAACTTAATATATGGTTACTTTGTTAGTATGTATGATTGTATAACCAATACTAGTAATTTGGATGTGTGTGTTTTATGAATTGTGATGTATTAGACTTGTTTGTTTATGTTTATTATTGTTAATTTATGTTTATTTGTGTTTGTTTTTTGTTGTTCAAGTATGTTTGTTTATGTTCTTGAAGTGTTTGTTTAGGTTTTAAACAAACAAACATAAACGAAAACGAACATGCCTATTCATAGCGTACAAAATAGTCTGTTCAACTATATGTCTCTATTTGTGTTCGTGTTCGGTTAAAGTTAGATAAACTAACACAAAAAAAGTATTTGTTCCTGTTCGTTCGGTTCATTTACAAGCCTATGTAACAATAACGGATTCTGATTTAAGTGATCATTTATGGGTATGATTTAATCGCCATGGTGTTATCCGTCTGGCGGACTCTGTCTGCAAGAACGGGTTAATTTGTGTACGTTAGATACGAGCTATGTTTAGATGATGATTGAACTCAGTGGACAATGGTCCAGGAATGGGGTTACATTTAATTCTTTTTTTTTTTCTAAATGTATCCATTTTATAACCAACTAAATTATTTAAAGTATATACTTTTTTCATTTTAATATTTTATTAATTGAACTTTTAGTTTTAGCAAATCCTCAAAGATTTAAAAAGAATAAAATAATAACTTACTCATGGGAGGACTAGTATTATTATATAGGCTCAATATCGATGAAAGAGCCCACAAAGACAGGTTAACTACGTTTATGCGGACGTAAGCTTCCCTAAGAGCATACTTGGTCAAAGAGTACATGGTGTGAATTGATACATGATCAGTCAGTCCATCATCAGATAGATTGTTTTGGAGACTTAAAACTATGGTTGGCTTGCAACATGTGTCATTAAATTTGGACACATAAAATACCACTTGGTCCAAGAACACTAGATGAAAGTGACTCAAAAGGCACAACAAATAGGATATCAGCATTGGTCGCTCAATCACAAGAACATTTCGTTATAAGCCTAGACGAAAAAGAAAATATCTATGCTTTGAAATCTGATTTTCCAACCTTTACTAACGAAGTAGCTTTAGAATTTGTTTGTATATATTGTTTCCTAGCTTACGGCCAACCGGGTGGGTGAAGTACGACAACAATATACGACAGGTGAATTTCAGAATGAGTTTCCTCAATACACTTATCTGAAGGTGTATATTTGTTATAGCTGGAAGGTTTGGTAGATCAAAAATATCCTGAGCAAGCTTAGGCAATACATTCATTAAAAAACTGAAGTGAGCATCAAAAAGCCAATATCTTTGGTTTGATGAGTAAATCAAGTTCCGTCTTATAAAAAGTGAGATGAGTCTCTCGACTTCTTATGTTCAGACTAACCACCTCACCTGTCTGGAAGCAATCGACTGATCTACACACAATCTCTTTAATTTGTTCCTACATTGTTTCGTTTCATGTTTAGGAAATAAGAAACTTGAGATATGGTTCATGGTTATTCGCTTGACAAGCCCAACCAAGTTCAACACATACTTAACTGTTCATGGGGCGAATAATAATGGAACACGAATCTTCATTAAACAGATATATAGTTGTGTGAAAAACAAACCCCCATATGATTTGTTGCAGTTGACAAAAACATAATAATGTCAATTAATATAACATTTTGAATGAGAATCACGAGGCCTGCTGTTTCTTTTTCTTAGGACGTCTCTTCCTTTTAGGTTTCCGGGCATCAGAGTTGGAACTCAAATTACTACCACTATTACCCTCCAATGGTCTCCGGTTTCTATATGAAGGCTGGTCCACACTTGTTGATGTATTACTGGATGAGGACATGTCAGACCTATTAGAAAACGGCTTCTTGTGGAAAGAGTTACCATATCTTGATTTAACATGAGCTGTAGTTGAACCATTTGAGGCCCGAGGAGGGGGCATAAGAGCACGAGCCGAAATGTGTCTCTGCACAAAGACGTGCATACAAATAAATAGCTTGTATGTATGCCTTGAAAGGTGAAATACCTGGAATCTCAGTAAAGTAAAACTAACCTGATTTCTTTCATCGCTTGACATACCAGAAGCCGCTTTCCCAGAAGCACTAGATGCTTGTTCCCTAAAAAGTAAATAAGGTTTTTATATATTTTTATGAAGAGAAAACAATACATATCTATTAAAAAGGAAAATCAATGACAGTTCTCAAACATGGATGTCCAAATGTCAAAGATAACTGGTAAAATATCAAACACAAAATTTGGCAAACCTTGCACTTTTATCAGTCCATTCATCATCCGCATCAGCCTCATCACTTGAGCTGCCGCTTAAAAAGAAATCGTCCTCACTTAAATCTAGCCCATCGTCATCACTTCCAGTTTCTGCATTAGAAAACGAAAGCTTAGTAGTATGGTCACAAAATCATAACATGATACAAAAAAAAATAGCAGACTAGCACTAGATAAATTGAAAACATCTTTATCACTTCTTTACTTTGTTGTTTAATAGTATGTGCTTTCTTCTTTTTACTGAAAACATAATTCATCAGTTTTTAAACAGAATACTCAAATTACAAAATGGAGTGTTGATTCTGTTGAATGGGTATGAAATATGATCATTTCTCTTATTAAGAGACATTTTAGACATGTGATCAAACAGTCAACATTTATCGAGCTATGTGTCAGGTAAAATGTTGCCTTTGGGGATGAAAGTGATTTAGCACAACCATATGTATTTGGTATTGATCACAAGTGGAAGAAAAGAACAGGTATATGAACTCTAGCTCTTACAAGTTACAATGTAGAATATAACTGCAGCCAATTTTATTACTAACTTTTGTTTTGATTACGAGTTAAAGTACCACCTCCAATATTTGCAATAAAGGAAGGTATAATATAGGTGCTTTAAAACAAAATATCTTCACATCTTCATCACCTAACCAATCGGTGGATGTGCAATTTTAGGATATCAAGCTCCAAAAGTGCTCAACAATCCCAAACATCCTCTTGATATCCTTATGACGCAGTAACTTAATAGCACAACTAATTACCATTGTGGGACTGAGAATAATACAAGATAATATTGAAGTGATTGAATTTGAAGTACCAAACTACCAAATCTTAGGGACTGCTTTATTACCTAACTTGTGCTTATAAATGGAAATCACCGCAAATTTGACCTAGTTAGTCTATCAGTCCTCTGTTTACCTTCTACTCCCTGTACGTATTGGAAACGTTATCTTACTAAATGTCAGACATATTGATTTTGCTCAGCGTCTCTTATCGCAATAGCCCATCTTTTACTGTGGCCGTAGTTATGAAAAAGACTTGAAGAAGCAGGGTAGAGAGAGAAATTTGTCACTGTTCCACACTTCCACTTACTGGAATTTTAGGTTCATTTGTTTCAAATATCTGTATTTTAGTTTCCAAAACAAACATGTTATTATAAACAAAAGCTACATCTTTCATCCCGAAGGGTTGTAGGCTGTAGCTGATGAAATCATGACACTATGACAGTGATATGAAAGTATAGTAAAAAGATCCTAATAAGACTAACCTTTATCAGATTAAATTCACAAGTTTCCTACTTAAACAAACAAACCATTTCATCAATTATGAGTTAGGACATGGTGCTTGACCAGCTTCTAGTTCAGATAATTTACTCTTTCATAGTCTTGCAGAGTCTTAAATGTTTGGCTGTCTATTTTCTCTTTGATTGTAACAATTCATAGAGTTATTGATTGATGAGCATACAACCAAAAAGAACTTGAGACTGAAGTTGCCTGATGATCTAAAATATCACATATTCCAGCCTAAAATGACTCTTCGAATGATAACTTAAAATACCACAAACCCTAATCCCAAACACTAAACACTAGCCTTCAGCCTATGAAATCAAATTAATCTTATTTGCTCAAATTATTGCATCGAGTTGGTTTTGGTTCATGATTTTGCGAATTTGTGTTTGTTGAAGTCTTGGTAGATATCTCTTTTGAGCATAATTGCATCAACTAAAATATGGATGACTTTGTTTTTAAAATGTCTTAATATTTTTGGCTATTTATTATTAGTTTCAACTTTCAATGCTACTGCAGTTCATATATTGCTGCACCTTGCTTCCTTTCACATTTTTTAAAGTAAGAACTAATGCAGCTGTGCTGTGCAGTTCGGGCATTTTTCTGCTGTCCTAGCACATACGTGCAGTTAAATCATACAAGCATAGTGAAATTTATATCCCTGTGTTGAGTCTAGTATGCTATTAGTTGTGAGTCCTTGAATTTCAAATAGTTAGTGCTAGCAGTTTCAGTTTTACTTACTAGCAATTGGATATTGGGTAAATTGTTAATTCTTCTGATTCTATCTCCATCTTGCAGATAGTCGTTTAGAGAGTACATGTTGCTTATTGGTGCTTCTGTATCAATGTTATTGTTGAGCATTTTTGGAAATTAATATTCATGTTAAGTATATAAAATGAGGTTATAAACTTTATTTTCAGCTCTATAATTTCTTTAATCTCATGTAATTCAAGCACAAGACAAGCTATTATGTGAGCCAATCGAGCTTGCACCGATAAATGAACTTGGGATTGAAATCTAGAAAATACGGAAAAGGTCAGATAAATAAACGAGTATAACATTTGATGTTGAATTATTGAAATGCAGCCCGCATTTAAAAAAATATATTATTAAGCTGGAGTCGAGCTCACGGATAACCATTATATATCAAGCATTCTAGCCGAGCCTAGATATCCTGATACATGGCTCACTAACGGCCTTATTTACGCCAAACCATGGTTTAAAAACACGGGTGAGGCGTGCGCTTCAAGGCGATCCTGTAAGAAAACGAATTTGAGGCGGCGCCTCATGGTATTATTTTGTATGTGCGCGTAGAGCTAAGGCAGTAACAAAAACTGCCTCGGGGGCCTCATCGGTTTTTTATGTTTATTTTTGATGTCTTAAATTTGTGTCAATTTCAAGCATTCCAAGTCCTTTTAATGTGTGTTTTTTATGTTTTTGATGAATCTGATGAAGAAATTAGTTAGTATTTCGCTTGGTGTAAGATATATATTATTTATATTTATTTTTTCATTCCGCCTCAGGCTTATGCCTCGGTTCGCCTCGAGGTGTACGGCTCGTGAGGCGAAGGGAAAACGCCTCAAGGCACGATCCCGTACTTTTAAACCTTGCGCCAAACCACTGGTAAAAAAATGTAACAGTAAGAACCCAGCATTAAACATGATTTTAATAGACCATCTCAGGAGATCTAACCATGTTTCAGCTAAGTATGCGTCAAACTACACAACACAGACCCTCACACAATATGCATCAACAATTCCACATCACATAGACCAAGCCCATGAAGAAAGGGGACATAAGATTAAAACAGTTTTATCACAACCATACGGAAACAGGATTTTCATTCATATTCTAAAAAAAATATATGGATGATACACCACCCCTGTTTAGGATAAAGAAACCGTATTACTGTCCATGTATAGCTAGTCTCCTATCAAGGCTCTCATCCCCCAAAGAGCCTTGTTATCATAATTAGAGGGAGAAGAAAATAATATTAGTATGGGATATAAATCAAAAAAGAATAAGTTACAGTTTAACTAGCAGATTATGAAACCTTATACCGCATACCACAATTAAAAAGATTTAATAATGCATAAGCTTTTAGTGTATGTGTGTTTGATGGTGCATAATTATCTACGACACAGCATGCGTTATAAATGACTTCAAATAATAGGTTGATTGGAAAAACAAAGAATTCATCTAACTTGCTTTTTGGGTTCACAAGTGCCTACATAATCACAAAAGGCGAAAAGGACAAACAAACTAATGACCATATAACATATAAACAAATGATTGAGCTCCAAACATAAAAGAATACCACCAAGTAACTTTCGATGAACAGTAAGAAACAAAAGTAAATTACCTTCCAAATCCTTCCCACTAGCAACAGCAGCAGCTATATTTGCTTTGATCTGTGTGCGTAAGCTGTTTCTCTTATCAACAGTCTCCACGTTATCACCTTTCTTAAATAAAGATACATATTTTTCTGTCTTGGGGAAAAACTGCAGTTCGAGATTATGATGTACGTGTTAATAGAGTTATCCATATGCATACGTGTATGTATTTGACATTTGTAACAACATGTATACGCATAAAATCCTATTGTAGCAAAAACTGAACCACACATACTTAACATTGATGATAAAGAGATAACCTGTGTAATGCAATAAAAAAACTTACCCTAATATACTCAAGATCTTCTTTCAACTTAGAGAGCTGCTCAGCAATCTCAGCTTCTTGAGCCTGGCCAGATAACGCACGTTGTTGTTTCTCCAATCGTCTTATTTGTCGCTCAACCTTCCTTCTTTCTGATTAACACAAGCATTATCGCGTTAACTATATGCACGTAAACACAGAAATAGTTTTCATTAAAAGCAAACTATTATTACCAAAAAACTTGATCTTTCTGTCACGCAAGAATATTTTACGTTCCAAAGCTAGATTATCTTGAAGCTGTTGTTGACTCTTCAAGCCTTCTAGTTTCTTTATGAGGGATTCTTTGACCTCAGGTCTCGTATCCTTTAATGTAACATGAAATGTATGATCATTACGGCAAATGAAGAGGAATCAAATGTACATTAACCAAGTGGAAAGATAATTTTAAAGTCAGCAATGTAGAAAATATATATATATCATGGCTATGCGTGCTTATCTACTGGGTTGCAGACATGGTAAGACACAAATATTATATATACCAAGTGTATGTAGTGTAATGTAATTTAAATCCTTAAGTATGTTACTTTTGTGTAGGAAGTGGAGATTTTAAGTGAAGAGTGAGACGTGGCTCTTCCAAAGAGTTCAATTCATGAAGTAATAATCTTATATAACCGATTCCTTAAATGACTAAAAATATCCTAAAATAAAAATTATAAGCCCCTATCGTATTGAAATAATAATAATAATAATAATAATAATAATAATAATAATAATAATAATAATAATAATAAGGTAGACTGAGCTGAGAGTTGGAAATAATAAATTTGAAGAAACAAGTTTATGGAATGAATGAAAGAGCAAAGGTTTCAAATAATAATTAATGATTACCTTACGGAGCAAACGTTGGGTAGAGCGAATCTGGCGTTTAAGAGAGCCGAGCTTGGCTTTAGGTTTCTTCTCGACGGCTAATGCTTTGGGGCGGTGGTTCGTGGCTTTGTTCACCGCTTGTTTCCGCCGCTTGTTGTCATAACCACCGTGAGCCATTTCTATTCCTCTTCTCTTCTGCTAGGTTTTCCTTCGTTTCTATACAAATCCAGTTTCTGCAACAATATACACTTTCGCCCCCTCAACTTCTCATACATACCACATTCTAGTAATTTTTCTCATAAATTAACCAGCGGAATTCAACTCTGCACGTTGTTGCTGTAATATTATATTGGTCGGTTCCTTACAAGTTACAACACCAGTATGGTACCAACGCTTGATATAACAACTGAAAGAGAAAATTAAAAATAGTCTTAATTTGCACAAAATGATATTTGAACTTTTTTCTTACATCAGTTAAAAGCTATTTAAACGAATTCCAGTACGATTTCAACAGTACCAATGTTCAAACAAAATTGACGTTATACCAATATTGTTGTACTAACAAAAAAAATAACCGTAACAGTTCTAATTGTTTGTATAATGCAGTACCTATTTTTAAGGCGTAATGATAAGATGTGAATCGAAGCAAAGAACAACAGAAGAGGAATTAAGCTCAACAATCACATAACCGTTCATTATCACAGTGAAGCTGATTATATAGATGATTTCAACGGTTACTAACAGAATTAACAGAGCTTAACTAACTACTTTAACTATCACACCCTTAACTATCACTTATTAACATTTGACCCCTTAAACTCTATTACAACATATCAACTATATAATATTGCCATTTCCAGTCCCCGAAACTCTTTAGCCCATATCAATACCTCCCTCTCAAACATTTTTAACCTCAAAAACTCAGGAAAACGAGTTTGTAAATCTTTTAAATTCTCCCAAGTGCATTCTGTGACAGGTAGCTTGTCCCATTGTACCAACACTTCAGTAGAAGCTCTATGACCCTTTTACACCATTCTCCTGTTTAACACATGTAGGGGCTTGAACTGAAATCTGGGACCTTGAGGAATGGGAGCTTTCTGAGTAACATCACCTCTTGCCAATTTCAAAAGCGACCCATGAAATACTGGATGCACCTGTGCAGAATCAGGTTAATCCAGCTTATAGGCCACCTACCTCATTCTCTCCACAATAAAAAAAATGGACCAAAATACTTATGTCCCAACTTATTATAATGAGCAGCTCTCAATGTAGACTGGCCATAGGGATGTAAATACACATAAACCAAGTCACCAACTTTGAATTCTGTCACTTCTCTTGAGGCCTGCAACTTGCGTCATTCTGTTTTGGGCTCTTGTTAAAGAGAATTTCAGCACTCTAATTGTCTCCTCTCTATTACATAAGACTTCATCCACAGTAGCCACCCTAGCATCTTTGGAACATAGGGTACAAACAATGGGGGGAGGGTAACTATACAAAGCTTGAAAGGGAGTGATTCCCAATGAAGTATGAAAGTTTGAATTATGCCAAAATTCTACTAAAGACAACCATTTGGCCTAATAAGTAGGTTGATCCATTTTCATACATATGAGGTAAGCTTCCAAACATCTAATAACCACTTATGTCTGTCCAGCAGTTTGAGGATGATGGACAGTAGATAAGGCCAATTCCACACCATGTAAGGCGGTAAATTCTTTCCAAAACTGACTTAGAAACACTAGATCCCTGTCTGAATGGTATTTGGCCAGCCATGAATCTTGAAGACATTATCCATAAAAACTTGAGCAACTTGGACTGTTGAATATGGGTGGGACAAAGCTATAAAGTGACTGTAATTAGTCAATTTGTTAACTACGGCAAAGATTGAATCTTTCCCTTGTGACTTAGGTAGTCCACTGATAAAATTCATGGAGATACCTAAGAACACATGAGGTGGTATTTGATAGACCACACACTATCTAATATGATTTCTAACCTGTTTATACAACCCCTTCCAAACAAAAAAAGGTTGCACCCTTTGAGTGGTAGCATGGACCCCAAAGTGTCCACTAGTGGCCCCTGAGTGACACACTTTAATGATTTCTTTTTGCAAATCAGTGTCTTTTCCCACAACTATCTTTCCTCTTTTAAACATAGTATCCCTTTGCCATGAATACTTATCAACAAGTTGTCCGTCTTTCAACTTTTGCATAATAGCATTTAACTTCTCATCAGTGGACCAAGAGTTTTGAACCCTCACCCAGAGGGTCAGATCAAAAGTACTCATGGTAATTCTCATAAGAGCAGGAGATTCCACTCTAGAAACGGCATCGGCCACATTATTTTCACTGCCTTGTTTATAAACTATTTCAAAATCATATCCCAACAATTTTGCCAACCAGACTTGTTCTAAACGAGTGGTGATTTTTTTTGTTCCGGTAAGTGTTTCAAACTTTGCTGATCAGTCTTCAAAACAAAATGCCCCACAAAATAGTGGTGCCAGTATTTGACTGCAAATATAATAGCCAACAGTTCTCTTTCATAGACTGAGAGAGCTTGTTGTCTAGAAGAGGGGGCCTTGCTTATGGAAGCAATGGGATGACCCCTTGCATTAGTACTGCCCCTATACCATTCCCTGATGCATTAGTTTCTACTGTAAAAGGCTTTTTGAGATCAGGTAAAGCAAGTACAAGAGGAGAACTCATTACCTCCTTTAACTGGTTAAAGGCTTGTGTAGCTTGATTAGTCGATAAGAATGCATCTTTTCTCAACAGGTTGGTCAGTGGTTTTGCTAACATACCATAGGATTCAATAAATCTTCTATAATAACCTGTCAGCCCACGAAATCCTCTCAACTGCTACACATCAGCTGGTGTTGGCCATTCCTTAATGGCTTGAATCTTGTTAGGATCAGTTGAAAACCTTTGTTAGAAATAATATGACCTAAATATTCCACTAAATCACCTCCAAAAGTCCGCATTGATTTCTTTGCAAACAGTTGTTGCTTCATCAATAATTCCACAACTACCATTACATGTTGTAAGTGAAGTTCCCATGAGCTACAGTAAACAATGATATCATAAAAAAATACCAATACAAATTTCCTCAAATGCTCTTTGAAAACACAGTTCATTAGAGCCTGAAAAGTGGCAGGAGCATTAGTTAGCCCGAAGGGCATAACTACAAATTCAAACAAGCCTTCGTGTGTCCTGAAATATGTTTTCTGAATGTCCCGCTCATCCATTCTAATATGGTGGTAGCCAGACCTTAAATCCAGCTTAGAAATCACCATTACAGCCCCCATTTCTTCAAACAACTCCTCCACTAAAGGAATTGGAACACTGTTCTTTATGGTTGCATCATTAAGCCTTCTGTAGTCAATGCAGAATCTTCCATGTTCCATCTCTCTTTATAACAAGTACTACTGGTGCAGCAAAATGACTGCAACTTCATCTAATAACCCCAGTATCCATTAACTCTTTTGTCAATTTCTCAATAACATCTTCCTAAGAAGACTGGTATCTATATGGCTTAAGATTGACCACTTGAGTCTCATATTTAAGAGAATTTTATTGTCAAAAGGTCTTGGGGGAGGGGGGTAAGGTGGTAGGTGTTTGGAATACATCATCATACTATTCTAATAAGCCCTTCATTTTATCATCTAAACTCTCCCCACTCACCTTTGTTTGATGCTGAAATTCAGACTGTTGAGACTAAATCTACATGCTCAACAAATGGGCTTCAACCATTTTATCCTGCTGACCCAACAATAGGTCCGAAAAATTAGCTGAACAAAGGGAAATCTTATTGCTATCAATTCCTTTCAATTTACAAGGACTTCCTCCAATTGAGAATTCCATAGTCAAGTCCCAAAATTCCACATAATAGTACCTAGGGTCAATAGCCGTTGAACCCCTAGTACCATATCATAGTTATCAAGTGGTATTGCTAGAACATCAGCTGTAAACTACATACCTTGCATATACCACTAAAAAATTAGGACAAAAGTTTGAACACATAATCTTTGACCCATTAGCTACCCCCACAGAAATTTCAGTTTTACCCTTCAAGGCACACTTCAGTTTTAAGGCAATTCTCAGATTAACAAAGTTATGGGTCAAACCAGAATCTATCAAGATTCTTAACTACTTGTTTCCAATAGTTCCAACTACTTTCATAGTTGAATAGGAGATCATACCTGTTAAGGCATGCATAGAGATCTGTGGTTCTCTCCATTCTTGATTCACATTAGTCTCCTCTTCAACAAACTCATCCTCCTCCCCAACTTCATTTGACCCAGAGATTTTCAAAACAAATAACTGCTTGTTAGCACACTTATGGGCTGGTGGGAACTTTTTAGTACACTAAATGTAACATCCGGCCTCTCTTACCACCAATATTGTCCGCTTTGGGAGAAGACTTTTGATGATAGTCGCAAACGGCCAAGGGAAAACAACCAAGATGATTCTTCTACTCATGATGGTGGTGAGCAAACTCGAGACCGTAGGCACCGTTCAAATAGGAATCACAATAACCAAAATCATCGGCCTGCACAGAATCAGACGCAACAGAACCATGAAGTTATTCCTCCTTGTGCCACTTGTGAGAAGGCTCACAGAGGGATATGTCGTCTCGCCGAAGGCCTATGTTTCAGTTGTGGGAGTTCAGAGCACAAGGTTAGAGAATGCCCTCGGCGTAATCAGCAAGCTAATACTGAGGAAAACGCGAGACCTGCAGGAGGACGAGTTTTTGCACTTAATGCTAATAATGGAGCCAATGCCCCAGGTACGGTTTCGGTTAATTGTGTATTGTTGAATGTGATATGTATGCTCTTTGACTATGCCTATTGCTTTAGATTGTGCAATTAGATTCATGACCCCTATCTGTTTATATTAACTAGAGGACTTGCCATTCGTCCTCACTGTCTAAGTTCGTCACGTCACAGGTACTCTGATATTCGACATGTTGACTTCGTCTAATCTCGTGTGAATTTTAATTCGTTTTAGTTCCTGTTTACATGTCATTCCGTTAGCGTAGTAAATCGTTTAGTATGTAGTGTCGTTATACACTTATGATACTTAAAATATGTTCCGTATCAGTTATATCTAAATATGTTGTTACACGTACTTCGCAATTTTGAGGACAAAATTTTTTTAGTGGGGAAGAATTGTAATATACGGATTTATTAAACCTTATTATAATAAAATATTATAAGAATTGAAACAAGATGTTTCGAACATAAGTAAATTAATATTAATCGAAAGCCTAAACAGTTAACTTTAATTAAAACCTATGAAGTTAATTATATTAATATTAAGTATATGCAGAATAAATGAATTTTATGATAAACGAATAATTAAATCTCAAGAATTTTATATGTTTTCCAAACCACCTTATCACAACCGAAAATTTTGCCTTGATCTCATACTGCAAACAGATTTTCCCTTGTTTTCTAATATTTGAATTCGTATAAAAGAATAGAACTAACTAATAGTGATAACAATTAACAAATTAATCCCAAACTTTGCGGAATTTCCGTTCCATTCTAAAACAAGAATTTAACATACTCAAACCTCACTATAACATTCACAAGATCTCAACTGCAAAACGTTGCCTCACACTCTCAATATTCGATCTCTGGTTTTGGTGGAGATTGCCACCGACGACTACCGCAAGGATACAACACGGCGTCCCCGCGTCACGTTCGGCTATTCAGTAAGTTTCTTTGTTCGTTTAAAAGTCCCTCGTTTAATAACTTCACATTGACCCACTTTCTATTCAGTTGTCTCTGTCCGTGCCGACGACAATCGTTAACTCAAACACCGCGTACCAATCAATTTGTTTGAAGACCTTCGTTGATTTCGCTACGTAAATCGACATAAGGTACGAGTTCTATAATCGATGCTTTGGCTAAACAATGAAACATAAGTAAAACCTGCAAACTTTATGTTTAAACTAGGTGAACTTGGTCGATTAATTAAAGAAGAAGACAACATGCATCTATTATTATTTTAATTAGTTTTGATTTTGAACACCAATCTTATATATCACAGTGTACGTGGCAACTGGCAAATCACATGCAGATATCATTTGAAACATTTTATTCACAAAAGAACTTTTGATATTTTAGAATGTTTATAAACCATGAATTTTGTCGGATGCTACTTTCATCTACATTTGTTTTGAGGAAAGTTAATACATTAAATAATACCAAGGTTATATGTGTGGTTTGGAACTCAACTAGATAATACACATATGTGAATTTAAGATATGAGAATTTAACTACAAAGGTATACCACTTAAAATATAACCGCAAGTTTATTATTACTAATATTTATATACATGTTCTATCAAAAAAAAAATGGAATTTGAGATGTACTAATTAAATTACAAGGGGTTGGTTAACGTTGGTAATTAGGCATGCTAAAATCTTAAAGATTATTCATAAAATAAATAAACAAGTCTTATCTATAAAAATATATTCAATATGTAGGCCCGCGTGTTGATTTAGAACGTCTTTGAATTGTGTGCTATTATCGTATAAGCTAAGGTACGGATTCCGTTTTCCTTCTCTTTATAGTATTTATATATATATATATATATATATATAAATCCGGTCCGTTACTTTGTAGTGCGGATTTTGTTGAATTCATATGTTCCATTTGATTTTTGATAGCATGCAATATACCTTCATTTTGTAATCATTGTTGCATGTTCCATTTAGACTTTGTTAGTATTTTAAAATATGATATGGCTTTTGTACTCTGTCACCCGAGCACTCTGTTTTTGACTTGTCGTTGGGGCGTCAGCGGCATGAACACTTTCCGTGACAGTGCGTAATCAAAATCATGGCGTCTTTAACATGGTCCCTTAGAGGCGTATGGATATATCCTAGATCTGATTCTGACTTCTGATATATGTTTCTGTTTTTCTGGAGATGAATGTGTGTACGCCACGCGCACCATCTCATAGGTGCATAGACTAGCTATCTATGTACCCCTCTGTTTAGGCTCGTGGGTGCTTCTGCATTACGTGACTTATTTATTGGCTTGTATAGTCACGTATTTTAGTATATGATATGTTTTGAGTTGATATATATCTGATTTGTTCTGTATGTATCTGATATAAGTTTTGAGATTCGATTCGTGTCAGTATCTGTATTTAGTTTCAACTATTATTTCGGTTCAGCTTCGGTACCTTTTCGTAGTATTGTATGTCCGGCTTTACTTGTACTATTGATCTCTCCGTTACTGTGCAACCTTTGGCTCAGCCGTATTTTCTTTTTTTTGTTTGTCTTATGTGTTTGCAGGTAATCTGGGGAATCGGGGATGAGTGAGAGAGAAATAAAGTTCAAGAATGAATAAAACTTTTATTTTTGTTTATTTCAGTTTTCAATAAATTAAGACTTAGGATTTTGTTCGGTTTGATTTAAGACTCTTGGTTGTCTTTTGGATTCTTTTGAATGGATTGTGTTTGGTTTTGATATCAGTAATAGTGACACCTGAGCCTGTTCTGGGTTGGGGTGTGACACTAAAAACACTCTCCTCTTGCCTTTTTGGCCTCAATCTCCTTACATGAAAGCTGTCTAGTGTTAGTTAACTTTTTGGTGTGAGATGGTGTTGGTAGTAAGGGTAAATGAGAAGCATTGGTTGGTGGTTTAACTGTTCCATAGGTTTTGTTAGTGTAGGTATTAGTATGGTGGTTTTTGGTGGGGTAACCTACATATTTGTTTGTTGAATTCTAAGTTTTGGCAAGGTAAAAAGCTTCTCCCATAGTAGTGGGTTTATATATCTTAATAGGACCCCCTATTTCTAGTTTAAGTGCCTTCAAGAAAATGCTAACCGCGTATGGTTCTGGAATGGATACCTTCAACAAACATGCATCAAATTGATCACAAAAGTTTTCTAAGGGTCCAGTTTGTGTTAAAGAAGTGAGTGTTCCCATTGCATCTTCAAACAAAATCTCTGAGAATCTTGAGCCTATTGCTTCTGAGTACTCTTTTCATGAAATTTCAGAGATGGGAACTGCCTTTTTGTTCAAGAATCCTTGATGCCACTTCACAGCCTTGCCTTCAAGGTGTATTGCAGCGTATCTCACCTTGAAATTTTCAGGTGTTTCATCAACATTGAAAAAATGTTCACATTTATACAACCAATCGTGTACATCATCACCATTGAATTTAGGGAAATCAATCTTCCCAATCCTAATAAGACGATCATTCTTGAGTTAGAACCATTGGATGCAACCGGACTATCAGCAGTCATGCTATTCACTGGTTCTCCATTCAACTTGGTTAACAAATCCAGGGTTAGAAATGAACATAGCAAGTAAATGATTACGAGTTGACCGATTCAATGGAGTGGAATCAACAACGATTGATCAATTCCATGGTTAGAAATGAATAGAGCAACTAAAGAAAAACAGAGTATGAAGAACAATTTATCAAAAATGATGAAGAAGACGGTGACAAACAGTGGTGATTGGTGGTGGATTACGGTGGTTGAATGATAGCCGGTGGTCGGAGTGCCAAGATTGTAGGTGCACGAAGTGTGACTTATTGCTTTTGGATTGACTTTATAGCAATTTTGGAAGTTTTGGTTAGAAGATTATACACCTTCGAGTGATCGTTGGGTCGAAGGTAGTTTTTCATAGGTCGAATGAAGAATGTAGTGGTCGAAGGTGTCACACCACGACAACGGCGGAAACACGTGGCGCGACGGTTCAAAAGCATAAAGTCAAGGTTATTGCTAAACATAAGTAATTTAAGAAAATGGGTCATTTATTAAGGCGTCATTACTTGTTCCAACATTACACAAAAGTAAATTGTTTTTAAAGTAGCATCAAGGTTTCTCAAATATATCCCAAGCTTTGGGAAATAAAGGTGAAACCCTGCAAAATGTATAACGCCGCATTGGGAGATTCTCCGACCCAGCTTGCCTGATCCTCCTTCATCTAGTTACCTGAAAGATATGTTTAAAAGTTTCGTCAATATAAATATATTGGTGAGTTCACAGGTTTTCAGTTTCTAAAACTTGTATACTTGGGAATACCATGTTATGACAATATATAGGAGTTGCAAATTCCTATAAATCTACTTGAGACTATAATCAAACCAAGACGTATATAAATAAAGTGCCCCGCTCCAAGTCGTTACTCGGTTTCCCACGACTTAAGTTCAGAATATTTGCACCCCAGGCATAACCTAATGCACAATCGACGCTATCGATTAGGGGTGGGCCTTGTCAGGCACCAATAGTACTATCCGAATATTCCTCCGGTTTCAATCTCCGAATAAATGATTATAGAGGCGAGGACTCAACCCCGAGTGGCGGTCACACCTCAAGTAATAAACCCGTCAAACATTCCCCTAACATATCTTTCCCCCGAAAACGTAAAAATAGTTTAAAATGGGGCCGTGAAACTCACCTGAAACTGCGTCTGGCTCAAAAGGGTGGATAGCAAGTGGGTGGTCTCGCACCTACAAACGTCCTAGACGTATAAGTCACTATTCCTATAGTGCATGTGCCTTGGCAAGTTGTACACCCAACTCCCGACCACAAGTTGTTCCAAATCCCGTTTAATTAAGCGCGTATCCTAGGTTTTGTTGGCGTTACATTACCCTTTGTGTTACAAGTCATATATTACTTTTGTTAATATTTCCTTAACTTGTATTTTATTATCATCGACTCGACGTCACTTAACATATAATTATTTTCCCATTTAAATAATTATACTTAAGGTCGCATCGTTCGATATAATATATATTTCAACACTCGACCCGACTCACTTTGCCGCACATTTGTTTTCCCATTTAAACAAATATACTAAGATCTTGTCGTTCGATTGCATATTCTTAACGTCCCATTTCAACTTACCATACCGTATATTCATTTTCCCATTCAAATGAATATACTAGGATTTCGTTGGTACGGTATACACATATATATATCTTTGTCTTCTCGTCGCGGCCTTCCTTCCCACATATCTACTTTCCCATTAAGTAGATATACTAGAACTTCGCCGAGACGAGCGTACATATATATAAATGTGTAATTTTTCTTGTTAAGTATATACGTTTGTTTTAACGTCTTATTTGTTTGTGTCATGTGTTTCTCCCACGAATAATTCCTCCAACACTTAGGAAAGTGTTTATTAGTTTTCACCCAATGTATATATATATTTTACTTCTTAAAATATATATATTTTTCTTATCTTGCCGCAATGGCATTTTTCTCATGATTTGTCCGTGTATGGTTCGTTAACGCGTTTTAGTTCGATATCTTGAATAGTTAACTTTTCCAAGTTTTTCCCAACATGTGTTTTATAGAAATATTATTCATATTTCTTCCTCCTAACACAAGTTACTTGGAAGGTTTAAAATACTTATGTATTTTTAACCCAACTTGTTAACTTAGCTACAAAAATGTTTCCAACACTTTTATATTCCCATTTATATAAAAGTATACATTTTTGTATAAGTCTTCCAAGTTTGTTTAATATTTTTATAAAATCTCTATTTTATAAAAATCCTTATGTTAAAACCCCTTATATTTTTATACCTTTCAAAAAAATACACTTTTACAAAAATACCCAAGTATTTCTACTAGTATTTACAAAAATCATCCTTAGACATTACTACTTACATTTTTGACACCAAACTTTCCATACTTGTATTTTGGGACTAATAGTTTCTAAAATATTCATTTTAGTCCTCTAACTTTCAAAGTTACAACTTTAGTCCCTTAACTTCCAAAAGTTGCATTTTTCTACTCTAACTTTCAAAGTTAACATTTTTCACTCAAACTAGCAAACTTTGAAGATTCAACTTTTTATTGGTAAGTTATTTTTGTATCAAAACACTTATGTTAGTCTTGTATTCCATATGGAAGACTAATTATATGTGTGTTTTATGTATTTGTCCATTTTATCAAAATATCATTCATCTAAGTAAGCTAACTTAGATTTTCCATTTTCTTCATTTATGAACTTCTAACATGTTTTACCACATATTATAACTTAGATGATCATAATAAGATGTTTTAAAGTTACTTTTAACATATTCAAGTTCATTCCAAAAATTTTAACCAAAACATCATCCTACTTAGTTTTAAATGTAAACTTTACATATTTTCAAGATTAATACATTATCATCAACAAATCCATGGTTTATTTTCATATCTTTAATCTTCCATTTTACACATGTAAAACCTATTAAAGATTATGTTCAAACCACCTTTTAAACCCTTCATGTACAACTTGCTTCTAAGAACACATACATGAATAATAATAATCAAAAACAAGGTCAAGAAGCTTACTACTAGCACAAGGCTAGGGAAGACAAAAACCTTGGATTTGAGAGGGGTTTAGTGTGTTCTTCCAAGTGATTTAGCTCCAAGCTCTTGAAACACACAATAGGGGTTTGGATGATGGATTGTTTAGGAGTAATTTGGAAGTGTTAAACTTGAAGAACAATGTGTGTGTGTGTATGGATACCCACGGCCTCAAGAAAGGAAGGAGAAAGAAGTGTTTTGCTTGTTATTCAATCTTCTAACACATGTTATTTATAACTTTATCACATGTAATCTTCCATGGATCTTGCGATTATTACTAAAGATATGAGAGATATGTACTAAAGTTGATCTTGGATGGATGTGGGGAATAGGTGGTGGCCGTGGGTTTTAAGAAGAAAAGAGGGGGTTAAGATCTTGCCAAAATATCACACAATCTTAGATGTAATCTAGTAGATTAAGCATGCTTGTACTTGGTAATCTTCAAGTGTGTTGTATCCTTGTGGGTGCCGTGGATTTAGAGAGAGAATGGAGAGATTTTTGTGTGTTAAAATGGTTAAGTAATCTCCATACAATCTCTTATAATCCTTCCAAGCATGCATGAGATCCCTTCACTAGATTAGGCACTCAAGTGTGTATGTTTAAGTGGTATTATGGAAAGCTTTTGTGTCTTTGGATCTTATGGCCTTAGGGCCGAAATTTTTCACAAGGAAAAGACAAATGGAGCATGCTTTGTACTTGCCATGTCTTACACATTTGCCTTTTGTCCATGCATGCTTTTGTCATAGGTTCTTAGCTTATAATTATTATTAACACAAGTTATGGACACACCAAGGCTCCTAGGCCGGCCCCTTGGATGGGTTTGGTGGGGTCCACAATTTCAAATATTTACCCAATACTTGTTAAGTTAAATCCCCCGTCGTTCGGGTGTCGTTCGGGTATTTTTCGGGTTTTAATCGCGCGTTATTCGGACATTAAAAATACCTTTAATAACCCTTAAATATAGTTTAATTTAAGCGTTGATTGGTTATTTAGGTCTTTGCCGGGTGAAATTATGAGTTATACGCGTATCGGGTGCGGTACGCGCAATTTATTCGTTACCGGGAGATTTGTACAAGACGTTTTCACTTATGGTTTTGGAGTTCCAAAACTTATTATATTTCGTGAAAATACCCTTTATTTTATATCCTGGGTGTCCGGGATCCTTTTCATTTATTTAATTATTACCGGGTAATTGCCAACGTCCATACCGGATAGCTTGTTCGCACATGATCCAATCATGTTTTACCATTAAACGTATGCATTCCTATGCACTATTTGGAAATTGCTATCTCCTAAGGCCTTGAGAATTAAATCACACATAGTTGCATTTAATTACGTTAATCATATGCTAATTAATCTGTACGGAATTACCTTATTTTTGCCGGTTGTTACATTCTCCCCCCGTTAAGAGAATTCCGTCCCGGAATTCAATTCAAGCTCTCCGGTATAGGTGTCTTCTCGAATAGGGCGGGATACTTTTGCTTCATTCGGTCCAGCCTTTCCCACGTGAACTCCGGTCCACGCTTGGCATTCCAGCGCACTTTGACCAATCTGATCTTGCTGCGCCTAAGTTTTTGGACCTTCCAATCGGTTACCTCGATTGGTTCTTCAACAAAATGTAACTTGTCGTCAATTTGGATTTCTTCAGCAGGAATAATGAGAGTTTCGTCGGATAAACACTTCTTCAAGTTTGACACGTGGAATGTGTCGTGTACTCCACTGAGCTCTTGAGGCAACTTGAGTTTGTATGCCACCGGGCCTACCCTGGACAAGATTTCAAATGGTCCTACGTATCGCGGGTTCAGTTTTCCGCGCTTCCCAAAGCGCGCGACACCTTTCCAAGGTGACACTTTTAGTAGGACCCTGTCTCCGACTTGAAACTCTAAAGGCTTTCGCCTCATATCAGCATAGCTTTTCTGGCGGTCACGGGCCGCTTTGAGGCGTTCCTTTATCAAAAAGATCTTGTCCGTTGTCTCTTGAACAATTTCGGGCCCGGTAAGTTGCTTTTCTCCAACTTCAGCCCAACATAGCGGAGATCGACACTTGCGCCCATACAGAGCTTCAAACGGTGCAGCTTGAATGCTCGTATGATAACTGTTGTTATAAGAAAACTCTGCCAATGGCAAGTGTGTATCCCAATTTCCGCCAAAATCAATCGCACATGCCCGCAACATATCTTCTAGAGTCTGGATGGTCCGTTCACTTTGACCATCGGTTTGGGGATGATATGCGGTACTCATGTCAAGGCGAGTACCCAGGGCATCATTCAAACTTTCCCAAAATCTTGAGGTGAAGCGGCCATCTCGATCGGAGATGATAGATATAGGCACACCATGCTTAGACACTATCTCCTTGATATACAAACGGGTCAATTTTTCCATTCCATCCGTTTCACGGATTGGAAGGAAGTGTGCGGATTTCGTCAACCGATCAACAATTACCCAAATCTTATTATGGCCGCTCGTCGTTCTGGGCAGCTCAGAAATGAAATCCATGGTAATTCGTTCCCATTTCCATTCAGGTATTTCCGGTTGTTGGAGCAAGCCGGATGGTCTTTGATGCTCTGCTTTGACCTTTGCACAAGTCAAGCATCGCGCAACATAAGCCGCTATATCTCGCTTGAAATTTGGCCACCAATAAAATCCTTTCAAATCGTGGAACATCTTGTCCGCACCAGGGTGAACCGAATATCTAGAACTGTGAGCTTCGGCCAATACTAGCTCACGCAATCCCCCGTATACTGGAACCCAAATTCTATTCATGAAATACAGCGTCTGGTCTGCTTTTGCTTCTAGTGAATCAACCATCTTTCGTAATCTTTCACCCTTGACATTTTCGGGTTTAAGGGCGTTAACTTGAGCTTCACGAATTCGTTCAGTCAGATTCGTGTGGATAGTCAAACCCAAAGCTCGAACACGCAACGGCTTAACCCGTTCCTTGCGACTTAAGGCGTCAGCCACGACGTTCGCCTTACCGGGATGGTACTTTATCTCACAATCGTAATCGTTTAATAACTCAACCCATCGCCGTTGTCGCATATTCAAGTCCTTCTGATCAAAGATGTGTTGCAAACTCTTATGATCAGTGAAAATTGTGCACTTGGTTCCATATAAATAGTGCCTCCATATCTTGAGAGCGAATACCACTGCACCTAATTCCAAATCATGTGTAGTGTAGTTCTTCTCATGGATTTTTAGTTGCCTGGAAGCATATGCTATCACTTTTTCCCGTTGCATTAATACGCATCCTAAACCTTGATGCGAGGCGTCACAGTAAACCACAAAGTCTTCCGTACCATCGGGGAGTGATAGTATCGGAGCGCCACATAACTTGTCTTTTAATAATTGGAATGCTGCCTCTTGCTTTTCCGTCCACTCGAACTTCTTATCCTTTTGGGTTAACATGGTTAAAGCTTGTGCTATCTTGGAAAAGTTCTCGATGAACCTTCTGTAATAACCCGCAAGGCCAAGAAATTGTCGTACTTCGGTAGGAGTTCGAGGGGCTTCCCAATTTTTAATGGCCTCGATCTTGGCTGGATCGACATGTATGCCCTTCTCGTTTACCACGTGGCCTAAAAAGTGAACTTCCCGAATCCAAAAGTCACATTTCGAGAATTTAGCATAGAGCTTCTCTTTGCGTAGTACCTCAAGAATTAACCGAAGGTGATTCTCGTGGTCTTCTTTCGTGCGTGAATAGATCAGAATATCGTCAATGAAAACGATGACGAATTTGTCCAGGTATGGCTTACACATGCGGTTCATTAGGTCCATGAACACCGCTGGTGCGTTGGTCAAGCCGAACGGCATTACCAAAAATTCATAGTGTCCATACCGGGTTCTGAAGGCCGTTTTTGGTACGTCTTCTTCTTGTATACGCAACTGGTGATAGCCTGACCTCAAATCGATCTTGGAGTAATAGCTGGAACCTTGGAGCTGATCAAATAAATCGTCGATCCTGGGGAGAGGATAGCGATTCTTGATGGTTAGCTTGTTCAGCTCTCGATAGTCGATGCACATGCGAAATGTGCCATCCTTCTTCTTCACAAATAAGACGGGAGCTCCCCAAGGTGAGAAACTCGGTCTTATAAAGCCCTTGTCTAACAATTCTTGCAGCAGGCTGGATAGTTCTTGCATCTCCGATGGAGCTAAGCGGTATGGCGATCGCGCCACGGGAGCAGCTCCAGGAACGAGGTCGATGCGGAACTCGACTTGTCGAGGTGGTGGCAACCCCGGCAAATCTTCTGGGAATACATCCGGAAAATCTCTAGCTACTGGAATGTCTTCCAACTTTCGCTCGTCGGCCTTCTTGTCCACTACGTGTGCCAAGAATGCGACAAGTCCTTTTCTTAGACACTTACGAGCCTTCATGCTTGAAATAATCCTTAGCGGCGTCCCGTGTCTTTCCCCTTGAATTGAGAGAGTTTCACCGCTTGCGAGAGGTACTTGAATGACTTTATCGTTGCAAACCACGACGGCATGGTGCGCGGACAACCAGTCCATGCCAACAACTATGTCAAAACTTCCCAATACGACTGGTAAAAGATCAATCCCAAACTCGTGCCCACGGAGTTCTAATTTACAATCCCTCGCTACTTTTCTCGTTTCAATAGTTTTACCATTAGCCAGTTCTATGGAGTAGGGCGTATCTAATTTACTAGTTTTTAATCCAAGTAGTCTTTTAAACTCAATGGATACGAAGCTAAAGTCTGCACCGGTATCAAATAATACAGAGGCATAATGACCATTAAGAGGAAACGTACCAGTGACCACATTGGGGTCCTGTCGTGCATCACCGGCTCCAATCACAAATGCCCGCCCGCGGGCTTGGTTGTTGACCTTGGGGCAGTCCTTCTTCCAATGGTCAAGTGACCCACAAGCGAAGCAGGGTCTAGCTCCTCCATTTTTCGGTGCTCCTGACCGGCACTCTTCCGTCTTGTGTCCCGTTCGGTGACACTTCCCACATGTCATCGCATTATTTCTCCCCCGGTTGCCCTGTTTTCCACCGTTCCCACGCCCTGTGGCGACATACCCTTTCCCCTTCTTGTTGGAGCTACCCGATGCTCCATCCTTCTTTCCTTCCTCCCGTTTACGTTTCCCAAACCTTGGTTTTCCCTGTTCATTCGTCACCACAGCTGAACTCGTTCCCTGGTTCTTACCTTCCACACTGCTTGCTTCAGAAATTTTCAGTCCCGAAACCTGTCGGATCAAGGTACCCATTCGGATAGCATCTTCGGTGAGGCTTAGTGCAAGATCAATTGCCTCGCGCATGGTCGTGGGCTTGGAAGAGGTGACCATACTGCGTATCTGCGGTGCTAACCCGAACAAGTAGCGCTCTATCTTGTTAGTCTCTGGTGTAACCAAACGAGGTACCAATCGAGCGAGATCATGAAATCGAGACGTGTACCCAGTAACATCTGCTCCTATCATAGTATGGTTCCAGAATTCGGTTTCCAGCTTCTGTACCTCACTTGCCGGGCGGTATTCGGCAATCATAAGTTCTTTTAGTGCCGCCCATGATAGTGAGTATGCAGTATCATCTCCTAACGATTGTACTTGGTCATTCCACCAAGTTAGTGCCTGATCCAGAAACAGGTTGGTGGCGTACATGACGGACTCTCGAGGGGTGCACCCACTGATGCGGATAACTGCCTCGGTCTTTTCGAACCACTTGACCAGGCCTATGGACCCCTCGGTGCCGTTGAAGTTAATCGGCTTACAGTCCAGGAAAGCTTTGAAAGTGCAGCCGCGCGTTCCTGAGGCTGTTCCTGTAATAGTAATGTAGTGTGTTATTATGGGACAGGAGTTTCGAAATACTCTCCCATCACTTTTTCATTTATTCTTAAACCTCTTACCATTGGGGGAGGTTTCTCGTCGATCGCTCCCTGTCCTGTCATGCGAGTGTTCAGAGCGGGCGGCGTCATGTTCTGCGATGGCGCGGGCTATGCGCTCTGAGATCAGTGTCTCGAGTTCAGCGGGTGTAGTAGGCAGCCCGTCTGCACCGCTGTTGCTTCTGGTAGCTGGTGCCATTTTCTTCAATAATAATTATCAAAGGTTAATTTGGCGAACATTTATACAATATATAAATAACAAACCAGAATCCGAACACAGATAACCAATCACCATGTCATCACACAACATACCAACACATCATACAGAATAAATAGTAATCAATACAACATCACCACGCAATCACACGAATCACAATATATGGAGTAAGCAATATTAATCGTAGACAACAACATATTTCACCATCATAATAATAAGATTTTTCATTAATTTCAATAGTACCAGTACAATGCTTGTTCATAATAATCAAAAGGGGGAATACATCCCTCATACAATACATTGTTTTTGAAATAAATAAAACATCATATCATATGCCGTCGTACCCGTACGGCTAGGCAAAATGCAAACGAGTGTCATAACCCGTGCTATACTACCATACTGCTGCTACTATGTACATAAGCTGGTGATTCTTCCGTGCGTCCCTGATGTATCCCTACTGTGGCGGTGGCGGAGGGAACTGATACTGCGGTGCATACACACTGATAGTCATGCTAATCTCCGTGATGCGCTCATATAAGAACTGTCGATGTGCCCAATGCGCATCCCCTGCGATACCGCACTGAGCGTCCAGGCTCAGCAACTCCTCCGCGTAATGCGCCAAAGCATCCCGCGCATCTATCATCCTCGTCCACATCAGACGTGTCTGATGCTCCACCTGTGTCACGGTGCGCTGCACCGTATTGGCGAGAGTCTGAAAGTCTCGCTCCAGTGTGATGGCAGAGGTCCATGCTGGTCCAGATAGGGGTGTCATCCTAGGTGGCTGGGATGGTCCGGGTATATCTGGGTGTGTGGGTGGGAATGGCCCGAAGGGGGCGGGTATCGGTATGTGTGGCAGTAATGGGGTGAAACCTGGTGGCCTGATGGAAAAGTGGGGTGGCATCATATAAGGGTCCCCTGCACCCAGAGGGTACGGTGCAGGTGTCATACTGGGAATGGTGGGGATGGGTAAAGTCATGGCTACTGGGGGTGGTGGCATAGGCTCGGCTAAAGGGGTCACGAGAGGCTCAGAGATAGTGGCCCACTCTGGGGTGGACACCTCTACAGGGGGTGTGGGAGGGCTCGCAGTGGCGAATGCCTCCATGCCTGCCCTCTGTAGCTCAGAGCTACGGGCGGGACTACCCTCAAGGATAAATGCTGCTGGGGCTGGCTCCTCCTGGGGTATGGGCTCGAGTGGTGCTGGTGGGGCTACGGGGTCGGCTGGGGCGTCCTCTAGCATTGGAGCCACTGGCTCCTCCTGATCAGCCGGAATCTCGGGCACCAACATGTGCTCCACCGAACCTACGGACTCGTCGTCGGAATCATCGGATATCCACCCGTTCTGTCCACGGGCGACTGGCAGGAGTCTCATGCCTGCAGGTACGTGGATGTGGGGTAAGGGTGCTGGCTCGTGCTCCACGTGAGCCTGTCGGTCGAATGGAGACTCTGCCGCATCCGACTGGGCTGGAACTGGTCGCGACGGACCGGCACAGCCGTCAGGGAAGTCCCTGATGGCTCGAATGGGGTGTACGGCCAAAGGTGCGGCCGGTACAATGGGCAGTGGCGCGTCACTCACGGCCGGTGCCCAGTGGGGGTCCTCGCTGGGGTCTGACTCATCTGAGCTATCGTCGCCTGCTCCGTCGGCGGCGACGCCCATCTCTACGTCCTCATCTCCCGAGGAGAGCACTACCAACTCTACTGGCTCTGGTGGTGGTGCTGGGATGATCTGCAAGCTACTGTCGTAGCTCGGCGCGATACTTCCTGCATTCGACATCCCTGGCAAAAGAACCGTACTAATATATATATGAATTATTTAAATTAGACAGTTATGGCGTACTTCATAGTAACCTTCCTAACTTCTAATTTTCATGTTAAAGCATAACAATACCCATGGCTGGCTTGGTCGGAATCTCCTCATGCCCAATGCTTCTTTGAAAAATTACTTTAGTGTCTTTCTATATTTTTCTTTTGAAAACTTTATCTTTAGAACCATATCCGGTTATAGTCTAGTTTTTAAAGAAAATACTCTAGTTCGCTATAACCTTGGCTCTGATACCACGTTCTGTCACACCACGACAACGGCGGAAACACGTGGCGCGACGGTTCAAAAGCATAAAGTCAAGGTTATTGCTAAACATAAGTAATTTAAGAAAATGGGTCATTTATTAAGGCGTCATTACTTGTTCCAACATTACACAAAAGTAAATTGTTTTTAAAGTAGCATCAAGGTTTCTCAAATATATCCCAAGCTTTGGGAAATAAAGGTGAAACCCTGCAAAATGTATAACGCCGCATTGGGAGATTCTCCGACCCAGCTTGCCTGATCCTCCTTCATCTAGTTACCTGAAAGATATGTTTAAAAGTTTCGTCAATATAAATATATTGGTGAGTTCACAGGTTTTCAGTTTCTAAAACTTGTATACTTGGGAATACCATGTTATGACAATATATAGGAGTTGCAAATTCCTATAAATCTACTTGAGACTATAATCAAACCAAGACGTATATAAATAAAGTGCCCCGCTCCAAGTCGTTACTCGGTTTCCCACGACTTAAGTTCAGAATATTTGCACCCCAGGCATAACCTAATGCACAATCGACGCTATCGATTAGGGGTGGGCCTTGTCAGGCACCAATAGTACTATCCGAATATTCCTCCGGTTTCAATCTCCGAATAAATGATTATAGAGGCGAGGACTCAACCCCGAGTGGCGGTCACACCTCAAGTAATAAACCCGTCAAACATTCCCCTAACATATCTTTCCCCCGAAAACGTAAAAATAGTTTAAAATGGGGCCGTGAAACTCACCTGAAACTGCGTCTGGCTCAAAAGGGTGGATAGCAAGTGGGTGGTCTCGCACCTACAAACGTCCTAGACGTATAAGTCACTATTCCTATAGTGCATGTGCCTTGGCAAGTTGTACACCCAACTCCCGACCACAAGTTGTTCCAAATCCCGTTTAATTAAGCGCGTATCCTAGGTTTTGTTGGCGTTACATTACCCTTTGTGTTACAAGTCATATATTACTTTTGTTAATATTTCCTTAACTTGTATTTTATTATCATCGACTCGACGTCACTTAACATATAATTATTTTCCCATTTAAATAATTATACTTAAGGTCGCATCGTTCGATATAATATATATTTCAACACTCGACCCGACTCACTTTGCCGCACATTTGTTTTCCCATTTAAACAAATATACTAAGATCTTGTCGTTCGATTGCATATTCTTAACGTCCCATTTCAACTTACCATACCGTATATTCATTTTCCCATTCAAATGAATATACTAGGATTTCGTTGGTACGGTATACACATATATATATCTTTGTCTTCTCGTCGCGGCCTTCCTTCCCACATATCTACTTTCCCATTAAGTAGATATACTAGAACTTCGCCGAGACGAGCGTACATATATATAAATGTGTAATTTTTCTTGTTAAGTATATACGTTTGTTTTAACGTCTTATTTGTTTGTGTCATGTGTTTCTCCCACGAATAATTCCTCCAACACTTAGGAAAGTGTTTATTAGTTTTCACCCAATGTATATATATATATTTTACTTCTTAAAATATATATATTTTTCTTATCTTGCCGCAATGGCATTTTTCTCATGATTTGTCCGTGTATGGTTCGTTAACGCGTTTTAGTTCGATATCTTGAATAGTTAACTTTTCCAAGTTTTTCCCAACATGTGTTTTATAGAAATATTATTCATATTTCTTCCTCCTAACACAAGTTACTTGGAAGGTTTAAAATACTTATGTATTTTTAACCCAACTTGTTAACTTAGCTACAAAAATGTTTCCAACACTTTTATATTCCCATTTATATAAAAGTATACATTTTTGTATAAGTCTTCCAAGTTTGTTTAATATTTTTATAAAATCTCTATTTTATAAAAATCCTTATGTTAAAACCCCTTATATTTTTATACCTTTCAAAAAAATACACTTTTACAAAAATACCCAAGTATTTCTACTAGTATTTACAAAAATCATCCTTAGACATTACTACTTACATTTTTGACACCAAACTTTCCATACTTGTATTTTGGGACTAATAGTTTCTAAAATATTCATTTTAGTCCTCTAACTTTCAAAGTTACAACTTTAGTCCCTTAACTTCCAAAAGTTGCATTTTTCTACTCTAACTTTCAAAGTTAACATTTTTCACTCAAACTAGCAAACTTTGAAGATTCAACTTTTTATTGGTAAGTTATTTTTGTATCAAAACACTTATGTTAGTCTTGTATTCCATATGGAAGACTAATTATATGTGTGTTTTATGTATTTGTCCATTTTATCAAAATATCATTCATCTAAGTAAGCTAACTTAGATTTTCCATTTTCTTCATTTATGAACTTCTAACATGTTTTACCACATATTATAACTTAGATGATCATAATAAGATGTTTTAAAGTTACTTTTAACATATTCAAGTTCATTCCAAAAATTTTAACCAAAACATCATCCTACTTAGTTTTAAATGTAAACTTTACATATTTTCAAGATTAATACATTATCATCAACAAATCCATGGTTTATTTTCATATCTTTAATCTTCCATTTTACACATGTAAAACCTATTAAAGATTATGTTCAAACCACCTTTTAAACCCTTCATGTACAACTTGCTTCTAAGAACACATACATGAATAATAATAATCAAAAACAAGGTCAAGAAGCTTACTACTAGCACAAGGCTAGGGAAGACAAAAACCTTGGATTTGAGAGGGGTTTAGTGTGTTCTTCCAAGTGATTTAGCTCCAAGCTCTTGAAACACACAATAGGGGTTTGGATGATGGATTGTTTAGGAGTAATTTGGAAGTGTTAAACTTGAAGAACAATGTGTGTGTGTGTATGGATACCCACGGCCTCAAGAAAGGAAGGAGAAAGAAGTGTTTTGCTTGTTATTCAATCTTCTAACACATGTTATTTATAACTTTATCACATGTAATCTTCCATGGATCTTGCGATTATTACTAAAGATATGAGAGATATGTACTAAAGTTGATCTTGGATGGATGTGGGGAATAGGTGGTGGCCGTGGGTTTTAAGAAGAAAAGAGGGGGTTAAGATCTTGCCAAAATATCACACAATCTTAGATGTAATCTAGTAGATTAAGCATGCTTGTACTTGGTAATCTTCAAGTGTGTTGTATCCTTGTGGGTGCCGTGGATTTAGAGAGAGAATGGAGAGATTTTTGTGTGTTAAAATGGTTAAGTAATCTCCATACAATCTCTTATAATCCTTCCAAGCATGCATGAGATCCCTTCACTAGATTAGGCACTCAAGTGTGTATGTTTAAGTGGTATTATGGAAAGCTTTTGTGTCTTTGGATCTTATGGCCTTAGGGCCGAAATTTTTCACAAGGAAAAGACAAATGGAGCATGCTTTGTACTTGCCATGTCTTACACATTTGCCTTTTGTCCATGCATGCTTTTGTCATAGGTTCTTAGCTTATAATTATTATTAACACAAGTTATGGACACACCAAGGCTCCTAGGCCGGCCCCTTGGATGGGTTTGGTGGGGTCCACAATTTCAAATATTTACCCAATACTTGTTAAGTTAAATCCCCCGTCGTTCGGGTGTCGTTCGGGTATTTTTCGGGTTTTAATCGCGCGTTATTCGGACATTAAAAATACCTTTAATAACCCTTAAATATAGTTTAATTTAAGCGTTGATTGGTTATTTAGGTCTTTGCCGGGTGAAATTATGAGTTATACGCGTATCGGGTGCGGTACGCGCAATTTATTCGTTACCGGGAGATTTGTACAAGACGTTTTCACTTATGGTTTTGGAGTTCCAAAACTTATTATATTTCGTGAAAATACCCTTTATTTTATATCCTGGGTGTCCGGGATCCTTTTCATTTATTTAATTATTACCGGGTAATTGCCAACGTCCATACCGGATAGCTTGTTCGCACATGATCCAATCATGTTTTACCATTAAACGTATGCATTCCTATGCACTATTTGGAAATTGCTATCTCCTAAGGCCTTGAGAATTAAATCACACATAGTTGCATTTAATTACGTTAATCATATGCTAATTAATCTGTACGGAATTACCTTATTTTTGCCGGTTGTTACATTCTCCCCCCGTTAAGAGAATTCCGTCCCGGAATTCAATTCAAGCTCTCCGGTATAGGTGTCTTCTCGAATAGGGCGGGATACTTTTGCTTCATTCGGTCCAGCCTTTCCCACGTGAACTCCGGTCCACGCTTGGCATTCCAGCGCACTTTGACCAATCTGATCTTGCTGCGCCTAAGTTTTTGGACCTTCCAATCGGTTACCTCGATTGGTTCTTCAACAAAATGTAACTTGTCGTCAATTTGGATTTCTTCAGCAGGAATAATGAGAGTTTCGTCGGATAAACACTTCTTCAAGTTTGACACGTGGAATGTGTCGTGTACTCCACTGAGCTCTTGAGGCAACTTGAGTTTGTATGCCACCGGGCCTACCCTGGACAAGATTTCAAATGGTCCTACGTATCGCGGGTTCAGTTTTCCGCGCTTCCCAAAGCGCGCGACACCTTTCCAAGGTGACACTTTTAGTAGGACCCTGTCTCCGACTTGAAACTCTAAAGGCTTTCGCCTCATATCAGCATAGCTTTTCTGGCGGTCACGGGCCGCTTTGAGGCGTTCCTTTATCAAAAAGATCTTGTCCGTTGTCTCTTGAACAATTTCGGGCCCGGTAAGTTGCTTTTCTCCAACTTCAGCCCAACATAGCGGAGATCGACACTTGCGCCCATACAGAGCTTCAAACGGTGCAGCTTGAATGCTCGTATGATAACTGTTGTTATAAGAAAACTCTGCCAATGGCAAGTGTGTATCCCAATTTCCGCCAAAATCAATCGCACATGCCCGCAACATATCTTCTAGAGTCTGGATGGTCCGTTCACTTTGACCATCGGTTTGGGGATGATATGCGGTACTCATGTCAAGGCGAGTACCCAGGGCATCATTCAAACTTTCCCAAAATCTTGAGGTGAAGCGGCCATCTCGATCGGAGATGATAGATATAGGCACACCATGCTTAGACACTATCTCCTTGATATACAAACGGGTCAATTTTTCCATTCCATCCGTTTCACGGATTGGAAGGAAGTGTGCGGATTTCGTCAACCGATCAACAATTACCCAAATCTTATTATGGCCGCTCGTCGTTCTGGGCAGCTCAGAAATGAAATCCATGGTAATTCGTTCCCATTTCCATTCAGGTATTTCCGGTTGTTGGAGCAAGCCGGATGGTCTTTGATGCTCTGCTTTGACCTTTGCACAAGTCAAGCATCGCGCAACATAAGCCGCTATATCTCGCTTGAAATTTGGCCACCAATAAAATCCTTTCAAATCGTGGAACATCTTGTCCGCACCAGGGTGAACCGAATATCTAGAACTGTGAGCTTCGGCCAATACTAGCTCACGCAATCCCCCGTATACTGGAACCCAAATTCTATTCATGAAATACAGCGTCTGGTCTGCTTTTGCTTCTAGTGAATCAACCATCTTTCGTAATCTTTCACCCTTGACATTTTCGGGTTTAAGGGCGTTAACTTGAGCTTCACGAATTCGTTCAGTCAGATTCGTGTGGATAGTCAAACCCAAAGCTCGAACACGCAACGGCTTAACCCGTTCCTTGCGACTTAAGGCGTCAGCCACGACGTTCGCCTTACCGGGATGGTACTTTATCTCACAATCGTAATCGTTTAATAACTCAACCCATCGCCGTTGTCGCATATTCAAGTCCTTCTGATCAAAGATGTGTTGCAAACTCTTATGATCAGTGAAAATTGTGCACTTGGTTCCATATAAATAGTGCCTCCATATCTTGAGAGCGAATACCACTGCACCTAATTCCAAATCATGTGTAGTGTAGTTCTTCTCATGGATTTTTAGTTGCCTGGAAGCATATGCTATCACTTTTTCCCGTTGCATTAATACGCATCCTAAACCTTGATGCGAGGCGTCACAGTAAACCACAAAGTCTTCCGTACCATCGGGGAGTGATAGTATCGGAGCGCCACATAACTTGTCTTTTAATAATTGGAATGCTGCCTCTTGCTTTTCCGTCCACTCGAACTTCTTATCCTTTTGGGTTAACATGGTTAAAGCTTGTGCTATCTTGGAAAAGTTCTCGATGAACCTTCTGTAATAACCCGCAAGGCCAAGAAATTGTCGTACTTCGGTAGGAGTTCGAGGGGCTTCCCAATTTTTAATGGCCTCGATCTTGGCTGGATCGACATGTATGCCCTTCTCGTTTACCACGTGGCCTAAAAAGTGAACTTCCCGAATCCAAAAGTCACATTTCGAGAATTTAGCATAGAGCTTCTCTTTGCGTAGTACCTCAAGAATTAACCGAAGGTGATTCTCGTGGTCTTCTTTCGTGCGTGAATAGATCAGAATATCGTCAATGAAAACGATGACGAATTTGTCCAGGTATGGCTTACACACGCGGTTCATTAGGTCCATGAACACCGCTGGTGCGTTGGTCAAGCCGAACGGCATTACCAAAAATTCATAGTGTCCATACCGGGTTCTGAAGGCCGTTTTTGGTACGTCTTCTTCTTGTATACGCAACTGGTGATAGCCTGACCTCAAATCGATCTTGGAGTAATAGCTGGAACCTTGGAGCTGATCAAATAAATCGTCGATCCTGGGGAGAGGATAGCGATTCTTGATGGTTAGCTTGTTCAGCTCTCGATAGTCGATGCACATGCGAAATGTGCCATCCTTCTTCTTCACAAATAAGACGGGAGCTCCCCAAGGTGAGAAACTCGGTCTTATAAAGCCCTTGTCTAACAATTCTTGCAGCAGGCTGGATAGTTCTTGCATCTCCGATGGAGCTAAGCGGTATGGCGATCGCGCCACGGGAGCAGCTCCAGGAACGAGGTCGATGCGGAACTCGACTTGTCGAGGTGGTGGCAACCCCGGCAAATCTTCTGGGAATACATCCGGAAAATCTCTAGCTACTGGAATGTCTTCCAACTTTCGCTCGTCGGCCTTCTTGTCCACTACGTGTGCCAAGAATGCGACAAGTCCTTTTCTTAGACACTTACGAGCCTTCATGCTTGAAATAATCCTTAGCGGCGTCCCGTGTCTTTCCCCTTGAATTGAGAGAGTTTCACCGCTTGCGAGAGGTACTTGAATGACTTTATCGTTGCAAACCACGACGGCATGGTGCGCGGACAACCAGTCCATGCCAACAACTATGTCAAAACTTCCCAATACGACTGGTAAAAGATCAATCCCAAACTCGTGCCCACGGAGTTCTAATTTACAATCCCTCGCTACTTTTCTCGTTTCAATAGTTTTACCATTAGCCAGTTCTATGGAGTAGGGCGTATCTAATTTACTAGTTTTTAATCCAAGTAGTCTTTTAAACTCAATGGATACGAAGCTAAAGTCTGCACCGGTATCAAATAATACAGAGGCATAATGACCATTAAGAGGAAACGTACCAGTGACCACATTGGGGTCCTGTCGTGCATCACCGGCTCCAATCACAAATGCCCGCCCGCGGGCTTGGTTGTTGACCTTGGGGCAGTCCTTCTTCCAATGGTCAAGTGACCCACAAGCGAAGCAGGGTCTAGCTCCTCCATTTTTCGGTGCTCCTGACCGGCACTCTTCCGTCTTGTGTCCCGTTCGGTGACACTTCCCACATGTCATCGCATTATTTCTCCCCCGGTTGCCCTGTTTTCCACCGTTCCCACGCCCTGTGGCGACATACCCTTTCCCCTTCTTGTTGGAGCTACCCGATGCTCCATCCTTCTTTCCTTCCTCCCGTTTACGTTTCCCAAACCTTGGTTTTCCCTGTTCATTCGTCACCACAGCTGAACTCGTTCCCTGGTTCTTACCTTCCACACTGCTTGCTTCAGAAATTTTCAGTCCCGAAACCTGTCGGATCAAGGTACCCATTCGGATAGCATCTTCGGTGAGGCTTAGTGCAAGATCAATTGCCTCGCGCATGGTCGTGGGCTTGGAAGAGGTGACCATACTGCGTATCTGCGGTGCTAACCCGAACAAGTAGCGCTCTATCTTGTTAGTCTCTGGTGTAACCAAACGAGGTACCAATCGAGCGAGATCATGAAATCGAGACGTGTACCCAGTAACATCTGCTCCTATCATAGTATGGTTCCAGAATTCGGTTTCCAGCTTCTGTACCTCACTTGCCGGGCGGTATTCGGCAATCATAAGTTCTTTTAGTGCCGCCCATGATAGTGAGTATGCAGTATCATCTCCTAACGATTGTACTTGGTCATTCCACCAAGTTAGTGCCTGATCCAGAAACAGGTTGGTGGCGTACATGACGGACTCTCGAGGGGTGCACCCACTGATGCGGATAACTGCCTCGGTCTTTTCGAACCACTTGACCAGGCCTATGGACCCCTCGGTGCCGTTGAAGTTAATCGGCTTACAGTCCAGGAAAGCTTTGAAAGTGCAGCCGCGCGTTCCTGAGGCTGTTCCTGTAATAGTAATGTAGTGTGTTATTATGGGACAGGAGTTTCGAAATACTCTCCCATCACTTTTTCATTTATTCTTAAACCTCTTACCATTGGGGGAGGTTTCTCGTCGATCGCTCCCTGTCCTGTCATGCGAGTGTTCAGAGCGGGCGGCGTCATGTTCTGCGATGGCGCGGGCTATGCGCTCTGAGATCAGTGTCTCGAGTTCAGCGGGTGTAGTAGGCAGCCCGTCTGCACCGCTGTTGCTTCTGGTAGCTGGTGCCATTTTCTTCAATAATAATTATCAAAGGTTAATTTGGCGAACATTTATACAATATATAAATAACAAACCAGAATCCGAACACAGATAACCAATCACCATGTCATCACACAACATACCAACACATCATACAGAATAAATAGTAATCAATACAACATCACCACGCAATCACACGAATCACAATATATGGAGTAAGCAATATTAATCGTAGACAACAACATATTTCACCATCATAATAATAAGATTTTTCATTAATTTCAATAGTACCAGTACAATGCTTGTTCATAATAATCAAAAGGGGGAATACATCCCTCATACAATACATTGTTTTTGAAATAAATAAAACATCATATCATATGCCGTCGTACCCGTACGGCTAGGCAAAATGCAAACGAGTGTCATAACCCGTGCTATACTACCATACTGCTGCTACTATGTACATAAGCTGGTGATTCTTCCGTGCGTCCCTGATGTATCCCTACTGTGGCGGTGGCGGAGGGAACTGATACTGCGGTGCATACACACTGATAGTCATGCTAATCTCCGTGATGCGCTCATATAAGAACTGTCGATGTGCCCAATGCGCATCCCCTGCGATACCGCACTGAGCGTCCAGGCTCAGCAACTCCTCCGCGTAATGCGCCAAAGCATCCCGCGCATCTATCATCCTCGTCCACATCAGACGTGTCTGATGCTCCACCTGTGTCACGGTGCGCTGCACTGTATTGGCGAGAGTCTGAAAGTCTCGCTCCAGTGTGATGGCAGAGGTCCATGCTGGTCCAGATAGGGGTGTCATCCTAGGTGGCTGGGATGGTCCGGGTATATCTGGGTGTGTGGGTGGGAATGGCCCGAAGGGGGCGGGTATCGGTATGTGTGGCAGTAATGGGGTGAAACCTGGTGGCCTGATGGAAAAGTGGGGTGGCATCATATAAGGGTCCCCTGCACCCAGAGGGTACGGTGCAGGTGTCATACTGGGAATGGTGGGGATGGGTAAAGTCATGGCTACTGGGGGTGGTGGCATAGGCTCGGCTAAAGGGGTCACGAGAGGCTCAGAGATAGTGGCCCACTCTGGGGTGGACACCTCTACAGGGGGTGTGGGAGGGCTCGCAGTGGCGAATGCCTCCATGCCTGCCCTCTGTAGCTCAGAGCTACGGGCGGGACTACCCTCAAGGATAAATGCTGCTGGGGCTGGCTCCTCCTGGGGTATGGGCTCGAGTGGTGCTGGTGGGGCTACGGGGTCGGCTGGGGCGTCCTCTAGCATTGGAGCCACTGGCTCCTCCTGATCAGCCGGAATCTCGGGCACCAACATGTGCTCCACCGAACCTACGGACTCGTCGTCGGAATCATCGGATATCCACCCGTTCTGTCCACGGGCGACTGGCAGGAGTCTCATGCCTGCAGGTACGTGGATGTGGGGTAAGGGTGCTGGCTCGTGCTCCACGTGAGCCTGTCGGTCGAATGGAGACTCTGCCGCATCCGACTGGGCTGGAACTGGTCGCGACGGACCGGCACAGCCGTCAGGGAAGTCCCTGATGGCTCGAATGGGGTGTACGGCCAAAGGTGCGGCCGGTACAATGGGCAGTGGCGCGTCACTCACGGCCGGTGCCCAGTGGGGGTCCTCGCTGGGGTCTGACTCATCTGAGCTATCGTCGCCTGCTCCGTCGGCGGCGACGCCCATCTCTACGTCCTCATCTCCCGAGGAGAGCACTACCAACTCTACTGGCTCTGGTGGTGGTGCTGGGATGATCTGCAAGCTACTGTCGTAGCTCGGCGCGATACTTCCTGCATTCGACATCCCTGGCAAAAGAACCGTACTAATATATATATGAATTATTTAAATTAGACAGTTATGGCGTACTTCATAGTAACCTTCCTAACTTCTAATTTTCATGTTAAAGCATAACAATACCCATGGCTGGCTTGGTCGGAATCTCCTCATGCCCAATGCTTCTTTGAAAAATTACTTTAGTGTCTTTCTATATTTTTCTTTTGAAAACTTTATCTTTAGAACCATATCCGGTTATAGTCTAGTTTTTAAAGAAAATACTCTAGTTCGCTATAACCTTGGCTCTGATACCACGTTCTGTCACACCACGACAACGGCGGAAACACGTGGCGCGACGGTTCAAAAGCATAAAGTCAAGGTTATTGCTAAACATAAGTAATTTAAGAAAATGGGTCATTTATTAAGGCGTCATTACTTGTTCCAACATTACACAAAAGTAAATTGTTTTTAAAGTAGCATCAAGGTTTCTCAAATATATCCCAAGCTTTGGGAAATAAAGGTGAAACCCTGCAAAATGTATAACGCCGCATTGGGAGATTCTCCGACCCAGCTTGCCTGATCCTCCTTCATCTAGTTACCTGAAAGATATGTTTAAAAGTTTCGTCAATATAAATATATTGGTGAGTTCACAGGTTTTCAGTTTCTAAAACTTGTATACTTGGGAATACCATGTTATGACAATATATAGGAGTTGCAAATTCCTATAAATCTACTTGAGACTATAATCAAACCAAGACGTATATAAATAAAGTGCCCCGCTCCAAGTCGTTACTCGGTTTCCCACGACTTAAGTTCAGAATATTTGCACCCCAGGCATAACCTAATGCACAATCGACGCTATCGATTAGGGGTGGGCCTTGTCAGGCACCAATAGTACTATCCGAATATTCCTCCGGTTTCAATCTCCGAATAAATGATTATAGAGGCGAGGACTCAACCCCGAGTGGCGGTCACACCTCAAGTAATAAACCCGTCAAACATTCCCCTAACATATCTTTCCCCCGAAAACGTAAAAATAGTTTAAAATGGGGCCGTGAAACTCACCTGAAACTGCGTCTGGCTCAAAAGGGTGGATAGCAAGTGGGTGGTCTCGCACCTACAAACGTCCTAGACGTATAAGTCACTATTCCTATAGTGCATGTGCCTTGGCAAGTTGTACACCCAACTCCCGACCACAAGTTGTTCCAAATCCCGTTTAATTAAGCGCGTATCCTAGGTTTTGTTGGCGTTACATTACCCTTTGTGTTACAAGTCATATATTACTTTTGTTAATATTTCCTTAACTTGTATTTTATTATCATCGACTCGACGTCACTTAACATATAATTATTTTCCCATTTAAATAATTATACTTAAGGTCGCATCGTTCGATATAATATATATTTCAACACTCGACCCGACTCACTTTGCCGCACATTTGTTTTCCCATTTAAACAAATATACTAAGATCTTGTCGTTCGATTGCATATTCTTAACGTCCCATTTCAACTTACCATACCGTATATTCATTTTCCCATTCAAATGAATATACTAGGATTTCGTTGGTACGGTATACACATATATATATCTTTGTCTTCTCGTCGCGGCCTTCCTTCCCACATATCTACTTTCCCATTAAGTAGATATACTAGAACTTCGCCGAGACGAGCGTACATATATATAAATGTGTAATTTTTCTTGTTAAGTATATACGTTTGTTTTAACGTCTTATTTGTTTGTGTCATGTGTTTCTCCCACGAATAATTCCTCCAACACTTAGGAAAGTGTTTATTAGTTTTCACCCAATGTATATATATATATTTTACTTCTTAAAATATATATATTTTTCTTATCTTGCCGCAATGGCATTTTTCTCATGATTTGTCCGTGTATGGTTCGTTAACGCGTTTTAGTTCGATATCTTGAATAGTTAACTTTTCCAAGTTTTTCCCAACATGTGTTTTATAGAAATATTATTCATATTTCTTCCTCCTAACACAAGTTACTTGGAAGGTTTAAAATACTTATGTATTTTTAACCCAACTTGTTAACTTAGCTACAAAAATGTTTCCAACACTTTTATATTCCCATTTATATAAAAGTATACATTTTTGTATAAGTCTTCCAAGTTTGTTTAATATTTTTATAAAATCTCTATTTTATAAAAATCCTTATGTTAAAACCCCTTATATTTTTATACCTTTCAAAAAAATACACTTTTACAAAAATACCCAAGTATTTCTACTAGTATTTACAAAAATCATCCTTAGACATTACTACTTACATTTTTGACACCAAACTTTCCATACTTGTATTTTGGGACTAATAGTTTCTAAAATATTCATTTTAGTCCTCTAACTTTCAAAGTTACAACTTTAGTCCCTTAACTTCCAAAAGTTGCATTTTTCTACTCTAACTTTCAAAGTTAACATTTTTCACTCAAACTAGCAAACTTTGAAGATTCAACTTTTTATTGGTAAGTTATTTTTGTATCAAAACACTTATGTTAGTCTTGTATTCCATATGGAAGACTAATTATATGTGTGTTTTATGTATTTGTCCATTTTATCAAAATATCATTCATCTAAGTAAGCTAACTTAGATTTTCCATTTTCTTCATTTATGAACTTCTAACATGTTTTACCACATATTATAACTTAGATGATCATAATAAGATGTTTTAAAGTTACTTTTAACATATTCAAGTTCATTCCAAAAATTTTAACCAAAACATCATCCTACTTAGTTTTAAATGTAAACTTTACATATTTTCAAGATTAATACATTATCATCAACAAATCCATGGTTTATTTTCATATCTTTAATCTTCCATTTTACACATGTAAAACCTATTAAAGATTATGTTCAAACCACCTTTTAAACCCTTCATGTACAACTTGCTTCTAAGAACACATACATGAATAATAATAATCAAAAACAAGGTCAAGAAGCTTACTACTAGCACAAGGCTAGGGAAGACAAAAACCTTGGATTTGAGAGGGGTTTAGTGTGTTCTTCCAAGTGATTTAGCTCCAAGCTCTTGAAACACACAATAGGGGTTTGGATGATGGATTGTTTAGGAGTAATTTGGAAGTGTTAAACTTGAAGAACAATGTGTGTGTGTGTATGGATACCCACGGCCTCAAGAAAGGAAGGAGAAAGAAGTGTTTTGCTTGTTATTCAATCTTCTAACACATGTTATTTATAACTTTATCACATGTAATCTTCCATGGATCTTGCGATTATTACTAAAGATATGAGAGATATGTACTAAAGTTGATCTTGGATGGATGTGGGGAATAGGTGGTGGCCGTGGGTTTTAAGAAGAAAAGAGGGGGTTAAGATCTTGCCAAAATATCACACAATCTTAGATGTAATCTAGTAGATTAAGCATGCTTGTACTTGGTAATCTTCAAGTGTGTTGTATCCTTGTGGGTGCCGTGGATTTAGAGAGAGAATGGAGAGATTTTTGTGTGTTAAAATGGTTAAGTAATCTCCATACAATCTCTTATAATCCTTCCAAGCATGCATGAGATCCCTTCACTAGATTAGGCACTCAAGTGTGTATGTTTAAGTGGTATTATGGAAAGCTTTTGTGTCTTTGGATCTTATGGCCTTAGGGCCGAAATTTTTCACAAGGAAAAGACAAATGGAGCATGCTTTGTACTTGCCATGTCTTACACATTTGCCTTTTGTCCATGCATGCTTTTGTCATAGGTTCTTAGCTTATAATTATTATTAACACAAGTTATGGACACACCAAGGCTCCTAGGCCGGCCCCTTGGATGGGTTTGGTGGGGTCCACAATTTCAAATATTTACCCAATACTTGTTAAGTTAAATCCCCCGTCGTTCGGGTGTCGTTCGGGTATTTTTCGGGTTTTAATCGCGCGTTATTCGGACATTAAAAATACCTTTAATAACCCTTAAATATAGTTTAATTTAAGCGTTGATTGGTTATTTAGGTCTTTGCCGGGTGAAATTATGAGTTATACGCGTATCGGGTGCGGTACGCGCAATTTATTCGTTACCGGGAGATTTGTACAAGACGTTTTCACTTATGGTTTTGGAGTTCCAAAACTTATTATATTTCGTGAAAATACCCTTTATTTTATATCCTGGGTGTCCGGGATCCTTTTCATTTATTTAATTATTACCGGGTAATTGCCAACGTCCATACCGGATAGCTTGTTCGCACATGATCCAATCATGTTTTACCATTAAACGTATGCATTCCTATGCACTATTTGGAAATTGCTATCTCCTAAGGCCTTGAGAATTAAATCACACATAGTTGCATTTAATTACGTTAATCATATGCTAATTAATCTGTACGGAATTACCTTATTTTTGCCGGTTGTTACAGAAGGAAGATACGAAGATCAGATTTGTTTGTTCGAGCTATGTTGCAGGTCGAAGATCACATTCGACCTAGACAACGGGTCGAATGTGCAGTAGTATATAAGGCTAAAGTTTTATTTTGAAGTTAAGTTTTGGTCATTTTGTCTAAAGTTCTGTGTGTGTATTCTCTCTGTGTTCTGGAACGTTCCAAAACTGGTTTATTTCATTGTAAACACAATTTTAAAGGTTTAATATCAATGTTTATTAATGAAATGATGATTGAAAAGGTATTTGAGTGTGTCTGATTTGATCTATATCATATTGCATACGATCTAGGGTTTCCGCACCTAGATTGTTCTACTTGTATGATCATATAGTTGTTTTTGTCAAAACCGGTCCTCAACAAAGTAGTATCAGAGCTTATCTGGATCATACAACTGCAATTTGATAGATTTTGAACAGATTTTTATCCAAAAACACCTAAAATTTTTCTGTTTTGCATGAACTTTGAGTTTTAATGGAGATTGATTGATTTGGACTAGATTTCACGGATAAAATCAAAATTTTCATTCATTAAAGTTGATCTCCATCAAATCCGAAGCAAAACCTGATTAAGATAATCAAAATCCATAAACTTTTGAAAACTTTGGGTCAAAATAACTAATTTTTGAAGAATAACTGTTTTTCAGATGGGTCGGGTCGAACCAGAAAGAGTTGGGTCGAACGTGTGAGTTTTTGGGGTCGAATCAAGGTTATTGGGTCGAACCAGGAGGATTTTAGGTGGAACCAAGATTTTTCAAGTGTGTTGTGTGTTCATTCGACCATCTTAGTTACATTTGACCATACGGGAGGTCGAAAGTGAGTTTTGTCAAGGTCGAAGGAGTCTAGTGTGTTATGTTTCTACATTCGAGTCTGATACAGGGGTCGAACCAAGGATATTTCTACCCACGTTTACTGGTCAGAGGTCGAACCTGTTATTGTTTTTGGAAATTTTTCTAAGTGTTTACATTTCAAACATCATGGACAATATTTGGGGATTTCCTATGACACCTAGACCTACAATAACACAACACCAGTACGTTTCGATTAATCTGTGGGCAGTGGCTTCTCAGAAGACGAACACACAGACATCTCAACCGATTAACTACATTGCCATGAGTAGTTCAACACCACCATCTGTTACTCAACCTCCACAGCAACAAGTGAATGACTATTGGGGCGTTGCAGCAGCAGTGATGCATTCTCAGATAACTAATGCGATTACCACATTAATCAACGATCTATCATCGGGAAGTGGAGATCGTCCTCCTAAGTTGTTGGATATGTCGGAGTATTACCAGTGGCAAAAGAAGTTTAAGATTCATCTAGAGGGAATGGGTTTGGAAGGAGGAGAAGCGTGGCAAATGATAATGAAAGGATACGTTGCTCCATGCCTTGAAAACTTAGATGTTCCTATTCTACTTGAAGGGTTGAAAGATGATGAGAAGAAACAGTTTGTAGTTGAAAAGAAGGCATTCTCACAACTGTTACAAGCTTTGACTACAGATTTATTACATCGGTTTGGACAATCCAAGAAGGTCTACAATCCAAGCAATAGTCAAGGGGGAGTTTGTAAGTGCATGAAGTGTGACTTATTGCTTTTGGATTGACTTTATAGCAATTTTGGAAGTTTTGGTTAGAAGATTATACACCTTCGAGTGATCGTGGGGTCGAAGGTAGTTTTTCATAGGTCGAATGAAGAATGTAGTGGTCGAAGGAAGATATGAAGATCAGATTTGTTTGTTCGAGCTATGTTACAGGTCGAAGATCACATTCGACCTAGACAAAGGGTCGAATGTGCAGTAGTATATAAGGCTAAAGTTGTATTTTGAAGTTAAGTTTTGGTCATTTTGTCTAGAGTTCTGTGTGTATATTCTCTCTGTGTTCTGGAAAGTTCCAAAACTAGTTTATTTCATTATAAACACAATTGTAAAGGTTTAATATCAATGTTTATTAATGAAATGATGATTGAAAAGGTATTTGATTGTGTCTGATTTGATCTATATCATATTGCATACGATCTAGGGTTTCCGCAACTAGATTGTTCTACTTGTATAATCATATAGTTGTTTTTGTCAAAACCGGTCCTCAACAAAGATCGAGGCTCTGATACCAATGATAATAAGTGAATCAAAGCAAAGAACAACAGAAGAGAAATTACGCTCAATAATCACATAACCGTTCATTATCACAGAGGAGCTGATTATATAGACGCTTACAACGGTTACTAACAGAATTAACAGATCTTAACTAACTACTTTTACTATCACTTATTAACATTTGACTCCCTGAACTCTATTACAACATATCAACTATATAATATTGTCATTTCCAATCCCTGAAACTCTTTAGTCCATATCACTTAATGAGGTTACTATAAACCCTAATGCAAAACGCAAGCATATGCCCTTGTTCCGACAACTATCACCAACCTCTGAACATGAACCACAACTCACCCCCTTTTGCCTTAACACTAGATCACGTCCACAAAAGGGTAAGCAACCAGTGGTTGTTCCTTCTTTACCTCATGGTTTAGGTGTTCCTTGTTTACAAACTTAGCTCAAATTTGTTTATCATTTCCTTTTTGCACTTACTGGGGGTTATGACCATGGCCCAAGCTGAAGGAGGAACTCTTTCTAGGGAAGTAAGTGTTAGCTCGAGTTTTCTTATTAAGGTATTTACTGAGACAAATGTAGTTAATTCTGTACTGTTAGTTAATATTAGTCCTAAAAATAAGCCAATGTTTCATTAGGCCTAGCCTAATGTTTATTGGCTTTAGGGTTATTGTATTGGTTTATTGATATAATTTTTGTAGTGGCAATGAATTCTCTAGTTTTATCAGAATTATGATATATATATATAGGGAGGATCAAATGATAAGAAACTTAATGTGAGAAAAAGAAGAAGAAATGAAACATTAAATACTTTAACTCACGTTACATTAATTATTATCTTTTTAATTAATTAGTTATTAATACTTTATCCTATATATTATAAAATTTTTGTCCTACACATATGAAAATTCATCTTACATATATCAAAATTCTCACTCGTTTATCCTACACATATCGAGATTATCATACGTTAATCCTACACATATAGAAATTCAACCTACATTTGTACTACACATATAGAAATCATCCTTCATTATAAATTAGGATTGATATGAAAGAATATATTTTGAAATTGAATTATGAGTTTCATTAATTTAACTAGTTTAAGGGGGTTACAAAAAACTAATCATTTATTTAACATTAAGTATAATTATTATATGGAGAATTTCTATTAGTTTAAATTTATTCTTTTTCTTCCTATAATACTTTTTCTTCTTATAAAAGAAAAGGGATGGGACACATGGAACTCAATGAGGCCATCCATTCCCTTAATTTCTCTCCAAAACTATTAAATTATTTTCTCTCTGTCATGCACATGCACTTTCCTCCGTGTTTTTTAAACGTTTACAACATTATTTTTAAACAAATTACACCAAATTAATGAGTATTATATTATCTTTTCAACAAGTACTGTAGTGCTATACAAAAAACGAAAAAAACTTTTTATATGTGGTGATTATTGAAATAGATTTAAAATTATATATAAGTAGAGAAATAGCCTGAAGACATGAAAAATTACCATCCTACAATATTTTTAGTCGATAGCAGTTAAATCATGTTTATTTATCTTTAAAATGGATCTATAATGCTTACATATTGATTGTTTTATTCGGTAAAAGTTGAACATTTATGTTGTTCTTTAACATATGCTCACTTTACACATCGGAATCACCTATCATCATCATTATCATGACATATCCTTTGATACCATTTTGATTTTCTTTTTCAGGTTCACATTGCAACTTCAGAGTGTCTTGAGAAAGTAGACAAAATTGTACATAGATAAGTGTTGATCCTTTACAAAAAAAATATTTAAAAAAATGGCCTATTCCTTTTATGATACACACATTTTGTCAATTCATATTAGATTTGTATATCCTGGGATGCTCCCAGGGAATAATCTAGTTATCTTATAAATGCTTTCCCCTTTTAGAAATACTATGTTCTCTCCTTTAACTTCTCTTTTCTCTAAGAATCAACATATCAATTAATATATTACAATATTACATAAGCTTAAAAGTTTCAGATTAGCTCAACCCATGTCTTTTTTTCAATAAGTTTCAAATTTTCAATAATTAAATTTTAGTTACATAAAAATCAAAACCATCAAAAGTGAATCATAAACACCCTTTAGATGCAATATGAAAATTACTTCACCTTATTAAGAAACAAAGTCGGATGATTTATAATTTAGATTTTGTTCGGTTTAGAACACACACAAACACGAAACAACGAGACACGAGACACGAGATTTACGTAGTTCGGTCATGGTCATGGTGTGTAACCTACGTCCATGGGGGATTAGAGTTTGTTTTTATTATTGAGTGATGAATAGTTATAAGTACAAAAGATGTTTATATAGACTAACTAGTTAGGGTTTATCCCTTTGCTAACTTGCTTAACAAGAAAATTAACAAACATAGTCTATGCATTTTGGCCGGCCGGTCCCTTTTCCCTTTTTCTTCTTAACTCTCGGCTAGCCCAACTATGCCAAGGACGACAAACTCCAACAATCTCCCACTTGGTTTCTTCGGACCATGAACTGCATGATCTCTTTTGTACTTCTGTAAATAAAATCCACCATGATCTTCAAATCACCCTAGCTACTCCAGTCTCATCCTCATTAGAGAAAGTATTGGGTACAAAGTCCCTTAACCTACAAAGTGTAGGAAGCCACAAAAATATGCCTCGTGTAAGATGTCTGTCAAAACAAAAAAACTGATTTTCAACTATGAGAGGGGTATTATAGACATTTGCATCCATCAATTAATCACGTTCATAATTATGATTTTAACAATCCCTGTTTTATCGTTCAATCAGAATTCAAATTTTTATAACTGATTTCACGATCTTCATCATCAATTCTTACATTATTCAAAAACTCTATTCACATTGCATCACTCGATCAAAATTTTCACCAAAATCATACTCAATTGCAGAGTTGATCATCATGTTTGGTACGTTACTCTGTTTTTTTAATTTCACATAATTGTAATTTTATTTTGATTTTTAATTGTTTATCAGACCTAAACAATGAACCTAAAATCATAATCGGAGAAGAAGATGATGTCGTCGATGCTCATAATCTACATTTTGAAGGTTAGTTTTTACTGTTTTGATGTATTTTTGCAGATCACAAAAGTCTGAGATGAACAGAGGTTGATCGATAAGTGTTTAGTTTTGAATGTAGATATTATACAGGAAGATGTTTAATAAGACTGATGAACATGGTGGCGAGAGGTTTGATTTCATGGTTGGACACAGAAGGATGCAAGGTAATTTTGTTGTTTTCTGTATATGATAATAAGCAAATGCGTTTTATGATGTGTAACATGCTTTTTGAGGTAACTGGTGGTTTTTAGGTAATTGATAATGGTCAAATGCATTTTATGATATGTAACATGCGTTTTGAGGTAACTGGTGGTTTTTAGGTAATTGATAATGGTCAAATGCGTTTTATGATATTTTAAAGTGCGTTTTCGTATTTTGTTAAATAAATTTTTAACAAAATATTTAAATGCGTGTTATGTGTTGGGTTTATATCACTAGTTAAATAGATGTCCATATATTAAATGCGTTTTAGTTTTTATTTGAATGTGTTTTAATATTCTTCATACAAAACATCAAATGAAACATTCAGTTATAAAATCAGAGGTTTAGTCATCAGAGTTTTCAATGTAACAAAGGTCTGTTGGAGTCAACAGCACTTAGGATCCAACAGATGATTCAAGCAATCAGAGTTTATTCCATCAGCTGTTACACATCAGTAGTTTACAAATAAGAGGTTTAGTAACCAGAGTTTTCAATGTAACAGTGTTTGTAATGGGGCAGATGTTTTATGTTGTTATTTCTGTTAGATGTCAATGTCAATGTGTTTTGACAGAGTCAAACATTATTATGAGGATTGAGGAACAAATCATCAAGGATCATTTTTTGGAGAGTGTTTTGATGAATGATTTGAACAATGTACATGAAGGCATTTCTAGAAAAGATGAAGTTTGTAACATTCTCAAGACGATGCCAAATTCTAGTCTTAATGAATTTGCATTGATTTTCATGATTGATTCAAAACAAAGAGATATGAATCTTGTTGAAGAGCTTACTAAAAATCCATAGCTCTTTTAAGGTGCTCAATGGAAATGAAGATTAAGTTTCTCAAATCACTTTAAACCTTCTAGCCTTCATAATGTCTTTGGTGTCTATGTTTTATGCTACTTTATTATCATTTTGTTTTAAGTAGCGTTTGTGTTGTTTGTTTTTCATGATGTAAAAATGTGGCATGAATAATAATGTACGTGCGTTTTAAGTGATATTAAATGCGTTTTATGTATTGGTTTTATATCACCAGTTAAATAGATTTCCATATATCAAATGCGTTTTAGTATTTATTGAATGCGTTTTAATATGATTCATACAAAACATCAAATGAAACATGCATTTTTAATACCAAAAGAGACATTCAGGTCTAACACTGTAACATTCAACAATGTAAAGATGCAAATTTAACAAACTTATCAATCTTAAAACTTTCAGCTCATATTATCTACTCGCTTTAGCACCTTCGTGTAAACATTTTCCATCATCTTTACCAACCTTGATGTATCCCCTGCAACATTCTCGTCAACCCTATTTGATGTATTGTCTCCAACAATTTCATCAATAACATTGTCCCCAGCAACATACTCATCAAGTATGTTTGATGTAGCATCTTCGACATTTACACACTGTCAAAAAATAAATACATGCGTTTTAAGTATTAACAAATGTGTTTTATGGATAAACAAATGCGTTTTAAGTTTAACAAATGCGTTTTATCTGATTAATGAAACTACTGATTACTGTTGATTGATAACTTCTGATGAAGTGTTTGTAACTACTGAAGAAGAAGTTAATAACTACTGCTGAATCAAACCACTGATGGCCTAACTTCTGATGAGCAAACTACTAATGAACATTGATACACATGCATTTTATGGGTTTACAAATGCGTTTTACTTTTTTGAACATTGATACACATGCGTTTTACTTTTTTGAACATTGATACACATGCGTTTTACTTTTTCCTGACGAGCAAACCAATGATGACCTAACTTCTGATGAGCAAACCGTTTCATCCATTTCCCCATGTATATGTAGATACTTCTTAATGGTTTTGTCCATTTTTTTCATCCAAACCTGCAGAAAACATAACATGCGTTTTACTCATTATGCATGCGTTTTACTATATTTTACACTGATTTTTATAAACAGATTTATTATAAACAAATCATCTCATTCATCATTAAAATCAATAAAACGCCTTTATTATTTACCACAAACGCACTTACAAATTCTTATTAATCATTAGAATCATTAAAACGCCTTTACAACTTTCATCAAAACATCTAAAACGCATTTACTAATTTCATCAAAAAAAAATCATTAAATTGTGATGTTCATCATTCAAAACATCAAAAACGCCTTTACTAATTTCATAAAACAGATCTAAACCATACCTGTATTAGTTCTCTTTGAAGGCCTGTCATGATTCAGTTTGCTTCTTCGTTCTCTTCCTTCACCTGGTTCGTTTTTTTAGGGTTTTAGAATTAACTGGCACAATTGTTTAATTTATTTTCGCATACGATCAAAATGAAAATAACAATATGAACATTTACTTACTTGATTTGCGTTTTGGAGCCATAATCCTGCTTTGATCGATTGTTATTTCTTCGTTGATGGAATGCTCTGTTTTTTTTGTTACAGATAGATTGATTTTGTGTGTGTTTTATGTGTGTGAATTCCACGATTATAGTGTTTGATTATGTAACCGTCCAGAAATGAGATGATTTGGGCGCTATTACTAAAAAATCAAATTATTATAGTGGAAGTTTGTCTAATTCGCCCTCCTCTTGTTAACTGCCATTAAAAACACGTGATTGTAATTAATGTACGATGATCTTGATTAAAAAGCAGATGGATGGTCAGGATGGCTTCTTACACTTTGTATTTTAAGGAGGCTTTGTACAATAGCCTCTCTCTCCTCATTATTCCTGGATAGACCAGCTGAAGCTACACAGAGCTTTAGCTTCTCCAACATCACATATTTGGTAAATATATATGGTGGAGTTTTAGCACCTGAGACATTTTCAAACTGATTATTCCTTCATTGATCAATCCTGTAAAAAAATGATACCTCATCCCTTTGTGTTTAATTTTCCCATGATAAACGGGATTCTGGATTCTTTGCAAGTTTAACTGCACTTTCATTGTCATGGTACAGTGAGTAGTTAGCTTACTTTTTCCCCAACTCTTTCAGAATAGCTTTCAACCATAATAGCTCTTTGCTGGTTTCAGCTACTGCCATGTATTCAGCTTCTGTTGTGGATAAAGCCACACTTTTCTAAAGTCTAGACATCCAATTGACTGCAGTTCCTCCCACTATAAAATAAAACATGTGGTGCTCTTAAACGCCCCTTTACAGCCACCCAAGTCAGCAACTGTATAATCCCTGAGAACCAAATCATTTCCTTTGAAATATAACCCCATCTTTGACATGCCCTTCAAACAGCAAAGCACCCATTCAACTACTTCCTAGTGTTCCATTCCCAGATTTGACATAAAGCGACTGACAACTCCAATTGCGTGTGTTATGTCAGGTCTCGTGCATACTATAACATACATTAGACTTCCAACAATCTATATTAATAAAAGAAAACATACGAGGGACACATGGCACTCCCTCGTGAAGTCTCTCATTTTATATTCAAACAATAAAATTATTTTATAATTTGTTTTTTTATTTAATAAACCTCATTGATTCCGTTTTTAATGATTTCTGTTACAGCTATGATTATTCATATACATACCAAATTAAATTTTAATGTATTTCTACTATGTTTTTATAAATTAGCTAATATAATATAATTATATTTTAATACAAAATCAGAAATAAATTATTGGACATACCTCAAAAATGTTTATTTAACTAAACGAATTAAGCAATATTAAAAAAAATATTGATTCTTTTTAAATAACGTATTTATATGTTATTAATTTGAATTTAAACTGTGTGTCTTAAATTAACCTATTATAAAATTTTGACTCTAAGTTTAAAACTATATTTGTTATCATGTTTGACTAATTTCGTGAAAATAACGTTAAAAACGACGGATAGTTAATCATGCATCATGTGGTGGCGTCGATAGCCAAAAAACACGGGCTTGTCCCGATTGCGAAGTGTTATGTGCCTTATGTCCAATGCTTGACACAAAACCACTATCGAGCTGGGGGTCTCACTGGAAGCAGCCTCTCTATTCCCACGGGGTAGAGGTAAGGCTGTCTACATCTTACTCTCCTTAGTCCCTACCTTAGCTTTGCTATTGGTGGGATTAACCGAGTATGATGATGATGATGATGATGATGATGATGATGATGTTTGACAGATGATGATGATGATGTTTGACAAATGATTATTTAGTTTTATTATTACTGCTTTTAGTTATTATTTTTATTAGATGTTAAATATGCTCAACAATAAATTAATTTTAGATGTTAACATTAGGTCAAAAGTAAAAATAAACAATTTAGTAGTAACACAATGTAAGTAGTTAAGCTTTTGTGATACTTTCATATTTTTCTGAACAAATAAGATAAAACAAATCAATTCACAATAGTTTTTGATATTTGATTAACGCCAAATTAAATATGCTTGGTTACTTCCCCATTAAATGATCATACACTCAAGGTTAAATATTTAAGCTTTGGAAGAAACCTAACGTCAAGCGAATGATACTTGATTGAGATGATTTTAACGAATGAGGATGTACTTTTAAGTTAATTTCATTTTTTTATATCTTAGCTTAAACATCCTTACCCTTATTACTTTTGATTTATTTGTTTTGTTGTATCAGCAATCTAAAAGGTACCAGCCACTGTATGGAATATATATTTTGGAAAGTTTGAAAAACGTTTTACATGAAGATGATTTTTTTTTTATTTGGAGGCTGATGAATAATTTATATTTTTCTCGGTTGTTTACATGAAATTATCTTTAATATGATATGTAATTTATATTGTCTTAATTACATTTATATATTTATACATATTAAATTTAAATTATTCAACCCTTGTATCACATGGGTACATAACCTAATAGATGTATAAAGGACTCTAGCCATGTCAAAATAAAAAAAAAAAATCTTATGTTCTGGGAGATTGCTCTTTGGTAAGCTTGAGGTGACTCCCCCAATGGTGTGTTTCTAGGGTTAGTCTTCTCACTGTTTACACCAAAATTCTCCAACAATTTCCAATGTATTTCTCTTGGGATAGTGTCAAAGAACCATATTCTTGCTTCTAGTTATACTCATCCTGAGTGTTTGTTTGGCTGGACTTAAATCCTTCATCTCGTTCATGCTAGACCGTGCTATCAGCACATCATCTACATACAGAAGTAGAATGATGTATGAATTTCTGAATTTTTTCAGATAGCAACAGTGGTCGGCTTCACATCTCTTGTAGCCAACTCTCTCCATAAAATTATCTAACTTCAAGTACCACCATCTTGGAGCTTGTTTCAGACAATAAAGACTCTTTTTCAGCTTACAAACCCGGTCTTCTTTTCCTTTTAACTAAAACCTTCTCGTTGTTTCATGTAGATGTCTTCATCAAGATCACCCTACAAGAATGTTGTCTTAACATCTAGTTGCTCTAGATGTAAGTTTTATGCTACAATGATGCCCAGAACTATCCTAAAGTAGTCATCTTCGTACGACTGGAGAGAAGATGCCATTGTAATCGATCTCGTCTTTCTATTAAAACCCCTTAACACTAATGGAGCTTTATACCTTTTGGTTCCATTGTTTTCATCCTTGATTTTGTACACCCACTTGTTCGAAAGAGCTTTCTTGTTTGGCAGACGCTTTACTAGAACCCAAATCTTGTTTTTTTTTCTAAAGAACCCATATCTTCTTTCAATTCCCACTCCCATTGGAACGAATCTTTTATCTTAACTGCTTCAGAGTAGGTTTTAAGTTCACCATTTTCTATCAAGAAAATGTTATTGGCTGAAGGACCAGGACGACTGGGACTGTACCTGCCAGGCTTTTTAGAAACTCTAGTGGACTTCTTGGCCCAATTTTTAGGTTGGTCAAGTTGTTTTGGAGGTTGTTGGTCTTCAAACTTTGAGCTCCCACTGTCAGAAGCTCCTAGTGTCTCTTTATTTCCACCATCTTCAAACTCTAATCTTGTGTTATCTTCAGAATCTGTTACAGGCTCTATAATTGGTTCATCTTTCTGACTATCAATATCAAACTCAACCTCTTATGTCTTAACCTTTGAATTTCCCAAAATTTTGTCTTTGTACAATTCAACTTTATTGAATTCAGTATGCTTGCTTCTGACTACCTTTCTGCTTTCAAATCCCAAAGCATGTAGCCCATTTTAACAAGACGACTAGGACTAGGACTGTATCTGCCAGGCTTTTTAGTAACTCTGGTGGACCTCTTGGCCCAATTTTCAGGATGGTCATGTTGTTTTGGAGGTTGTTCGTCTAGAAACTCTAAGATCCCACTATTAGAAGCTCCCACCGTCTCTTCATTTCCACCATTTTCAAACTCTACCTGTGTTATCTTCAGAGTCTGTTATGGGCTCTGTAACTGATTCACCTTTCTAACTATCGATATCAAACTCAACCTCTTATGTATGAACCTTTAAATTTCCTAAATTTTTGTCTTTGAACAGTTCAACTTTATTGAATTCGGCGTGCTTGCTTCTAACTACCTTCCTGCTTTCTAAATCCCAAAAGCATGCAACCCATTTTATCAAGACGTCTGGGACTGTACCCGCCAGGGTTTTTAGTAACTCTGGTGGACTTCTTGGCCCAATTTTCAGGCTAGTCAAGTTATTTTGGAGGTTGTTTGTCTTGAAACTCGGAGCTCCCATTGTCAAAAGCTCTCATGTCCACCATCTTCAAACTCTAGTCTCGTGTTATCTTCATAATCTGTTACGGGCTCTGTATCTGGTTCATCTTTCTGACTATCGATATCAAACTCAACCTCTTATATCTGAACCTTTGAATTTACCAAATTTCTGTCTTTGCACAGTTCAAGTTTATTGAATTCGACATGCTTGCTTCTAACTACCTTCCTGCTTTCAAAATCCCAAAGCATGTAGCACATTTTATCAGACTCATATCCAATGAGCATTTACTTCTTTACTTTGGTATCTAACTTGTCAGCTTCTGAGTTGATACCATAAGCACTACACTCGAAAATTCTGAAGTGATCATAATCAATTGCTTTACCCTTCCATTCTTCTTAAGGAATCTTGAATCCTAGTGGTACTGAAGGCCCATGGCTGATAATATAGGCTGCAGTGTTAATTGCATCAGCCCAGAACATTTTAACGAGCCATACATTTAGTCTCATACTTCTGACTCGGTGGGGTTAGGCGGTGGCGACTGGAGACCCTAACTAGGTAAGGCGGCGACAAGAAACCCCAAGTATCCAGAAACAAAGCTGCAACAGCAAAGACAATTTGCTAGTAGTTTTGGCTCATCAGCAGAAACCCTAATTGAGGATAAGGGTTGCGGTGACTAATGGGTTGTGACCAGTAACGCCATAAACAACAGTCTAGGGTGGCAGTAGCTGAGGGTGGTGTTCGGAAAAATCCTATTAGGAGGTTAGGGTGGCAGCGCAAAAGGGTGGTTGGTTTAGGGTGACGCCAACTAATGTTTGTGTTTGGAAAAAGCCTATTCAAAGGTTAGGGTGGCGGCGCGGAAAGGTGGTTGGTCGGTTGAGGGAGGGTGACAACTGGAGGAGGTGGTCGGCTAGGGTGTCTTTCTGATCAAGAGCCTGAGCTCTGATACCAATTGTTGAGTTTAGAACACACACGAACACAAAACAAAATGAGACGAGATTTATGTGATTTGGTCATGGTGTGTAACCTACATCCACCAGGGCAATTAGGGTTTTCTTATTATTTAGTGATGAATAATTACTAGTATGAGAGATGTTTAACCCCTTACCTATGGGTTTGGGCCAACCAGTCCCTCCTCCCTTCTCTTCCTAACTCTCAGCTAGCAAAAACGGGCCAACAACAACATACTCCAACAAGTTCTTGTGACATTATTAAACCTTTTTCAGGCTGTTTAGTAGGGCAACTGCATAATTTATGCAGCTTCAAATACTATAGAAAAAGTTATCACTTGTTTTACATTTTCTTTTAAGCTGAGCATCTATCTATCTATCTACATGGGAAGAGCCATCAAACCAGTATGCATCATACATCCCCTATAAATGTAATTATAATATAATAAACTTAGCACTTTGGTTTCTAACTCAAAATTTAATTAATGACAGGCACCATGCAAGAGCAAAAAATGAAGCAAGGGGCCATCATGGACATTTACAAGAGGACAGGTTGTTCCCCTTCAAGTTCTGATATAACTATTAAAGAATCAGTGGCTTCAAGACTCAGAGGCTCTGACTTGGGAATCGGATTGATAACCTGCAAGCAAAAATCGCGTATCAACAATGTTTTTTTTTTCTTTTAAATAATTTCTATGTGGAAAATCAGTAAGAAAACTGGAATGCACCACCTTCTTGTTGTTTTTCACATAACCAATGGCGACTTCTCTCCTTAAACGTGCTCTTTCAGAAAGCTCTGAAAACGACAAATGCTCGTCGTCCTTCATGTAGAGTCCAATGTCCTGTTGACAGACAATGCATCAAACAAGTAGTCACTAATTTGACTTTTTGGTGTCAAATTAATTACTTTTTTCAACTAAAACTAACACGAGTTTATACAAATACGACCCACCTAGTCTCTTTTGCCACACATAATTTTAACATACAAAGTTTCTACAAATAGACATTGCAAAGATAAAATCTACATGTCCATATTCCATGAGTATAAAGTTACCTTCACATAAATTTCATCTCCATCTGCATCCAATATGTCTTTCCAAACTGCATTCAGTTCACTGTTTTCAGCCACTGATTCAAGACAGATAAGGAAACACTAAATTAGTTGAAAACTAACAACTTTTATATATGCATTAACAAACATAAAAATATATATATATATATATATATATATATATATATATATATATATATATATATATATATATATATATATATATAGAACCTTGAGCGGTCACGAGGCTCATTATTTCTTCAGCAGCTATGTAAGTTAATGCTGGCTTGATTCTTGTAATCTAAAGGGTGAAAACATCCATTTCAACATATATAAATAAATTGGAATCAACACTGAGGAATTGTATAATGTTAAAAAAATACCTGTTTTCCCAATTTTGAATCAACTATTTCTGCAACCAGATTTTGAACCTATAGTTAAGAGGTCAACAATCAATTTTAACTTTCAGTTTTCTGTACCCCCAATGAAAAAAAAAAAAGGATGCACATATTTTATTATTAAAAGGTCCAAAAAAAACCCTTAAATAAATTAAGCTAAAATAAGGAGTCAAAAGGATCGAATGGCAAAAATTTTTTGTAAACTGTTCTACAAAATAAAGTGATCATTTATTAATAAATATAATATTTCTTATCAGCATATTTCATGTGTTTGTGTATATATAGTATATAGTGAAGGGTTCTGCTACAAAGTGTAGAATCTACAAGATTTCTCTATTTATATCTATTAAAGGGTAGCTTAGATATGTGATACTTGGAGACTATGCCAAACACAAGCAGGTAATGGGACCCTTCTTTCACTGCAAAAGCCCTAAGGTCCACCTACTTGTACAAAAAAAAGAAGTAAAGAAAAATGACAAAAACATTCAAGCATGTAGACCTACTCACCTTTACACCAAGCTTCTCACAAATGCTTTCTGCAAGAAGGAGAGAATAAGCAGACTGCTTATCAGCCCCTAACGGATCTGTAACAACCAATAGGGGTAGGATAAGTCCCATGCCGTATTTGGCCAAAAGAACAAAAACAAAATATCTAAAGGTGGTATTTACGACCCATCCAGCTCTGAATGCTTTGGGTTGTCATTTTTCCTTAAACAGGTCCAATTAGAAAATTAACTAAACGTAGAACGGGTCAAAAGTCGCAAAAAGTGTTTTTTTTTTAAGTTTAGTGCCACTGTCACCTAATGGTTTTATGATAGTTTTTGTAATCATATTTAAAGCATTATTTATTTTCAAAATATATTTGCGGGTCAACCCAACCCAGACCAGTGTGACCTGTACTTAATAACTACATTCTATCCAACCATTTTTGACCCACTACCATTTTGGCATCTCTAAGAATAACTCATACCTTCAAGCAGCCACTCTCTGTCAGATATTACAACTACAGAGAATGGAACCTCTTCTCCTTTCTTATGTGACTTCTGAGTATGTTCAATGGTCTCTTTTAGGTTATCGTAATTCCTTGGGTTTCCAACCTGTTTGCATTGTATATATACGATTTAAAACTTTATTAGATTATTAATATATCATGAAAATATAGAGAAAGAGGAAGAAGATAGTTCTGAGATTGTACCTTATGGATGACTTTGACATTTTTCAACTTACGATGACCTGAAAACTTGTATGTTCGTTCTCTTTCCTCAACTGGCACATCTGACAAAATCTCCTACATGAACAAACTTAGGCTTAGGACACAAGGAACTCTACCTTACTTGAACAAAACAGTACAGGAATGCTAACAAAAATGCAATAGTTTAAAGAAATGGATGCATTATATGATAAATATACACCAGAAATGTGCATTGGTTATGACCGGTTTAACATCATTTATGTTGGTTATGTATTTTTATATTTTGACATCATTGAAATTACATCTCCTCAAGTAAAACATACCACTACACTTCCAGGCCCTAGGTAATTATCATATTCCTCAACCATTTCCACAACATCTGAGCGCCACCCAAGTAACAATATGCATTCTTTTGGCCCCACACTTGAGTCTGATCCCTGCATTTATTAGTCAAAATTATTATTTTTTCCCATCAATCTTAATATGGTTGATGCAAATGAGAAAGTGGTTGTTGTCAAAATATGCCTTTGAATCTTGTTTTGCTGGACGTTTGACAATTTTATCCAACCGTGCTTTTGCCATCTGAAGAGCATTATGTGGAGCTTCTTCACCAATCTCTTTTAAAACTTGAAGATTATGAGGGTCAAATTCTTCTTTGATAGAGCTAAAATACGAAATCTGAGTTTTCTTCTTCCCGTTAACTGGTCCAATGAATAATACCTATTTATGCAATATAAGAGTTGGTCAAGCATCTGACCTTTCAATTCTTTACAAGTGTTGTTGATATTTACGGTAAAATCACAATTAATTAATTAATTAAGGACTTCATCATCATTGACACATACTTTATCATCTTCCTGCAGAACTTCATTGTCCATTGGATGAAAGTTTACCTTCCCTTTCCTATAAAGACCACAAACAACAGCCTGAAATAGAAAACAATACAATACATCAGATAAAAATAAACAATTTATCACGGAATGAAATATTATTTTTATCAAAAACTGTGATGTGAGTGTTAAATTATTCATTTATATATATAAAAAACAGAAAGTGCTTATTATCAAATTAACACCATCTTTTCATAGCTCAAACCGAAGGTGTTGAAACAATCACAATTTCTTCTTTACAGAAAGTACATGTAACGATTATTAAATTGCTTTGAAAATAATGTCCCATTTAAATGAAGAACTTATACAATAATAAAATTAAATAAACATTGTACTCAACTTGCAACTTTATTTATAATAAAAAGGGATAGTTAAGCCTGTTCACATGTTTTTAAACCAAAAGAAACAAAAACAAACCTCTTGAAATCCAATTCTTAGCTGCATATACTTGAGTCCGGCTAGATGAGGAAAACTGCAAAGATTGAATACGTTTTCTGCAACACAATTTCATCATCAATCTTGTGAGGATCATAGAGTATAAGCATATTCAATCTATGACACATATATCCTGTGATGCAGAAAAAGGGTTCTCCATTTCTGTTTACAGAATGATCTAAAAATCATTGGATGATAAGAAAACATAATAACTTTGGATTTTCACTCTTATTAACATCTTATATGGTGGGCCACACGAAGTGGGTAACATGTCAAACGGGGTAACTTCGTATGGGTCAGATTGACTTGAAACACGAGTTGGGTAACAATATAAACTTTTGAAACCATTTGACATGTTTTCTTTTGAGCCAACTTATATATCTGGTTGACCCCAAAGAGATCAAAATATAACCATAATCAGGTCCAATTATAAGCGAATGTGCTAAAGTTGCCACCTCTACCGCATATCATAAAATACAAGAGGGGAAACTATTATATATGTTACACGTCTCAATTAGATTATGTTAATGTATGCTTAGTTATGATGTTTTTGCATACCAGTCAGCTTAGTCAGTTTATCATTCTAAGTTCTAACACTAGATTTCAATATGGCGTTGGAGGTTACTTCGGTAATTAAGCAAATGTCTATAAATCTTTACGAGCCCCTTTTGCCGAGAGCATTGAACAAATAACTTTGATGTCACATTTTCCACAGGCTCTACTTTTAATCCTGAGATTGACTTCAAGAGCTCACATGTGTTGGGACTTGAAACCTGGAAGTAATTAAGAATATTTTTCATTATACCTGTGCACAATAACAATACTAATTTGGACAATAAAAAATAATAATAATTTGGTAACACAAATGATTCTGGTCAACCCAACCTAAACATTTCTAGTCATTCCAAGAATTATGCATTTGGATCCCTGACCCAACTCACCCATTTTACCACCTCTAATTAATAACTAAAAGGGAAAGGAGTAAACTTTTACCTCAACAATTGCTGGAACAGATTCCATGTCTGAAATGGGTTGAAGGGCAAGGACTGATAGAAACGCGTCTGTATCAATTCCATACCTAAAAAATCAGAAAACTTGATGTTCAGAATACAAGTTTTTAAGAACATTCCAACTAACACGAAAATTCCAAACAGATTTAACGTATCATCATAACCACTGCCACGATGATACGATAATAATAGTAATCAAAAGTGGCAATTGTGACCAATTTGCTAATGAATGGGTCTGATTCAGGCTATGTTTACTCACAACCAGATCAAAATAGAAAATAACTAAACACGGGCACAAGCAAACAGGTCAGAAATCATCCAAAATGCATTCTTAATGCATGCAAGCATCCCCACAAATCGCTTTATTTTAAACGTTTTAGACTGTTATTATAATAATATAATTTTTGGTATTATATTTAACACATTAGTTATTTTTAAAAAGTCAAAAAAAAAAAAAAAAAAAATTACGTTCAACCCTACCCGTTACGATCCACACTAAAATATTACCCACTTAAACCCATTACCCAACCCGCCCATGCTGCCATCTCTAGTAATAAATAGTAGTAAAGGTAAATTAGAATTTGGGATTGGGACTATAAAATAAACTACTTGTTCAGCTGTTGTGGAGTTAGAATCCTTACCTATCACCCTTGGTTGGCAATATTATTATGGCGCGTGCCTTATTGGCTGCAGCCCTTTGGAATGATTTTGTTAAGCTTAGACTGCAACTGCATAATAAAGAAACTTTAATTGAAACAATAATCAAAACAAAGATGGAAGAAAGTTTATAAAAAATGGGAAAATATTACTTCTATTTCTGCTGTAATACAACACAATGTGAATATCCAGAATACCTCTTTGTAAGGACGTCTATATGATGAAGATCTTTTGCAATATTATCAACCGCTTTGTCGATTTGCTTCCTTGGAATGTCGGATAAAAGAAGAATTCTCTGCCTCCTATTTATACAATAATCAAATATTTATAAAACTTCTATGTACTCATATAATGTATTAATATCAGAATAATAAAGACCTTACCTAGTCGTAGCTGTACCTAATCGCACAGAAAACTCATGATACTTGTTTAATTGCTTTAATATGAAACTCAGGTGACTATTAACTCCACAAACAATTATATGATCACTCTCTAGAACTTGAATTTGTGCTCCTTCTCTAAGCCTTTGCATGTTATGCTGTAAAAATGGGCATAGCATTTATCCACGTTGAGGTTTAGTGAACTTAAAAGGTAGAGGTAGCAAACTGGGCCGAAGTTTCCATCTCTAATTTCAAGGCGTCTAGAACTTACCCTGAACTGTTCTGTCATTGTGCCCAACAGGCGAGAATAAAACAATATGCCCCATATAGCAAGAACAAACCCGATAACACGTTCGACCCTAGTTCTTTGCTGCATACACCATGATCATATCTATGGGATATTAGATAAATGTTTTTTTTTTCATTTAGTTTATGATAATGACTTTGAAATGAAATTTCACTTTTAGATGAGTTGATGAAGAGCACAAGCATGCCCATGCCTCCCAAAGACAATCCTCAAATGACTGTGTATTACGCCTGCGATATTTAAAACAGTTATCTTTAAATTACCAATCAATGATCAAATGCCCAAATTATCCCTTATTAAGACAAAATAGAAAAAGTTTTGGATCACAATCAATCTCATCCATATCCTATGATATGCTAATGGACAAATACGTAAATTTGAAAGGGGTAAGGGAAATGTTACATCTTTTTCTAAAAATAGAAAATTTTGAATTTGTTTAGGAATTAGGAATACTATATTTTTGCTAGCTACAACGACTTATCATGCATGTCTTGTATCAAATGTTTGCCCAAATATGATATGATATGACGGTACCTGTACTTATAAAATAGTAAACCACCGATAAAGACAAATGAGAAGCAAGCTCCAAAAAGAACAATCAAGAACCTGCAAAAATATCCAAGAACAATAACTCATTCAAGGATATGTAACCAAAAATCCAAAATATATAAATACAATAGGGTTACAATATATAGAGATAAACAGGCCCGTACGCTTCATCCTAAAACCCTAAATACTATATTCCAATAATATGTGCCCAAAATATAAAAATACATGCATGTTATTATACATATATGTAGTGTGTGTGGATGTGTGGGTATTGCACAATTATTCAACTTACGTAGATACATTTCTCTCAAGTTGAATGTTGAATAAATACATGAGGCGTGAAAAGTTCCATTTGATGTCATGCAATGAGGGAAGAGATACATCCAATTGCAGAGGAGTAGGTTTATCCAGAGAATTAGAGATGCAAGCAAAAGGCAAACTTGTAGCCGCAAATGACTGAATGACATGAGAGAGTAGATGTTGTAAACCGACAATGACCATTTTCCCATGATGTTCTTGTATTAATCTGACAATTAAGCAAGATGTAAGGGCAGCCATGATGATCTTTGTCTGATGCACCTGCAGAATTAATTAACTCGTCTGTTCAACCAACAACCGTACGAAGTAAATCCCACAGACAACAAAGCTACCGGTAGGGTCTGGGGAGGGTGAGATGTAGGCAAGCCTTACCTCTATCGCTAAGAATAGAGAGACGACTTCTAGAGAGACCCTCGGCTCAAAATATATAAATGCATAAATAACAACAATAATAATAACAATAACAAGGAGCAATGAGCAGAGAAACAAGGTGAAATTAAGAATAGGAGCATATAAAACCTCATACAAATCTAGTTATAAGAATATATCAACAAATTTGACCCCCTAAGATAAAGCTAAGACACACATATATCTATCCCTAATAGTCCTTAACATTAATCCTATGTCTCCACCCAGTCCTATCTTTAGACCATATCCTCAGAGAGGTGCAACTCTAGCAAATCCTGTCTAATCCGCTCAAATAGATCATATGTTCAAATAGATCATATTAGGAATACCTCTCAAATAATACACACCTGATGGTAATCTGTTAGTTTCACTTTCAAGAACCATGACTCGGGATCTTTCGTCTCATAATCCATCTTATTTGATGCCTTTATTCTATTGAACTTGGGTTTATCTGCCAAAGGAAAGAAATGTAAAGAAAATGCATGTATTGCCACTGATAACTTAACAAATTAATTTTAACAACAGGATGATTCATGCTACTAGAGGAGGCAAGATTGGCTGGGTGGGTAACGAGTTCATGTTGAAATGGGTTACTTGAAGTATGGGTTGGTTTGGACAAGATTGGGGTTTGTTGACCCGCTATCACTTTTCGTCCACTTTAAAAATATATTTTATAAATACTTACATGTTAATTATGATTATAAAAATATTAACAAAGCAATAGACATCTAAGTCATTGAACAAAATGATTTGGAACGTTATATGAGTTATAAATAGGCTTTGAGTGACTTTCAACCCACTTATCCCACTTCCCGTTTCACAATAATTCATTTGATTCTTTGGTTATAAAGCACAACCAATTGGCCTGCTCATAAGTAAACGGTCTAAAATTGCCGCATCTACTATATACATGCACCATTTAGAAACCTGCCTCGATAAATCATGAACATGGTATTTGCACGTAAGGTTGAAGAATGGATCCAGCCACATGAGAATGGGATTGATTCTCTGAAAGCAGTATATGAGAACCAGGTTCAGATTTCAATCATATCCAAACGCAAAATTAAGAATACATCTTCGCTCGAAACACACACACACAAAAAGTTTCCAACATTCGGTTAATGAATCCAAATCAATACGTTTGATATCAAAATACGATTTATTAATGAACACAGCTTGAAGACTTAATTTACCAAGCTTAGAGCTCATTCTTGAAAATAAAGATTCACATTATTTATAAGTGTTTATGTTCTTTTATAATGTACTGAAAACTAACAATAGTTTTAGAAGTATGCAACCAAGAAATACAGATGCTTCCTGAAACAATTCTAATCCATGATAAGAATCAGCCTGGATGGTTCTCCATGATGCTATTATTTTTACTTTCAAAACAAAATAAATCAAACAACTTACCTCTAATTTTTTTAATAAATATATCAATCTTACTGACCGTCTCGCCAACCTAAGCAGTTAATGCGGATATCGGTGAAGGACCGATATTTGAGATATAGGTTAGTGCGGTGAGATATCGGCAATTTTTATATCATGCAAAATCCATACATGTAGAAACTTAACACTAACAATTCAATATACTCTCCTACCATTAACAAATTAACATTTTACAACTTGCAAAACACTAACAATTGTAGCAAGTGGGAACTTGTTAAGACTTAAAGCACTAATATTTAACACTAATTATTAACAATTAAGACTTAAAACAGTACTAACAACTATAAGAAGTAAGAAAAATGGAAGAACTAAGAAGAAAAACACCAATATCGGCCAATATCGCCGATAATATCGGTACCAATATATCGGTTGATGACCGATAATTGAGATATCGGTGATATAGGCCGAGTTAACTACTTAGTCCGCAACTATCAGGATTTAAACCTGTAAACATTTGAAGTGGTGTATCCGTATATAATTCTAGCCATAGCATAATACAAAATAAGTTAATACCCTAGTGGAAGTATTTATACTTTATAGATTCAATATAGGAGTGCAGACACACCATTTCATCACCACAAAGTTGAATACATTTAGTGACGTTTGCATAAGTGGAATACTCAGAAAATGGGAAAGAGAGTCAAAAAGCAATCTATTTTGTTTCAAAGTGCAGTATGATGAATGATGATGCCCTAGACATCTTTGAAAATATTCAACCATGAAAACACAATGAAATAAGTGAGTGAGCTCTTGGGACCCAACACTTAACAATGAGGAAATCTGAGCTGGAAAACTGCACTAACACATCATGAAAATCATTTTGTAACATTTTGAAAACACGATGAAACGGGTGACTGGGTAACTTGGCAGTGAGGACCCGATATCTGAACACTGGAAAAAAAAAAAACAGGAAAATCTTTGCTGGAAAAGTAATTCACAAAAACTAACCCTTTTAGCTCTTCTTGTTTATTCCTTAAAACATCCCAAAGCATACATTGAAAATCGATTCGCAGCATTTAGCAATGTAAAAACACGAAAACTTGTAATTGTAACGGTCCCTGATCAAAATCTTTGATCCAGACTAGGTAACTTATATGGATAGTAAACATGTAACTCGTTACTCAAGATAGAAAGATGTCTAATGTTTTTTTTTCTTTCAATGGCAGTTGAGATATGTGAACACAAGAAAATATACAAAATTTTAAAATACCAAACACATGAAAAGGGCCCTTAAACCACTCTATCATAAATTCATTATTGCTTTAGTAACAAATCCCATTACACAAATCCCACATCTTTTTAAAAGTTAGTGATTCAATACCGCTAGTAATCGAATCAAATTTATACTATCATGGGCATGGCTAAAGTTGTATCAACAACAAATTGATACATATGAAAACAGAACACATCAAAAGAAGGTACTAATTCTTGACCAATAAAAAAACAAAACACTTATAACCTGTTTTTTTTTTAAATGCCAACCCCACAAAGTGTTACAAGTTCAAGATTCCAGGTAATATAAATATTAATGAAGTAAATTAAGAAAATGGGTTTGAAATAATAATTATTATTATCATGTGTGACCTGTTGGAAGAAGAAAGCCTTGAAACTTTTTGAAATGTTGAGGGCATCCATGGATGATGCAAGATGAGCTGCTGCATATCTCTTCTTATCTGTTCTTGTTGCAGGCAAATGTTTACAAGTCTTGTTTGAGGGAATTCATTCATTAATCTAGTGTAGTGATTGGAAGTATATGTTTTGTTCCACACATAACAACCAAGAAAGTGATGTGGATTTTGGATTTTAAAAGGTGGGGCTTTTTTTTTGTCGTTGGATTTGAAAAGTTGAGGTTCTTTTGTTGTTGGATTTAAAGGAGAGGATTGATTTCGCAATTGGTAATGTGTTTGCCAAGTCAAGGTGGAGATACAATCGAGAAAGGGGCGACTCCATTGCTTCCATTTCGTTTCTTTTAGGAGGTAATAATTGTTGTTTTGAATCTAAATTATTATGCCACTAAATTATCGCATTTCATATAAGGCGGGCGTTAACGGTAAGATGACATGTTAACTTGTGTTGTATACCATTTCCTTCTTGTGTTACGCTGCGTTCCTGAGTTTCATTTAAGGATTTGGGAGGATGTTAAGAAATAATCTTGTTCCAGAGTTTTTTTAAGGAGAGAAAGGAAAGGGAAGGAAAATTTTTGTTTTATTTCCTTTATTTCTCATCTTTCCAACTTGGGAACACACTAATTAATTAAATCTTTCATTTCCACTCCCTCTCATTTCTCTTCTAAATTTCCTTTCTCTCTTTTTCCTTCGTTTATTAAACTCGGGAAGAGCATAAATTAAATAGTTTCCTGTTTCTAAACCAAAAACCACTAAAAATATACAGTTAGGTGAAGTTAATGGGATTAAACCATTTTCTTAAGATGAGGTGGAGTAAAATGAGGAAAAGATGGTGATGTGGCATCTATGTGGAATCCGATGAAGTTAAAGTATACCCTAAGGCCTAATAATATTAGTTTTTCAACATGTTAATAAGTAGTGGGTCTTATCGCGCTTCGCGTCTAGGCACACGGGCTTTTAATAAAACTGTAACGGAAACGTATATGAAGAAACACTGGATTAAACATCTATTTATACGAGCACAATAAAGAGGTATTTTATTAATACTTGACTCGACAATTACAAAGAACTCGAATATAAGCGGATACAATGTTTCGGCTATAATCTTTCTTCCTAAGCTATTACAGAAATTCTCTAAGTGTTTGTGACTAAATAATGGAATGGCCTTCTCCCTTGGGGGAGAAGGGTATTTATAGGCTTGGAAGGCGTCTTGTGATTGGCCCATTAGGAATGAAGCTGTGGCGGCTGTCCTTCTATGATTGGCCACATGTATTTTGCAATCGTTCTTTCTGTCCTTTTTTTGTACCTCGTACCTGTCAGAGATCGTGGAGAAAGGAATGACAGCCTTAGATTGGCTGCACGTCCCTTTCCTTGACGGGACATAGTTGGCATATACTAGTAAACCTGCGCAGGCTTCTGGAAGTTTTGCTGAGCTATCCTGATGATGCTTGCCTAGATATGGGGCTGTGCGCACGCGCGGGTACATATCTCTTCAAGTCCCCCTAGTCCAATGTTCTAGTCCAAAAAGTCACCTGACGTGTCACTTGTTGGAGAGACAGGTGGACCCCTGATGTCGCGTCAGCCCTCTACCACGTTCTCTCTTACGTGTCGCGTCTTAGCTGGCCGGAAGTGCAACCTGCATGGCACGGTTTTCCAGAGCATTAATTACTCAACATATATAACCGTTTGCTTCTCCCATACTTTTCATTTCACACTTTAAAAGTTTTCAAATTCCCTCTCCTCTTTCCAGCAAAAACCCTTCTTTCATCTTCTAATTCGTTCTCTTTTCTTCAAAGTTTTCCGATCATCTTTCACACGAACATCTGAAAACGATGGCTTCATCCTCTGACGTTTTCATTGTGAAAGAGAAACCTATGAAAGGTGGGAAGAAGGATTCTAAGGCAGACAAAAAAAAGTTGAAGAAAGCCACACCTCCGCTTGCGGGGGAGGTGGCTAGTAAATGGAAGTAGGATGGGTTGGATCTGCTGTGCTCACAGTACAAGATTCTAGATGAGTACGAGCCTGAGTTGCATGAGCCCGACTCTATTATTATTAAGCCCACTAAGGGTAAGATTGGGATTTATGCCGTCTATTTTTAGATGTGTAATTTTAGGCTTCCCGTTACATAGTTCTTGGCTTCTGTGTTGGAAACTTTCAAGATCCACTTGAACCAGATACACCCTGGCGCCATGTCCCGTTTGATGTTTTTCAAGTTTTGTTGTCGGGCGCAGGGTATCGAGCCTCACATAGACATGTTTAATGTCTTTTATGTGATGACTGCGTCTGAGAGCTGGTTCTCTTGCCGCCCGCGCCATGGACCCAAGCCGCATTCAAGCGGTGGTGTGAAAAGCTTCCATGACTAAAAGCCTAAGTTTTTCTAGGTCGCTAAGGGCGTAGTAACTTTGAAGATATCTAGAAAGCGCACTGATGTGAAGCTTGATGATGTGCAGCTTGTTAAGTATGAGGGGACGCTGTGGTATGAGAAGCTGACAGGTCACCTAGTGGATGTGTGCGCCATTAATGAGATAACTTTGGTGTGTGCGGGTATGAGTTGGAAGTACGACGTTGAGGGTAGGAACCCGCACTTGACCGCTGAGGGCAAATATAACGTTCATTTCGCGCCGTTTGTTGTTTATTAACCGCTCGTTTGTTCATAGTTTTAACTTTTATTTTGTTCTCCTTGCAGATGTTGAGAGTTTGTACTCGGTGTTGCTGGATGGTGATGAGCTAGGTTGGCAGTTCCATGAACTCGCGGCTGGGGAGTTGTATGTTTTAGATCGCACCTGGGAGTATTTCCTGCTCCCAAAGTTGCCCGGCTATTAAGTCCAAGCTAGTTGTTCTCCCTTTTACCGTTGAGAAGGTGCGCTTTCTATAGCTCATTTTCATGTTGCTCCTATTAGTGCATGAAGGGCCGAAGGGCACGTATTCATCGTTTTGTCCAGCGGCGAGTCACCAAATAGGGATGATCATTCCTCACCCGAGCACATTTCGCCCGCAGGTGGAAGTTGTAAGGTGTGGTCCCCTACTTTTGTTCAAGTGGAGACCTACGAAGACACTGAGGAGGAAGATCCCATTATGAAGAGACCCTCATGCCATGGCAAGAAGACCCAGGGCGTCAATACCGATGGTGATGATCTTTGTTTTGATTTTGAACATGATGTGGTGAGCCGATAATCTAAAAATTATGACACGCTTGAACGTGGTTTTGTTGAACTTTCAGATGCGTTCATGCAAGGTGGCTCTTCTTCTATTGATCTGACTGAAGCCCCTATTACTAGTGAGGGTTCGAAGACAACTGGTTCGGCTCCAAGCAAGGCTATGCCTATTCCTGACTTAACAAAGCCAGCGTTAGAGGCGGAGCAAGTCAAGAAAGAGATGGTAAAGGCTTTGCACTCTAAGAGCAAGTCTTGTGAGAAGTCCCTTGCCAAGGCCTATCATCCCCACTGGCAAAGATGGTGCGCTTAGATAGCATCACCGCTGATGTTGAGGATGAAATGCTTGGTAAGTTGAGTTGACATTTTCTTTCATAGTTCTTCCCCTTCACCTTTACTAATATTTTGTTTTGCCTTTGTTTTTTTTTGTTTTGTTTTGCCTTTGTTTTTTTTTGTTTCAGCTGGGTTTGGCTTGCATAAGAGTGGTGGGAGTGGTGGGGGTAGTGCTGGGTCCAAACGGGAAAAGGGGGTCGAGACTGTGATAAAGGAGGGAACAACTATTCCTCCAACTGCGCCGACTAAGACCCATTCCCCCTCCACCCGTCCCCCTACTCCGCCGAAGAAGATTGCTTTTCCGCCTCCTCGCCTCCCAGCTCTACCGACGTCTCCTCCCCAAAACATTAAGCTTAATCTTGATGAGCCGCTCGGGCTGGAGACGGACTGTAGAGGATGATTTTGACAACTAAAACAGGATTATATGATCATACAAGTTGCTAAACCAGGTGCGGAAACCCTAGCTTAGAACAAACTGATATAAACTCAATCAAAACACAATCAAGGTCATTTTAAATGCTTTTCATAGATTAACTTTTCAATAAACTTGGTTACAGACTGATAACAGTTAATCTAGACCAATTCTAAACACTTTCAACACACTCAGGAACACACACTGAAAACACACACTCTCAATGACTCGTTCTACATTACAAAAACCCAATTTCTATATATAGTAGCTGTACGTTCGCCCAGTCTCACTGGTCGAATGTAAGCTTTTCCACATTCGCCCAGATGAACTGGTCGAATGTGTCTTCTGTTCAGCATTAGTTCCAGATTCGTCCTTGTACAAAGCTACCTTCGCCCATACTATATCACCTTCGCCCACTTCTGTTCTCATTCGCCCCTTAACACATGTTAGCATCTAATCATTAGTCGCAAAATGGCATCTACAAACTCCCCCTCGACTATTGATTAGATCGTTTTCTGTCTTCATCCATGGCTTTATTCAGCAGCTTGATTCTCAGAATACTCTTCTGTTCTTTCGTCATCTCCGGCTCTAACTTTCTCTTTACCGGTTTTGACACATTAGCCATCTTCACCTTCTTACCAAGCTTCCCTTCCAAATTACTTCCAGCATTAATGTCATAAGCAAAGCAAACACCCACAACTTGTGTGTATTTCCTTGCTTGATCTGCATCGTTTGGCTCATGATGAATCGGATTATAGAATAACATGATGATGTCTTCAAAGGTGCAATTTATCAGCCACATAGGATCAAATACATGCACATGCTTGTATTTATCCTTTCCATCTCTCAACACAATCACCGCTTCTGCCTTCCTCCAATCATAATACCAAAATATGAAGTCAGCACTGAAGTGTTGAGGCATAGGCATTAAAGGTATCTTTCTCATAACTTCAGGTGCCTTATATATCAAGGTAACCCTTTTCAACTTGGTTCGAGGATCAGTATCCCTGTGAACTTTCCTCCGGGGATACTGTGGTTTGAATCTATTCCATCTCGTCCTACTCTCCCAAACCAATTTGTCTGCACACCAACCAACATGAGTATTATTCACTGAAGCACCAGACATAGGGAATCTGCATAGATCTCTAACCGCCCAGTACGGTAGAGTTAGCAAATCAATGAATCTATAGAAATACAAGATCCCTGATTCCCACTTAGCAGCTAGACACTTCAGCCTGCTTAAGTATGTCCACCCAAGAGCTCTTCCTCTGAACTTAGCATTATGAAACCTATAGAAGTTTCCTTGAGCTTCAGGTTTAGGTCGGTTTTCATCCATCAATCTTAGTTTCTTCAAATACTCTTTCAACTCATCAGATTTATTTGAAGATTCTGGCAAATCAGCTCCAAATACTTTCTCAACAAACTCAGCACTTCTTTTCCTTGCCTTTCTTTTTGCAGACGTATTATGCCTTTCAGTAAAATCAGGAAACACCACGTCTTCATCATTTTGTCTGAAGTACTGTGGATATTCCTCATGTGTAATATCCTCTATCTCAACTTCCTCAAACTCAGGGGTTTCTTTATCATCAGAGTGAGTTCCAACATCCTTTTCAGGAATAGGTGGAATCGACTCATCAACAATGAATTCTTCAAATGTTTTTCCTACTCTCTGTGCAAGTCCATCCAATATCTCCTTTGCCACAGAAGCAGGTACTTCCCCTTCTTCAAGATCAGGATCGTTATATTCCAATTCATATCGCATATCATCTGTTTGGAATATTTCAGCAAAACGACCTGTGAACTCAATGGTCCACTCTCTCTTCTCTAACATGTCTTTGTATACTTGTTTTGCATCATCGGATAAAGACCTCACCTTCTCATTCCAGAACACTGTCTCATCATCAACATTCTCTCCCTTTTTCTTAGAACTTGACTCACCTGTGTCTTTCTTCTTCTTAGAAGGTGGTCTTTTCTCAAATGTAAATTTAGCAGTATCATCTCCTCCATCATTATCATCACTGCTACTACTATCATCATCCTTTTGGCTTCCCGAACCTTCAGCATCATCATCATCATCATCGTTATCATCTTCATCATCACTTTTATCCGATTCTTCATCCTCATCATCCTCATCCTCCTCTTTATCAGATTCAGATGGTTCAAAATCTACTTGTTCAACCTCTTTCTCTGTATCTTCTTCACCCTCCTTCAGCTTGGGTGCTATGTTGTACAAATCATCAATCAGATCACTAAGGCGTTTGTTTTCAGCCTTCAGCTCTTTGTTATCTTCTTTAATTGCCTTGTATCTGTTCTTGTTTCTCAAAACTTTACCTTCAAGCTTCTGATTCTTTGCTTCAAGCTTCTTTACCTTCTCATCTATTTCATCTTGATTAGATTTAGAAGCAACAACAATCTGAAGCATTTTCTCTTCATTATGCTTAAACTTGGCAATCTCAGCTTGTTGAGCCACAAGCATCTTCATCATATCGTCCATTCTTTTATTCATCTGCTTCATCACTTCATCATCCACAGTGACCTTTTTAGACTTGGACTTAGACTTAGATGGCTCAATGTCAGCTTCTTTTCCCTTCTGAGGCTGTGTAAACATGTTCAGAACATTATCCAGGGCAATATTGAACTGATCCACTGGTAATGTTGTAGCCTCCTTAGTCTTTTGTTTCTTTGCAGCTGGTGAAGATTGTTTAGATGATGTTCCAGCATCTGGTAATCTCTTTCCTTTCAACAATAAGTTCAACTCCTTCTCTCTGAGTTGCTTAGTGCTTGTTTTCTTAGCCATAGATTTGTGTTTGGGCTTGGGCAAATTCACTACAACAGTTTCACCCTCATTCAATTCATCCAAATTAATTGTCAACCCTTCTTCTTCAGCACCAACAGATTGCTTGCCCTTCTTGGCTTCCTCAATCGATCTGTTCAAAGATTCAGACTCACCAACCAAAGTGGCCTTTTGTTTGGTAGTCCGGACATTCTCAGCATCCGAATCCCACTGTTCTTCAGTTTCTGTTTCCTCTGAATCAACAGACTCCTCATCTACCAAACTTGTACCCTTCTTAGCAGTAGTCTTCTTCCTCACCGCTTGTTGTTTTGAAGTTCCCTGATCTGTCTTTCCCTTACCCTTCCCTTTGGCTCCGGGATTGACAACTTGTCTCTTCCTTTTAGTGCTTGCATCAGCATAAACTAGTGGATCATCATTGTCACTATCACTGTCAGGATGCCTTGCTGTGTTCTTCCCTGGATCATTGTAATCCTCTCTAGCCAAGGCTCCAAATAACCTCCTGTAAGGTGGTCTCTCATTTTCAGGCACACCTTTATAACCTTTCATTCTTGCTAAGGTTCTAACATTCATATGATCCATATTAAGTATCTGTGTCGGATCCTTCTTCAAGTGTGGATATTTGTGATCAAAAATCATCATCAGAAATCTAGGATAAAGCATGAAGTATTTCTTCTTCAAACCTTTCAACATCTCCAACATGTGATCCAAAATCATCCCAGCAACGTTAAATGGTTTATTGAGAGTCAATGCAACCATTAACGAGCTTAAACTCTTTCTCATCACGTCATAACCACCACTAACACATCCAAATACCATAATGATGACGTGAGCAAAATACTTGAATTGTACTCCCAGCTTCCCTTTATACATAGAACCATCAGTAATCGGTCCTTTGTATTTCATCCTTAGGAAACATGCTTTCTGCTCAGTCCATGACAATTCTCTAGGATCCTCACTTGTTTCAAACTGGATCTGGAGAGCTTCTCTGATATCTGCTTCAGTAATAAACATCTCCATTCCCTGAATCTTGCTTCTGATGATAGTCTGATTATCAAAGTAATCATACTTGGCGTTGTTATAAAAGTCCTCAACTATATCCTTGTAGATGATAGTTGGTGTGGCCAAAGCATAAACCACTCTGCATCTCTTCAAAAACTTAATAATCTCTGTGAACTCCACATTCTTCTCCACATCTCCAAGATACGCATAGCAATTATGGGTCTTCTCAAACGGCCATTTGCTACCGCTTGATGATCCTTCTTCTTGCACAGTCTCTGGAATAGGATCAGTCACTGCAGTCTCTACAGGAATATCAACGTTAACTTGTTCTTCAGCCATCTGAAATGTAAAATCAAAATAAAACGTCAAAACACAAAATCGTCAAAAGTTCAAAATTTTAGGTTTTCAAAGTTCCACATTCGCCCATATTACACTGGTCGAATGTAGGGTTTTGTGGCCGAAGGTACAATTTTTCTGGTCGAATGTACAAAGATTTTAAATAAAAGTTACATTCGTCCATTTAGTGTTTCCTTCGTCCGTTCCATTCCACCTTCGTCCAAATCGACGAACCGAAGGTGAATCTGGTTAAACCCAAAATTTGAAAAATTTTCAACTGTGTTTTTAAACCTTGATTTTGATTAAAACCATTCCTAATAAGGCCGATTAAGCATCGTCTATCATCAATTTGCCCTAACATTCATTTTACATCAGTTTTTAAACGAAATTAGGGTTTTTCTTGTTTTAATCGACCAATCAGTAATTAAACCCTGTTAATAACCTAATTCCTAATTCATTCTCCCCCTAAAACTGATGTGGGATGAATGTAAATCAAAATCAGGCATTAAAAGTCACTCAATCATCAAAAACTCTAAACCCTAAGTCCGGTTCAAAAACTCAACGATTCCGGCTTTGTTAGTTGTCCATTACCTGTAATCTTTATAGAAAAATGATCAGCAAACACTAAGGAAGAAAGTCCGTTCTATTTGGACGAATGAACAAGATTTCCACCTTCGCCCCTAATGAAAGGCACGAAGGTAAAATGGTTTTACCCGAATGTAAAAATTTAGATAACAGCCACATTCGCCCAAACTGTAACGGTCGAAAGTAAACAAAAATCCCACATTCGTCCCAAATTAAGGGCGAATGTAAAATGGAAATTTTGAAAAATTTTGCCAAAATACAAATTCGAATCCCGTTCAACATTTTTCAATCCGTTACGCGTCCAAAACACAAATTTTCACATTTAGAATGATACAAAGCCCAGATGGTGTTGTCAAATCTCAGAAATTGACTATCAAGCATCCCCGGTTATCAAAAATAAAGCAGAAATGCAAAAATTTTGGATTTTTCTGAAATTTATCAAAACACACCTAAAATCTTTTTGGATTTTGTATCTTTTTGACATTAAAAGTAAATTGCAACAAAATAAAATGCATCAAAGTAAATGAAAGCAGTAAACATTTTGTGAAATCCGGTCAGAGGATCATATCAGTTTTCTGAGAAATCTGATCACAGCGTTGATCTTTTTGTTTAATATTATCATTAAAAACAGTATGTGATACGGCAATTGCTGATATTGTGGTCCACGTAAGCTCACATGCAGACAATTACGCAATGCTTTAAAATGATACGAGTTAAGTGTATTAGACTAACACGATGTGGTGCCCACACACACGACATACTCCCGTATCAAGTAATTGCACAAAGCTTCGTCGTAACGCGTGATTATGCCAGAGTTATCCGTAAAAGTTACAAAGTATATAGCACAGAGGTGTACAGGTCAGCAAATGAATGCAGCAGAGTAACATGTGCGTATACACTAGGTTGAGGCTGATATTAATCACTGATTTGCATCAGATGATCAATACGATGTAATAATGATCTATGATCAATTAAAACATAAAGTTCCTCAAATTCGGTAACTTCCGGTTTTGGCAATTAAGCTCTTTTTAGCAAATATTCTGATAAAACTAGGTCCGTAAATCAATACGACAGAAGTTTATCAGAATATCCCGGATAACCATAACATAACGACCCGAAACCTCAGATTTTGGCAATCCTATCAAACGAAATTACGGTACTAAGACCATATGCCCATGAGGTGTTCAGCCACGAACGCGTAGTTCGTTATGTTTGTATCACTAATGCACGCAATATTTAGTCTACGAAGCCTATCAGCATATCACACGTAATCAACACACGCCTCATAAACTATACAATTCTTTAGCCTGTATCAGATTCCCACTGATGTACTATCATTTCCTCTGTTTTACCAGGAAATCATATTTGATTTTCTAATTTTTAGGTCTTTTTGAATTTTATAATGTTTTTGGCTTTTCTGATAAAATGGCTCCCCCTAAAATAAAGAACATATTTTTGGTATTTTTGATTTTTATGAAAAACAAAAACAGAAATTTGAAAGAAACAATCCACTCGAAAGCATCAACTTCTTTGAGGATTAAACAATCCCCTCGAAAGCATCAACTTCTTTGAGGATTATGAAAGTAAAGAGAAATTCCCAATTAGCAAAGAGAAATTCCCAATTAGCAAAATATAAAAACTAAAAACTAAAAAGCGATAAACCGAGATGCCGATTAGTCCTGTTTTTCCTTTATATTGTTTACTTTTAAAAGATATTCAAAGCGTGAACGGTCAAAGGCTTTAGTAAACAGATCTGCACGTTGGTAGTCAGTATGTATTTTGATCATATCGATCAATTCCTTAGCGTAACAATCACGGATAAAATGATATTTGATCCGGATGTGTTTCGCTTTAGAATGATTTTCCGAATTTTTAGTTAATGCAATTGCGGCTTCGTTGTCACAGTAAATAGGAGTTTTTAGAAACTGCAAACCGTAATCCACCATTTGTTGTTGAATCCAGAGTACTTGTGAACAGCAACTCGAGGCTGCAATGTACTCGGCTTCACAGGTAGATTGTGCTACGGAAGTCTGTTTCTTGCATTGCCAGGTGATTAACCTGCTCCCGAAAAACTGGCAACCAGCTGTAGTAGATTTGCTATCTTTGTCACAGCCGCCCCAATCTGCATCACTAAAAGATATGAAATCAAAATTATCATCATTAGGGTACCAAAGTCCTTTTGAGGGACAACCCTTCAGATATCTAAGGATACGCTTGACCGCCGTCAGATGACTCTGTTTCGGCTTCGATTGATAACGGGCACAGAGACACGTTGCATACATAATATCTGGTCGAGACGCCTTCAAGTACATCAGAGATCCGATGATTGCTCTGTATGTAAAAGGATCCGTCAGCTCCCCCTTAGCGTCCACTCCAATCCCGTGATTGGGTTGAATCGGGGTATCCATCGGCTTTGAGTCCTCCATCTGGAACCGGCTCAAGATGTCGGAGACATATTTCGTCTGGTGAATGAAGATCCCGTCGGGTCTTTGGTCCACCTGCAAGCCTAGGAAAAACTGCATCTCCCCCATTGCGCTCATTTCGAACTTTTCCTGCATGACAGTTTCGAACTCCCTGCATAAAAGCTCGTTAGTTGAACCAAATATTATATCATCAACGTATATCTGTACTAGAAGCAAGTCATCTCCCGTCTTTTTCGTAAAGAGGGTACAATCGACGAGGCCGCGCTTAAATCCTTTGTTGATGAGGTATGTACTTAGCTCCTCGTACCACTGCCTCGGAGCCTGGTGCAAGCCATAAAGAGCTTTGTTCAACACGTAGACCTTATCCCGGTGGATTGGGTCCTCAAAGCCTGGTGGCTGCCCGACATACACCTCTTCCTTGACTTTACCGTACAGAAATGCGCTTTTCACGTCCATCTGGTAAACTTTGAATTTCTTATAAGAAGCAAACGCAAGGAACATCCGAATAGCTTCGATTCGTGCTACCGGTGCATAGATTTCGTTATAATCAATTCCTTCGATTTGATGGAATCCCTGCACGACCAATCTGGCTTTGTTCCGAACAATTACCCCACGATCATCCTTCTTACACTTAAACACCCATTTGGTGCCAATCTTCTTCCTATCCGGCGGCAAATCCGTGAGCGTCCAAACTCCCAATTTCTGAAATTGTAATAACTCCTCCTGCATAGCTTCCACCCAGGCATCATCCTTCAAAGCGTCCTTGTATGTCCTTGGCTCTACCTGCGACACATAACACGCAAACGACCAATCATTTTGACTACCAGATTGTTGAATTTTGGCATATAAAGCTAAAGCACCAAAACTCTCTGGCGAATTAACGCTTTTAAGCTGCCCTCTGGTCATAACACTACTTCCAGGATCACCGATAACTTGCTCCAGCGGGTGAATACGATGAATCCGAGATTCCGGATAATCAGGTACTTGCACTCCCGTCTGAACAGTCAAGTTCTCTACAGCATCCAGATCATGACCCGTATTTGATGATGAAGCCACATCAGATGTTGGAGTTGGGTTCACTGGCGGTGCCTCCTGTTCTTCAGCTTGATCAAGAATAGCTTCTTCAAATTGTTCATCTTCAGATTCTGAAGTGTCTAATGAAGTTGAAGCCTCTTGAAATATTTCTTCTTCTTGTATAGGAGCGTTGGTATCATTAGAAGCTGGTAGGGGGTTCACGGTGATTGGACGCACCAACGGTGAAGTTGTTGCATTTTCACACTCGTAAAGTAAACGAATAACAGCTTCTTCAACCAAGCTATCTAGATTGAATGATTCAAAGAAATCTTTGTAATCAAACATCCAATCAGGACCCGTGCCTTGAATATTTTGAGTATATCGTTGAACTTCCACGTTAGCCCAGTCTTCCACACGACGAGTTCGCTTGTTGTATACCCGTTTGAGTGGGGTTGCATATCCAACAAAGTAACCCTCCTCGGCTTTAGGACTAAACTTTTCGCTTGGATTCAACATGGTGCAAGGTGCCCCAAAAGGTTCCAGATACTCTAAGTTCGGCTTTCTTCGGTGTAACAGCTCATAAGACGTTTTACCAAACTTCTTCACTGTTAGAACCCGATTTAATGTGTAATTTGCTGCATAAATCGCCTCGTTCCAGAACATTACTGGAAGATTTGAATCAGCGAGCATTGTTCTAGCCGCTTCAATTAGAGTCCTATTCTTTCGTTCAGCAACACCGTTCTGTTGAGGGGTGTACGGAGCCGAATATTCATGATGTATCCCTTTGTCTTCACAAAGTTCAACCATCTTGGCATTTTTGAACTCCGTCCCATTGTCACTCCGAATCCTCTTTATCTTCACATTGTAGAGATTCTCCAATCGAGTGAACAGAACTTTTAGATTCATAAAAGTGTCGCTTTTATTCTGCAAACACATCACCCATGAAAATCTTGAGTAATCGTCAGTGACGACTAAACAATAAAGCTCTCCAAGATGACTATGACGCTTGACCGGTCCAAAAAGATCCATGTGCAATCGCTCTAGTGGCATCTCAACAGAGTTAACCTTTTTCACTTTGTGGGACTGTTTGTGCTGCTTCCCCTTTTTACAACTCACACACTTGTCATTCAAATGGAAATGTTTCACATTTACTCCCTCGACAAGTCCATTCCTCACAAGTTGATTCATTTTCTTCAGATGAATGTGCCCCATTCTTCGGTGCCACATTATCGATTCTTTCTCAGTCGCCTTGGACAAAAAGCATGTTATTTGCCCTTGTGATGTCATCGCCTTGGACATATCAAGAATGTATAGATTGTTGACGCGAGGTGCCTTCAACATTATCCACTCTTTAGGAATTGTAAAGCCCGGTTTCAAGATATAGCAGGATTTGTCATCAAAATGCACAGTAAATTTCTTGTCACAAATTTGACTGACACTCAACAGATTGTAGTCTATCTGTTTCACATATGAAATCCGCTCGAAACTCACTATCCCATTGCTCACACTCCCTTCCATCGTGATATATCCACCTTTGTTTCCCGCAAACGCTACATACCCTCCATTGATGTTCTTCACGTCGAACAGCAACGCAAGATCCCCTGTCATGTGGCCTGAAGCTCCACTATCAACAATCCAAAGACTGCTAATAGGGCCAGCTGAAGCTCCCTGCACACAAAATGTAAATCAGTTAGTTCTTTCGGGGGACCCAAGCCTGAGTCTTGGGTCTTTCAACATCAGGTTTCACAATAACATTTTCACAAACATTTTTAACAACTTTTTGATCAATCTTTTTCTGATTGCTCAAAACAGTTTCATTTTTCTCATTCTCTTTTGAAGTTGAGGCTCCTGGAGTGCCATTGGGTGTCCAAGATTGTTCAGTCCTTTTCAGGATACGAATCTGAGACTTTGGGTTCTCAGTCGGTTTCTGAACATTTTTAGCAAAAGTAACTTTCTTGGTAACCTTATCTGAGTTAACAGACTTAGGTCCAACATTTGATTTGACAATCGGTTTTGGTGGAACCTTTTGCCTCTCAACTGTTGAGTTCACCACAGGCTTCCTCCATGAGTGTTCCATTGCAATCCGATTCCTTCTATCATAGTGCATTGGACGAGTGTTCCTCATTTGAAAATTGTTTTGATAATAAAACGGTTGTTGTTGTTGAGGAACAACTCTCCTATGAGGTGGCACATAATGATCAATCGGCTTTCGCATAGAATTCCTCACTTCAACTTCGTGCCTCTTGTGCCTTACATATGGGCACTGAGCAAGTAAATGCCCACGTTCCCCACACTTAAAGCACGCACGGTACTCTTCAAAAACATTTGGAGCATTTGGTTGAGCAAATGATCTAACAGGGTATTGATCATTGTACTGTTGCTTCCTTAAACTCTCAGGGAGTGGCCCTTTTGAGTAAGTAGGCTCATTGAAACCATTAGCTCTGTTTTTAGGTTTAACAAACTCTGTGACATGGACCTTTGGTTCTTGAGGAACATCCAAGTACAACTTCTTTAACAAAGCTGGTGGAATTTCATTTGTTCTCTCATGTTTTGGGAACCAAATAGTACTTTCTTGCCAAATCTTTTCAATTTTAGCATAATTGGCATTTTTTATTGGAAAGTCCTCGTCAGAGATGATCTTATCGGATCCTTCCATCCGATAGAACACCTTGACAGGTTTGTCACAATGTTCGTTTTTCTCATTCTTCTCAAGATCTTTCTTAACCACATTAAGATCTTTCTTCACAACATTCTTCTCAGACTTTTCCACATGATGAACAATTCTCATTGGAACAATTTGAGATGATGAAACTGGTTCATTTGTAATGATGTGATTTTCTTTTGGAATTTCACATGCATTAACTGTTTGGTTACAACCAATATCATCACTCTCTGAGTCTGAGTCAACACTTTCAGCAGTAACACCCTCATCATTAATTCCCAAAATCGGTCTAACATCGGAATTTGGATCACCAACACTTGAAGTGTTAGATTCATTTTCCGATGCTGAATCAGATTTTACCGAACTCTCCGGTGTCACTTGGTGACAATTATGGTTTTCAAAGAGAACCGGAGATGGTACAGCCCGATAATTGGTTGTTTTGTCATCAATGATGTGGTCTACCACATAAGCAACATTCTTGTAACTTTCCAACTTTTTGTTTACTTTTTCAGCAAAGCATTTGATGGCAGCCATTTCCAACTTGGTGTTTTCAATTTCATTGATGTAGTTGTTTATTGCCAATTGTTTTAAAGACAAAGTGTTTTTCAAGTCAGAAATGTCCTTTTTGTAGCCATCTAATACTTTGTTAAAAGCATTTAACTCTTTGCGAGTAGATTGACTGTTCATGATAGCACTATCACGTTGAATACGGAGTTGTTTAACCTCCTCAGTCAATCTATCACAAGCACCACAATATTTTTCACTAGTATTGTCAGTACTACATGCAGAACTTACAGGTTTTGGTGGGTCAGTCATGGCCATCAATGCGAAATGAGCTTCCTTTCCTGCAAAGAATCTAGAATAATCAATCTTTGTGAAAGCATCATCTGCAATGCACGACTTCCTAGTCATCAGAAAATCTGCTTCTGCAAGTAACTGATCAATATCTTCATCAAGAGAATTAACACTAGCTTCCGTATCCGAGTCACTGTCTGAATCAGAATAAACCGATTCACACTCCTCAGGAATGTCAGAAACAGTATCAATCACAACTCCTGAATTTGTCTCTTCATTTTCAACTTCAACATTAACCTCAGAATTAACTGTAACAGGTTCAAAATCACCATCCATCTCGGCCTCAGAATCATCACTATCAACCTCAGTTTCAACCTTCTCCTCCATCGTCACAGAATCTTCAAGATCAACCTGATAGGCAACACACGCCACATTTCCCCCAGTAGTTATCTCCTCAACACCTATCTGAATACTCGACCAGTCAAACCTCTCATCTTGTTGTGTAACCAATGCTTGATTGGTATTCTGTGGTTCAGTTGGTGTAGTGATTGGTATGACTGTTCGGTTAGTATTGTTTGGTGTTTGGTTTTGTGTCTGGTTTGGTGTGGTTGGTTGTCTATTTTGGTTGTTATTAAAGTTGTTTTGACGATTTTGGTAGTTATTGTTGTTGTTTTGGGAAAAAACTTGGTTTTGGTTTTGTTGTTGACGGTTCTGATAGGTAGCATTAAATGGATTCCTGTTGCCTTGTTTCGGTGGTTGAGTGCATTCACGTTTAAAGTGACCTTTACCCCCACAATTAAAACAAGTCACTTTCTCCTTATTGAACCCGTAGGTTGTATTAGGAGAAGTTCCCAAGTCTGTTCTACCTATCTTCTCAATAAACTCTGTTGCTCTTCGCATTATGCTCGCAAATGCCCATTGAATATCAATGAGTTCCATTTCCTCCTTATCAATCTGTGCGTAGTCTTCATTGGTCAAGTTGTTATTACCAATTTGACTAGCAACTAATCCATTATAGGAAGAAACCATTGCAGAGACTAATGCAATATGTTGCTGAGCAACTTCAACTGTCACATTTCCAAGATTGGAAGTCTCTAAAACCACAGTTGGTTGGTTAGGTTGGTTCATTGGTTGTGGTTGAGTTTGACCAGCAGTGTAAAAAGCTGCTTGTTGTTTTGGGGAGAATAGTGGAATGTATGAATATTGATATGGAACTTGTGGTTGTGGTTGTGATAAAGATGAAGTTTGTTGATGGTAGTTAATGATAGGTGATTCTACAGCATTGGATATACAAGCAACATGTGGTGTAACTAGCCCTCCAGAACTTGTACTTGCTGGAACTAAAGATCCTCCAAAATATAAGTTTGGATTCTGAGGAATCTGTGCTCTCCTAGCCTTCCTCTTCTCTTCCAACTCTTTGTTTTCCAGCTTCTCAACGAACTCCTGAAGAGACCAGTATTGAAAAGCATCCTTCTCCTTCAGAACATCCACATGCTGATCCCAGTTTGGTGGTAATGCTTCAGCAAACTTGTCCACCTGTTTTGCCATAGGAATCTGTACACCATAGCTAGACAATTCAGATATTAAATGATTATATCTAGGAGTTAGTTCTTTCAAAGTTTCATTTCCAACATAAGAAAAATTTTCAAACTCCTTCACAAGTTCTTCCATCCTCAAATTTCGAGTCTTTTCATTTCCATCATGCTTCCTTTTAAGCATATCCCACAAAGCCTTAGAAGTTGTGCACGTTCCAAACTGATGCAAAAGATCATTTGTAATAGCTTGCGTCAGTTGGGAGAACGCCTTCTTTTCCACAGCAAACTTCTTTTTCTCATCCTCCGCCATGCTTTCCAATGGCACTGGTTCACCTGTGTTCTCCAGAACTGGTGGTGTGTATCCTTTAGCAATCATGTTCCATGCTTCAGCACCTTCCACTCCCATGCCTTCCAAGTGTATCTTGAACTTTTTCTGCCACTGATTGTATTCTTGAATCTCCATGAGCTTCGGTGGCCGAGTCCCGCTACCTGAAGACAAATCATTAATCAGTGTGGAAATAGCATTAGTAGTTTGAGTGTTTACCACCGCTGCTGCTACTCCCCAGTAGTCAGACTGTGGTACTGTAGGTGCACTCTGAGTCATGTAGTTAACCGGCTGTGAAGACTGTGTGTTAGTCTTCTGTGCTGCCACTGTCCATGGGTCCATCACCTGCTGTTGTGGTTGTGTAGTAGCTGGTGTAGGAGTAGTCTGATAACGCCACATAATCACGAACTTCGAGAAATTCAACACTTAGAAAAATTTTCCAAAACTATCCTAGGTTCGCCCAGTAGCTGTCAGGTTCGTCCGTTTTGAAGTAGGTTCGCCCCAAAAACTCTGACCCGAATGTGAAATTTCACCAGAATGTAAAAACTCACAAACTCTCTACTACGTTCGTCCAAATCAACCTAGGTTCGTCCGTTTCGAAACTACGTTCGTCCGCCCGATCTCCCGAGGGTGGAAAATAGTACCCGAATGTAAAAAATTTATGTGAAAAATTCTACGTTCGACCAAAATTCTCTAGGTTCGCCCGAAAAACCACTCACCTTCGACCTAAAACACACACGTTCGCCCACAAACTCCAGGTTCGCCCATATCTGAACTTTTGAAAAACGGTTACACTTTGAAAAACGGTTATTTTGATCTCTGATTTTCAAAAGTTTGTGGATTTGATTGATCTTGATCAGGTTATGCTTCGGAGATGATTTGGAACAACTTTAATACTTGGAATTTTGAATTTTAACCACAAAATCACCTCTAACTCTTTCAAAAACACACAAAAACCATTTTTAGTTGAAAACAGATGTGAATTGATGAAAATTATGTCCAAATCAGCTCTGAGTTTATCAATTTGTTGTTGTATGATCCTCTACGCTCTGATACCACTTTGTAGAGGATGATTTTGACAACTAAAACAGGATTATATGATCATACAAGTTGTTAAACCAGGTGCGGAAACCCTAGCTTAGAACAAACTGATATAAACTCAATCAAAACACAATCAAGGTCATTTTAAATGCTTTTCATAGATTAACTTTTCAATAAACTTGGTTACAGACTGATAACAGTTAATCTAGACCAATTCTAAACACTTTCAACACACTCAGGAACACACACTGAAAACACACACTCTCAATGACTCGTTCTACATTACAAAAACCCAATTTCTATATATAGTAGCTGTACGTTCGCCCAGTCTCACTGGTCGAATGTAAGCTTTTCCACATTCGCCCAGATGAACTGGTCGAATGTGTCTTCTGTTCAGCATTAGTTCCAGATTCGTCCTTGTACAAAGCTACCTTCGCCCATACTATATCACCTTCGCCCACTTCTGTTCTCATTCGCCCCTTAACACATGTTAGCATCTAATCATTAGTCGCAAAATGGCATCTACACGGACAATGTGCAGGATGATGTTATTCAGGATGAAATTGTTCAAGATGATCCTGCTCAAGGACATGAGGAAGAGTTGGTGAAGACTACTCCCGAAAGGGATACATGGAAGAGGAAGGTTGATGAGGGGGGGGGGGGGTCTTTTGTTCGTAAAGAAGACTAGTCGGGCGAGGCAGATAGCATCCCTTGTCCGCACCTATATCATCCGGTGATGCGGATAAGCTTTTGTTCCCGGCTAGGATGTTGTCCATTTCAGCCGTTTTACGTATATTGACACCTGCCGCGACTTCTTGGTCAATTACATTCCCCCTGCAGAGGCTATCTTTCAGCGAACGCAGGCCCACAAAGAGTTGTTGGATGACAATGTCATGAGTTTGACCAACTTTCTTTCTACTTCTCCAGAGATTGTCCGCGAATGGGGATCGCTGCTTAAGGATAAGCATCATGCCTTAGTGGGGAGGAAGAAGTTTGAGAAGGAGAGGAAGGCTTTTGATAAGGAGCATGAAGCGTAGAGCAGGGCTGTGCGCGCGACTAAGTGGGATATGGCCACAATCAGTGACGGGAAGGAGAATGCAGAGAAGTGCCTGGCTAGCCGCAAGTCAGACTGGAAGTCAGCTTGTGAAATGACTAACCAGAAGCTTCTTTCGGCATCCGAGCGTGAGAAAGTGTTAAAGTCTGAACTCCATAAAGCCACGCAGGAGACGTCGCGCCTTTGCGAGGTGATAGAGTCCCGGGATGTAGATTTGTCCTCCTCCAACGAAAGTTTAAAGCACAAGATGTAGAGTTGGCGGAGTGTAACAAGAAGAATGCTGAGTTGGAAGCCACCAGGGTATCCCTTGTCAACGAGCGTGACGCGCTTGCGGACAAGGTGGGTGACATTATTGATGAAGTCAAGCTCCTGCAAGCCGACCGCAAATGGCTGTTTACTGATTGCATCCCTGAGGTACCTCTATTTCTTCTCATTTAATTTCTCCTTTGTGTGAATGGTTGTTTATTTCCTCTATTTTTTATTGCAGGTTGCTCATTATGCCAAGGATGGTGATGCTACGTGCAAAGCGGTGGGCGCATTAATTGTTGCGTCCAAGCTTGTGGGGCACAAGGCTAGCTTCCTAGAGAGGTTCCAGCATGATAATAGTGGCAAAGCACTCAAGGAATTCGCCCTTCATGATAAAGACGTTGATTCATTTTTGAAGACAAAGTTCGCCGAGTATGATGACTTGGAACCCGCCCCCCCTAGTGGAGTTTATCTTTAGTCATGTGGACCGGCCAACTGTGTATGAGCTCAAGCAGTCTTTGGAAAAGGCGAGTTACACGCATGTCTGCGATATACGCGAGTTCATAGAAGGCGTTGGGGTGACCACACAGGTCGAGCATGATGTGGAGATAGAAGATGAGCCGGAGGGAAGTGAGAAGCTTGATCTCTCCGGGTCGAATCAAATTTATACTATCATGGGCATGGCTAAAGTTGTATCAACAACAAATTGATACATATGAAAACAGAACACATCAAAAGAAGGTACTAATTCTTGACCAATAAAAAACAAAACACTTATAACCGTTTTTTTTTTTAAATGCCAACCCCACAAAGTGTTACAAGTTCAAGATTCCAGGTAATATAAATATTAATGAAGTAAATAAAGAAAATGGGTTTGAAATAATAATTATTATTATCATGTGTGACCTGTTGGAAGAAGAAAGCCTTGAAACTTTTTGAAATGTTGAGGGCATCCATGGATGATGAAGATTATTCAAGATGAGCTGCTGCATATCTCTTCTTATCTGTTCTTGTTGCAGGCAAATGTTTACAAGTCTTGTTTGAGGGAATTCATTCATTCATTCATTAATCTAGTGTAGTGATTGGAAGTATATGTTTGGTTCCACACATAACAACCCAGAAAGTGATGTGGATTTTGGATTTTAAAAGGTGGGGCTTTTTTTTTTGTCGTTGGATTTGAAAAGTTGAGGTTCTTTTGTTGTTGGATTTAAAGGAGAGGATTGATTTCGCAATTGGCAATGTGTTTGCCAAGTCAAGGTGGAGATACAATCGAGAAAGGGGCGACTCCATTGCTTCCATTTCTTTTCTTTTAGGAGGTAATAATTGTAGTTTTGAATCTAAATTATTATGCCACTATATTATCGTATTTCATATAAGGCCGGCGTTAACGGTAAGATGACATGTTAACTTGTGTTGTATACCATTTTCTTCTTGTGTTACGCTGTGTTCCTGAGTTTCATTTAACCAAAGAAAAGAAAGGATTTGGAAGGATGTTAAGAAATAATCTCGTTCCAGAGTTTTTTTAAGGAGATAAAGGAAAGGGAAAGAAAATTTTGCTTTATTTCCTTAATTTCTCATCTTTCCAACTTGGGAACACACTAATTAATTAAATCTTTCATTTCCACTCCCTCTCTTTTCTCTTCTAAATTTATTTTCTCTCCTTTTCCTTCATTTATTAAACTCGGGAAGAGCATAGATTAAATAGTTTCCTGTTTCTAAACCAAAAACCACTAAAAATATACAGTTAGGTGAAGTTAATGGGATTAAACCATTTTCTTAAGATGAGGTGGAGTAAAATGAGGAAAAGATGGTGATGTGGCATCTATGTGGAATCCGATAAAGTTAAAGTATACCCTAAGGCCTTATAATATTAGTTTTTCAACATGTTAATAAGTAGTGGGTCTTATCGCGCTTCGCGTCTAGGCACACGGGCTGTAGTCCCAAAATTACTAGATCTTAAGTGTGCACTAGATTGTTATCAACTAGAAACACCTATTTGTTAGGTGTTTTAGTTGATTAATCAAGACAAGTAAAGAACTAGATGAAGATTATAAGAACCGACACACAAGAAACATAAACACACGATTCCATTAATGATTCAGCAGTGAACAACCATGGATTTACAGATAAGTTCGCACCTTTTACTTGTGCTCTCAAAAGATATAGCAAAAACCCTAACCCTAGCTGCACAAATGAGGTTCTATTTATAGGAGAACCTGATGGACTGCGCACTTAACATTAAGTGCGCAGTGCCCGTCCATTAAGTTCGCAGTCTAGGGTTTCACTACTACAACTATGCTATAATTACATATCCAACCCTCCAACTCTAACACACAACTAAACATGATCAAACCTGGTAACTGTGGTCTCATACTAACCCAACAATACTCCCCCTAGACCACAGCTACCAGTTCTACAAAATCAGTCTATCTCCACATCACTTGACTCCCCCTCTTGTCTTGCTTGGTGTGCCGGGAGTGCTTGAACTATGCTTTCTTCAACAGTTGGTTCTTCAGTACGTGGTTCTTCAGCATGTGATTCTTCAGCGTGTGGTTCTTCAGTGGATGGTTCCTGGATGAATAACTCAGCTAGATCTACAGTTGCTTGATCTTGCTGAGTTTCTGGGGCTGTACTTGGAGAGACTGGTGGGGCTTGAGAAGGCTCAATCTCAGGATCAGCTGTTGCTGCAGAAGTCTGTGTTTGTACCTCTGGAATGACTTCAGCTTCTGAAGTTAAAATTAAAAATTACAGCAGTATTTATAGGGTTTCTTGAATTTTTTGATAAAAAGTTAAAATTAAAAATTACAGCAGTATTTATAGGTAAAATGGTTTGGGCCGCGTACTTAACCTTTAAGTGCGCAGGCCCAAAAGCCCAAGTCAAGTACGCAGTCCATTAAAGAGGAAAATAAGTATGCAAGCCCAAAAGTAATAGAATAAGCTTTTAACCAAAGATTTGGGTTTAGAGATCAACCGTTTCTCACCTTTTGCATCAAGATCATACCAGTCATACCTGCCAGACCACATTTCAACTTTCCGTTGGATAGCTGTAGCCCAAGAAAAACTGTCGGTATATTTGTCCACTTAAATCCATGCCTCTCGTCTTTCAACATACTTTATATGATGATCTTTATCATGTTTTGGTAATATTGACGACATGTTAATGGACCCCACTTGTGCCAGGTGTAAGCCTACCAATCCTCAAGGTTTATTGAGATATAATGATGAGAGCTTCAGGTCTATGTTTCCATAAGCAGAGAAGATGATCATTATGTCAATCAGATGATGAGAGCTTCAGGTCTATGTTCCCATAAGCAGAGAAGATGATCATCTGATTGCTTTTTGAGCTATCTATATGTTTGCACGTCACTAACATTGCGTGTCTTTTGTTGCTCATTTTGATTTTAATAGCCCCGCTTTGGTAGCTTGCACTCTTAGGTGTCTTTTGGTTGCTTATGCACAAAATTTTCTGTGTCTTTTGATCTCTCAACCTGTGTATGACCGGACTCAGCTTGTGCAAACCTGAAACACAGTGGGAATCCAGCACCTCGTGTAGACTTTTTAGTTTGTCATCTTTAGCAGTTTACTCAATTTCAGGCTGAATCTACCGACATGTCGTTGCTTGAAGCCACAACGTCCTCTGGGTCCTATTCACATGCTGACAAATATGATTAGTCCCTATCATTTCTTGATTGTTTTGAAAAAGTTTTTAAAACTTGCAATTTTAGGGATTGCAATTTTAGGGATCTACCGGTTTATTTCTCCCCCAAAAATCTTTATTTTATTTTAAACATAAGATTTTTCTATAGTTTATTTACAAAAGGTTTTTTTTTTTTTTTTTTTTTAATCATTCAAAGTTGATCATCTCTAACCAAGTTACCAACTGACGAAAACGGGTTTTGTCGAAAGCTTTGGTAAAGATATCTGCCTTTTGATCAGCAGTATCTATAGGCAACACCTGTATGTACCCCTTGTCGTGCGCATCGCGAATTGAATGAATCCGAATTTCAATATGTTTAGTTTTCGAATGATCAATTGGATTCTTCACAATGTCACGACAAGCATCATTATCAATGTAGATAGGAGTTCTCATGATATTCAAACCGTAATCCAACAGCTGATTTTGGATCCACAACACTTGACAGCAACAACTGGATGCGGCTGTGTACTCAGCTTGAGCGGTAGATATAGACACAGTGGTCTGCTTCTTGCTCTGCCATGACACGAGCCTGTTTCCCAGAAATTGACAGCCACCAGAGACAGACTTTCGGCAAATCCTGCAACCTGCATGATCACTATCAGAGTACGCAATTAGGTCAAAATTGTCACTCTTAGGATACCATAAACCAAGTTTTGGTGTTCCTTTGAGGTAGCGGAAGATTCTTTTTACTGCAGTTTCATGAGATTGCTTCGGATTTGACTGAAAGCGAGCACAGCATCCAACTGCCCACATGATGTCCGGTCTGCTGGCTGTAAGATACATCAAGGATCCAATCATAGAACGATAAGTGTGCGGGTTCACAGAAGGTCCTTCAAGATCTGGTACAAGCGTTGTTTGAGCTGCAAAAGGAGTGTTGGACGGTTTGCAATCCGACAGGTTGTACTTTGCCAGAATGTCTCTTGTGTATTTTGCTTGATGGATGAGAATACCGTCTTCTTTCTGTTGGACTTCGAGACCTAAGAAAAATGATAGTTCTCCCATCATGCTCATTTCAAATTGAGACTTCATAATGCTTTCAAATTCCCTGCACAAATTTTCGTCAGTTGAACCAAAGATAATATCATCAACATAAATCTGAACAAGGATAGAATGTTTGTTGACTTCTTTGGTGAACAAGGTCATGTCGATCTTCCCTCTCGTGTATCCATTTTGTAACAGATATGAAGACAAGGTCTCATACCAAGCTCTAGGAGCTTGATAAAGACAAGTATCTGTTTGGATGATGAGGGTCTTCGAATCCTGGCGGTTGGCACACATAGACTTCTTCTTTGATCTTCCCATATAAGAAAGCGCTCTTCACGTCCATCTGAAAGACTTTAAAATTTCGATATGAAGCATATGCCAAGAAGATGCGTATGGCTTCAAGTCGAGCGACTGGAGCGAAGACTTCCTCATAATCAATCCCCTCCTGCTGACGAAATCCTTGAACAACCAGACGAGCTTTGTTCTTGATTACCACGCCGCGTTCATCCATTTTGTTGCGAAAAACCCATCTTGTCCCAATAGGATATTTTCCTTCAGGCAGATCCACGAGCTCCCACACTTTGAGCTTTCTGAACTGAAACAGTTCTTCCTGCATGGCCTCTACCCAGCTTGCATCTCTAACTGCATCTTCAATGCTGAAAGGTACTGTTTGAGATAAGAATGCTGAGAGAGCGGTGTTGAGCTTGTCTGTCTGATTTCTTGTAAGAACACCCTCACTGATTGGTCCAATGACATTTTCAATTGGATGGTTCTTAGAAGATTTGAATCCCATATTTTCTTCTTCTTGCACTTGTAGAGGAAGAATCGAAAGATGATCTCCAGGTGTAGAAGAGCTGGATGGTTCATTTACAGACTGCTGATTTGATTGTGTTCCTTCAGCATTTGACGTGCTTTCAGGAATGTTAGAGGTTTCAGCAGTAGTATCACCATTATTAAGTTGAGGAACAATTGGATCAGCAACAAGAGGAGAGAAACGGGTGGTAAACGGTGCGACTTCATCATCAGAAGAGTAGAGAATATTTCCAAAGGGAGATGAGCTTGTAGCTTGATTTTCAGGAGCTTGATCTGCATGAGCTTGCTGTTCAGGAATGACAAAAGTGATTGAACACAACATCCACATCAAAGAACCAGTCAGGACCGGTTCCAACATTAGTAGAGTTGGATTCTTGCCAGTCAACATAAAAAGATTCCAGAACCATCTTGGTACGTTTGTTGTATACTCGATAAGCCTTTTGACTAGACGAGTATCCAACAAAGAAACATTCGTCTCCAACAGCATCAAACTTCATGATATTCTCAAAGTTGTTCAGAAGAGTGCAGGAACATCCAAACGGCCTGAAATAATCAATGAGAGGTTTTCTTTTGAAAAGCAATTCATAAGCTGTTTTCCCACGAGGCTTAACAATCAAGACCCTGTTAAGAACATAACAGGCGGTATTTACAGCTTCTGCCCAGAAGATGATCGGTAACTTAGAGTCAATGAGCATGGTTCTGGCAGCTTCAATAAGTGTACGATTCTTCCTTTCAGCCACTCCATTTTGCTGAGGAGTCCTTGTAGCACTGTATTGGAGATGAATTCCTTTCCCGCTGCAGAACGTCACAAAACTTTGGTTCTTGAATTCTGTTCCATGATCACTTCTGATTGACTTTACTTTTAATTTGATTATATTCTCGATCAAAGGAACGAACAGCATCAAGGTCTCAGCAGCCTCGCTCTTGAATTCCAAAAAGTACACCCATGTGAAGCGAGAGAAGTCATCTGTAATCACCAAACAGTAAGACTTTTTACCCAAGCTTTTTATACTGATAGGACCAAAGAGATCCATATGTAATAATTGAAGAGGAGAGTCAATTGAGTTCACTGTTTTGGACTTATGCGATTTCTTATGTTGTTTACCTTTAGCACATGCTAAACATTTTTCAGAAAAAGGAAATTCCTTAGAAGGAAGACCTCTGACTAGATTTAGTTTAGAAAGTTTGTTTATATTCTTAAAGTTAGCATGACCTAATCGCCTGTGCCATAACAGTGACTCTGACTCGGATGCCTTTGACAGTAGACAAGTCATTGGTTGTTCAGACTTGGCATCCCTCATGTTTATCACATAAGTGTTATTTTGTCTGGGGGCTTTTAGCATGATCATGTCAGTGGGTGGTTTAAATCCTGGCTTCAGGAAGATGCATTCCATGTCGTTGAACAACACTGAGATTCCTTTGTCACAGACTTGTGATACACTCAATAGATTGTAGCACAGCTCTGGAACATAGTTGACGTCCTCAAGTGTCAGTGCGTCAGAGACTACATCTCCTATGCCAACGATCTTTCCACCCTTTTCATTCCCAGCGAACGCTACAAACTCTCCATCGATGAACCGATAGTTCTTGAGGAGTTCTTTCAGTCCTGTCATGTGTCTTGAAGCGCCGCTGTCGACATGCCATAGATATCTCATAAGAGCTATCAGCCATTTTTGTAATTTATTCTGCACATACAAAAAGAAAAGAGAAACAAAGCTAAACTAAAGAAAATCTATGTACAGTGATGACTCTGCCTGAAACTTAAGTGACTTTGGGGATCCAAGTTTGTTTAATCTTTGATCTGTCATGATTTTCTCCCAAAATTGACTCTTGTTTCTTCCAAATTTGTGTATTTTTAACAAAACTTTTTACGGTTTCTTGAAGATTTCTTAATTGATCCGAAAAAGAGTTTTGTGTTTTGACATCTTTTTGTGATTTATGCTTTATGTGACAATTTTTGACCACGTGACCCTCTTTTCCACATCTGAAACATTTTGAATGCTTAGGCTTGATCTTAGGAGAAGATCTGGATGATGATGGTTGTGATGTTCTTTTCTTGATCTTGAGCTTTCACTTGAGCTTGATTCTTCCCTGTTGCTACTTGATTCTTCATTGGTGTCCAGATTATTTAAGCTGGAGCTGCTCTCTGTATCACTCAGTGATTCTTCAGAACTTGAGGTACCTGTTTCACTTTGTGATTCTTCAGAACCTGATACATCTGTGGATGAGGGGATAAATTCTGGGATTTCCTCAGTGAGAAATTTCCCAAACCTATTACGCTTAAGTTCTGGCACAAACATAGATGGTTTGAGCACATGATTATCATCAGAGAATGCAGCATTAAGATCAACACACACAGGAATAACATTTTCAACACAAACATTAGATCGTTTGATAGGAGGCTTCCTATCATCGGGAGCCACGGCCCCTTTCAAATCAAGTTTAGAAATACAGTCATCCATCCTAGTTAAACTATTACAGTCATCCATCCTAGGCAAACTATTACAGTCATCCGATTTAGTTAAAGTTTTACAGTCATCCAAAATAGAATTGTTTTTTGAATTTTCATTGTTCCAGATGAACCAATTCACTGTTGAGTAATTGGCACCCGGATGTCCTAAACCCACTGTCTGGCCACCACAACTTTCATCATCCTCCACCTGAGCCTGTTGGGTCACATCTGCATCGCTTTTACTTATGTTAGCATTTGACTCAGATTCATCACATTTAATTTCAAAAAGGTCATTTTTTGGATGAGGTGATGGAATGGGTATGTATTCACTTTGGCTCAAGGGTAAGAATAGAGATCTTTCGATTCCATTCTTATCCTTATACCCAATTCCATCCTTTACGAATGATTGTCTTCCACAATCGATTATATCAGCATGAGCCCGTTTGCTCACATTCCATTTATCCACAACAATTTGAAGACGAGTTGTCTCATTTCTAGATTTCTCTAGTTTTGAGGTTAAATCATTTATCAGAAAATCCTTTTTAAGCACAAATTCTTTTAAAGTTTGCATTTCAGCTAGAGTTGCATTTAACTTTCGCTGATAAGCCCACTCATTTTCTTTCATTTCAGAATTGATTTTACGAATATCATCCATTTCTCTTAAAACTCGTCTGTTGTGTGATAAACAGTATGCGACAGCTGTAGCACACCTAGGTGAGCACAGTTTAGATTTAATTTCTAGAGGAATATTTACCATGTCTCTTTCCTCAGCTTTCTTAGAAGAACTTTTCACCTCTTCAGCGACTTTCTCTGATGAAGTCTTCTCAGCTATCAGCGCCTCCTCCCTTTTCTGATCATTCACCTTCTCATCAATTAACACACTCTTCAGTCCCGCATTCTTCTGCATTTCTCCCTTCAGAACCTCAGCAGATGACCCTTCAACAGAGTTCACACCATTGGAAGATTTGGTGCAGATTGTGGCCATCAGGACTTTGTTAACTTCAACTTCTGCAGCAGCTGCCTCTTCTCCCCAGTCGAAATCTTCAACAACCAAAGCCTTCTGTGGTTCCTTATCGTTTCCTTCATTTCCATCGGTTATGGCCACCGACCTCTTTGCATGCTTGATTTCAGCTTGGTTCAGTGTGGGGCATTCATACTTGAAATGCCCGAGGACCTTGCAGTTGTAACATCTGATTTTCGACTTGTCAAACCCAGCCTTTCCCATTCCCACTCTTCTACCGGTTCTGTCTTGAAAACGCTTAACTCGTAGAGTGATCATTGCCATCTGCCACTTCAGATCCATCTCTTCCATGTCATCTGGGTCAACTTGGTACATATCCTCTGGGGACATCATCTCATTCTTTATTTCTCCTGTCTTCAAAGCTTCAAAACTGCTCATAAAGGTGTTGAAAAGTTCCACATGTTCAGCAGCCAGCTTGGCAGCTTGTGGAGTTAGTATCTTTGCCGCCTTTTCAGAATACATTGGAGCTTTGCCAGAACTTGAACTACCAATCCCTGCAGAATCCACATAAGAATGCAACGAACTTGAACTCATATCACCAATTGGGGCCATCAAAGCCAGATTCTTCATAGCACTGCTGGGAGTCACCTTCGGGACAGTCTGATTCATTTCTCTCTTTGTGATGTCCATCTCAAATGATTTCAGAGTGTTTATGAGATCAGCCAAAGTAGACTGAGCATCCAAGTAGTCCTTTTTGATCAACATACATTGGACACTCCACTCCTTTGGGAGAGAATCGAGTAGTTTCTTGATGGAATTGCGGTTGTTTACAGGAATACCAGCTTTCTTCATCTTAGTCAACAAATTCATGAACCTGTCAATGTGTGAAGACAGACTCTCACCACGGATACTTCCAAACATGTCGTATTCCTTTTGAATCATATCCTTTTTGTTTTGCCTCATCTCTGCATTTCCTTCATAATACTCACTCAAAGCAAACCACAGATCATGCGCTGATCCGTACTCTTCAAACATATTGTATACATCGTTTGACAGAGCCATGGTGAGAGCACCGTAGGCTTTGTGATCTCGCTGCATCAGTTGTTTGTCGAGATCAGTGTATGTAGTGGGATCAGTGTTGAACACTTCTCCTGCATCAGTGGTTCTGGTGGGAATGTGAGGTCCGAGCTGGACTGAGTTCCATTGGGTGTGATCGTTAACAAAATAAAAAGCTTTCATTCTGTTTTTCCATGTGCCATAGTCTTCAGCACCCATCAACTTAGGAATACGTGTTATAGTGCCGGTTTCAAGTTCAGCTTGGGTTATGGGGTTAACTTGGAATGAGTTGTTACCAGACATGATTTAAGATTGATTTTAGATTGATTTTAGGGTTTTGATTAAATTGATTAGCAAGTTATAGTCCAAAGTCCTTGAAAAATCAAAACAGTCCACAAGTTCGCAGTTCCACAAGTTCGCAGTTACTAAGTACGCAGCAAGATCAAGTTCGCAGTTCCTTAGAAACCTGAAACAGTAAGAAACAAAGATGATAAGTTCTTGATTCTCCTGTAAGTGCGCAGTCCCTGTAGCACACACCCTGGCTTAAGTTCGCAGTTCAGCCAAGTCAGAGCAGCACAAGTGCTCAGTCTTGACTGATCAGCCTGCGTACTAGTATAAGTACACAGACACTTAAACTCTCGTTTAAGATTTAAGTTCGCAGTAACCCTAGCCAAGTGCTCAGAAAATGCACCTTTTCAGTAAGTTCGCACACCAACTAGAAATTTCAGATAAGTATGCAGAAACCCTAGTTGTGGTGCCAGGAGAGAGAAAGCTGTAAAGCCTTGTGTAAATTTAAGTGCTCACACAGACACAAGTGCACACACTTTTAGACAAGTGCGCAGTTGTGGTTGTAATAAGTGCACACCTTGAAATGTCAAGTATGCAACTTATGAGCTAAGTACTCAATTTATGAGCTAAGTTCGCACATTAAGTACGCAACTACGGCTGTAATGCCTTTAAATTATATCAGAAACATGTCCAAGAGATTTTCAATTGATCTGAAGTTCTAGAATGATGTTTCTACTGAAAATAATACCTTTTAAACACCTTGGAAACACTTGTTCACCAGATTTTAATGCAAAACTAATGAAAATATTCAAAGTTTGATAAACACTAAATTTTTGAAAAACTTGATAGCAAAAACTAACAAGGAGGGTTTTGATATCTTTAGATAGATACAATCTCGAGCACAGAGGCTCTGATACCAAATTGTAGTCCCAAAATTACTAGATCTTAAGTGTGCACTAGATTTTTATCAACTAGAAACACCTATTTGTTAGGTGTTTTAGTTGATTAATCAAGACAAGTAAAGAACTAGATGAAGATTATAAGAACCAACACACAAGAAACATAAACACACGATTCCATTAATGATTCAGCAGTGAACAACCATGGATTTACAGATAAGTTCGCACCTTTTACTTGTGCTCTCAAAAGATATAACAAAAACCCTAACCCTAGCTGCACAAATGAGGTTCTATTTATAGGAGAACCTGATGGACTGCGCACTTAACATTAAGTGCGCAGTGCCCGTCCATTAAGTTCGCAGTCTAGGGTTTCACTACTACAACTATGCTATAATTACATATCCAACCCTCCAACTCTAACACACAACTAAACATGATCAAACCTGGTAACTGTGGTCTCATACTAACCCAACACGGGCTTTTAATAAAACTGTAACGGAAACGTATATGAAGAAACACTGGATTAAACATATATTTATACGAGTACAATAAAGAGATATTTTATTATTACTTGACTCGACGATTACAAAGAACTCGAATATAAGCGGATACAATGTTTCGGCTATAATCTTTCCTCCTAAGCTATTACAGAAATTCTCTAAGTGTTTGTGACTAAATAATGGAATGGCCTTCTCCCTTGGGGGAGAAGGGTATTTATAGGCTTGGAAGGCGTCTTGTGATTGGCCCATTAGGAATGAAGCTATGGCGGCTGTCCTTCTATGATTGGCCACATGTATTTTGCAATCGTCCTTTTTGTCCTTTTTTTGTACCTCGTACCTGTCAGAGATCGTGGAGAAAGGAATGACAGCCTTAGATTGGCTGCACGTCCCTTTCCTTGACGGGACATAGTTGGCATATACTAGGAAACCTGCGCAGGCTTCTCGAAGTTTTGCTGAGCTATCCTGATGATGCTTGCCTAGATATGGGGCCGTGCGCACGTGCGGGTACATATCTCTTCAAGTCCCCCTAGTCCAATGTTCTAGTCCAAAATGTCACCTGACGTGTCGCTTGTTGCAGAGACAGGTGGACCCTTGATGTCGTGTCAGCCCTCTACCACGTTCTCTCCTACGTGTCGCGTCTTAGTTGGCCGGAAGTGCAACCTGTATGGCACGGTTTTCCAGAGCATTAATTTCTCAACATATATAACCGTTTGCTTCTCCCATACTTTTCATTTCACACTTTAAAAGTTTTCAAATTCCCTCTCCTCTTTCCGGCAAAAACCCTTCTTTCATCTTCTAATTCGTTCTCTTTTCTTCAAAGTTTTCCGATCATCTTTCACACGAACATCTGAAAACGATGGCTTCATCCTCTGACGTTTTCATTGTGAAAGAGAAACCTAAGAAAGGTGGGAAGAAGGATTCTAAGGCAGACAAAAAAAAAGTCGAAGAAAGCCACACCTCCGCTTGCGGGGGAGGTGGCTAGTAAATGGAAGTAGGATGGGTTGGATTTGCTGTGCTCACAGTACAAGATTCCAGATGAGTACGAGCCTGAGTTGCATGAGCCCGGCTATATTATTATTAAGCCCACTAAGGGTAAGATTGGGATTTATGCCGTCTATTTTTAGATGTGTAATTTTAGGCTTCCCATTACAAAGTTCTTGGCTTCTGTGTTGGAAACTTTCAAGATCCACTTGAACCAGATACACCCTGGCGCCATGTCCCGTTTGATGTTTTTCGAGTTATGTTGTCGGGCGCAGGGTATCGAGCCTCACATAGACATGTTTAATGTCTTTTATGTGATGACTGCGTTTGAGAGCTGGTTCTCTTGCCACCCGCGCCATGGACCCAAGCCGCATTCAAGCGGTCGTGGGAAAAGCTTCCATGACTAGAAGCCTAAGTTTTTCTAGGTCGCTAAGGGCGTAGTACCTTTGAAGATATCTAGAAAGCGCACTGATGTGAAGCTTGATGATGTGCAGCTTGTTAAGTATGAGGGGACGTTGTGGTATGAGAAGCTGACGGGTCACCTAGTGGATGTGTGCGCCATTAATGAGATAACTTTGGTGTGTGCGGGTATGAGTTGGAAGTACGACGTTGAAGGTAGGAACCCACACTTGACCGCTGAGGGCAAATGTAACGTTCACTTCGCGCCGTTTGTTGTTTATTAACCGCTCGTTTGTTCATAGGTTTAACTTTTATTTTGTTCTCCTTGCAGATGTTGAGAGTTTGTACTCGGTGTTGCTGGATGGTGATGAGCTAGGTTGGCAGTTCCGTGAACTCGCGGCTGGGGAGTTGTATGTTTTAGATCGCACCTGGGAGTATTTCCTGCTCCCAAAGTTGCCCGGCTATTAAGTCCAAGCTAGTTGTTCTCCCTTTTACCGTTGAGAAGGTGCGCTTTCTATAGCTCATTTTCATGTTGCTCCTATTAGTGCATGCAGGGCCGAAGGGCACGTATTCATCGTTTTGTCCAGCGGCGAGTCACCAAATAGGGATGATCATTCCTCACCCGAGCACATTTCGCCCGCAGGTGGAAGTGGTAAGGTGTGGTCCCTTACTTTCGTTCAAGTGGAGACCTACGAAGACAGTGAGGAGGAAGATCCCATTATGAAGAGACCCTCATGCCGTGGCAAGAAGACCCAGGGCGTCAATACCGATGATGATGATCTTTGTTTTGATTTTGAACATGATGTGGTGAGCCGATAATCTCAAAATTATAACCCGCTTGAACGTGGTTCTGTTGAACTTTCATATGCGTTCGTGCAAGGTGGCTCTTCTTCTATTGATCTGACTGAAGCCCCTATTACTAGTGAGGGTTCGAAGACAACTGGTCCGGCTCCAAGCAAGGCTATGCCTATTCCGGACTTAACAAAGCCAGCGTCAGAGGCAGAGCAAGTCAAGAAAGAGATGGTAAAGGCTTTGCACTCTAAGAGCAAGTCTTGTGAGAAGTCCCTTGCCAAGGGCTATCATCCCCGCTGGCAAAGATGGTGTGGTTAGATAGCATCATCGCTGATGTTGAGGATGAAATGCTTGGTAAGTTGAGTTGACATTTTCTTTCATAGTTCTTCCCCTTCACCTTTATTAATATTTTGTTTTGCCTTTTTTTTTGTTTCAGCTGGGTTTGGCTTGCACAAGAGTGGTGGGAGTGGTGGGGGGTAGTGCTGGGTCCAAACGGGAAAAGGGGGCCAAAACTGTGATAAAGGAGGGAACAACTATTCCTCTAACTGCGCCGACTAAGACCCATTCCCCCTCCACCCGTCCCCCTACTCCGCCGAAGAAGATTGCTTTTCCGCCTCCTCCCCTCCCTGCTCTACCGACGTCTCCTCCCCAAAACATTGAGCTTAATCTTGATGAGCCGCTCGGGCTGGAGACGGACAATGTGCAGGATGATGTTATTCATGATGAAATTGTTCAAGATGATCCTGCTCAAGGACATGAGGAAGAGTTGGTGAAGACTACTCCCGAAAGGGATACATGGAAGAGGAAGGTTGATGGGGGGGGGGGGTCTTTTGTTCGTAGGGAAGACTAGTCGGGCGAGGCAGATAACATCCCTTGTCCGCACCTATATCTTCCGCGTGATGCGGATAAGCTTTTGTTCCCGGCTAGGATGTTATCCATTCCAGCCGTTTTACATATATTGACACCTGCCGCGACTTCTTGGTCAATTACATTCCCCCTGCAGAGGCTATCTTTCAGCGAACGCAGGCCCGCCAAGAGTTGTTGGATGACAATGTCATGAGTTTGACCAACTTTCTTTCTACTTCTCCAGAGATTGTCCGTGAATGGGGATCGTTGCTTGAGGATAGGCATCATGCCTTAGTGGGGAGGAAGAAGTTTGAGAAGGAGAGGAAGGCTTTTGATAAGGAGCATGAAGCCTAGAGCAGGGCTGTGCGCGCGACTAAGTGGGATATGGCCACAATCAGTGACGGGAAGGAGAAGGCAGAGAAGTGCCTGGCTAGCCGCAAGTCAGACTGGAAGTCAGCTTGTGAAATGAATAACCAGAAGCTTCTTGCGGCATCTGAGCGTGTGAAAGTGTTAAAGTCTGAACTCCATAAAGCCACGCAGGAGACGTCGCGCCTCTGCGAGGTGATAGAGTCCCGGGATGTAGATTTGTCCTCCTCCAACGAAAGTTTAAAGCACAAGATGTAGAGTTGGCGGAGTGTAACAAGAAGAATACTGAGTTGGAAGCCACCAGGGTATCCCTTGTCAACGAGCGTGACGCGCTTGCGGACAAGGTGGGTGACATTACTGATGAAGTCAAGCTCCTGCAAGCCGACCGCAAATGGCTGTTTACTGATTGCATCCCTGAGGTACCTCTGTTTCTTCTCATTTAATTTCTCCTTTGTGTGAATGGTTGTTTATTTCCTCTATTTTTTATTGTAGGTTGCTCATTATGCCAAGGATGGTGATGCTACGCGCAAAGCGGTGGGCGCATTAATTGTTGCGTCCAAGCTTGTGGGGCGCAAGGCTAGCTTCCTAGAGAGGTTCCAGCATGATAAGAGTGGCAAGGCTCTCAAGGAATTCGCCCTTCATGATAAAGACGTTGATTCATTTTTGAAGACAAAGTTCGCCGAGTATGATGACTTGGAACCCCCCCCCCCCCAGTGGAGTTTATCGTTAGTCATGTGGACCGGCCAACTGTGTATGAGCATAAGCAGTCTTTGGAAAAGGCGAGTTACACGCATGTTCCCGATATACGCGAGTTCATAGAAGGCGTTGGGGTGACCACACAGGTCGAGCATGATGTGGAGATAGAAGATGAGCCGGAGGGAAGTGAGAAGCTTGATCTCTCCGGGTCGTCGGAAGACTGGAACGAGTCCCCCCTCCCAAGGGCAAGACCGCATGATTGTTTGAGTCCTTGTAGTTTGGTTTCTTTTTTTGTATCCCTGTAAACAATGCGCCAGTTTGTTGGCTTCTTATATATGAAAGAATGTTTTGATGTTATTTTTCGCAATTGTATCCATAGTTTAATATTTCTTTACAACTTTGTTGTACTGCCTTTGTTTAAATCATCAGGCTTAGTGTCTTTGCTTTGCATTGCATTGCGATTGTTTGTAGGTTTGCGCTTAAACGTTACCTTATTTATAACTCTTTGATGTGTTGGCACGCTGTAAGCCGTGTGCGCCTGTGCCTTAAAGCGATAGCGCAAAGACCGTAGCGCGGTTGGTTCTTGAACCCCAGTCTTAATTTTATTTTGGGCGTGTTCTGCTACACGGCTATGTTCGTATTTACTTTTTGTTGCATTTTGCTATAAACCGTGTTTGTTATTTGTTTTCATTGTACTTTATTGCACAACTTGTTTTGGCATTTGTGTTGCATTTTAAGATACAACCGTTGTGTTTTATGTTTGTTGCATTTTGTTATGCAACTGTTTAGTGTTTGTTGTGATTTACTGTGCTGTGGGTTTGAGTCTAGATTGCCTTAAAGCAAGAGGTTATAACATAATAGAATAATTTGATGAAAAAAAGGGGCAACTTCATTCATTCATTTGGCTCAGTAGCCTTCAGTACAAAATAAAAAAAAATTACACATAACATTTTCGAAGCTGCGTCGCGTTCCATGTGCGCGGCACACCTTTGTCTTCCAAAGATACTAGTTTGTACGCCCCTTTCCCCAAGATTTCTGCCACGCGATACGGACCTTCCCAGTTTGGTGTGAGCTTGCCCTGCGGGAGTGCATTGCTTGCCTCATTGCTTCTAAAAATAAAGTCACCCTACTTGAAGGCATTGAGTTTGACTTTGGCGTTGTAGTATCTTTTGAGCTGTTTTTTGTAGTTAGCCTCTTTGATTGCGGCCAACTTTCTGCGTTCTTATGCGAGGTCAAGGTTCAGGCGCAGCTTGGCATCATTATCTATCTTGTGTGCGCAGAGGACTCTGGCGGAGGGGAGGCCGATTTCAGCTAGTATCATGGCTTCTGACCCATGGTTAGGCTAAATGGGATTTCCCCATTGCTTGTCTTGGCTAGTGTGCGGTGTGCCCGTAGCACACTGGGAAGCTCCTCCGCCCAAGCAGAGCCTTTGGTTCCTAGTCTGGCCTTGATTCCTTCCACCAAACTTCGGTTTACGCGCTCGACCTTGCCATTACCTTGAGGATGCACAACTGATGTAAAAATTGGTTGGATGTGCAAGTCATCATACCATTTCAATAGTCCTCTATCTGCAAACTGCGTACCATTATCGGTGACAATGTTGAGGGGAAGGCCAAAGCGACAAACGATGAATTCCCATATGAATTTCTTCATATGCGCTGCTGTAATTTTTGTCAAAGGCTTGGCTTCCAACCACTTGGTGAAGTAATCAATGGCAACGATTAGATACTTTCGTTTTCCGATCATCATTGGGAACGGGCCGACGATGTCTACCGCCTACTTTTGAAATGGCCAGGTGGAGGTGACAAGGATCAATTCGTTTATGGGGTGCATGGTATTGGGTGCGTGGCGCTGGCATGAATCACAGCGGCGTGTGACCTTTAGAGCATCGAGGTGCATACCTGGCCAGTAGTATCCTGCGTTCATGATTTTTGTCACAACCATGAGCGGCCCACATGAAGTCCACAAATACCTTCATGTATCTCTCTAATCAGGTAATCCGCATATTCCATATCGACACACCTCAGTAACGCCCCGGGTATGATTTTCGGTACAACACTCCATCATTCATTTCATACTGTAATGCTTTGTGTTGTATTTTTCTTGCTTGTACGTGTTTGTCTGGAAGAACCGCCGTACTGAGATATGCCTTGTCTGGTGTCATCCAACAGTCAACCTGGGTCTGGATGACATTGATTTCTTTATGTGGTAGTGATTGCTGATTCTTACTTCCACGCGAAACTCCTTCGTGATATGGCCAAAGCTTGTTGATGCCATCTAACTTAGAGTGTCCGTTGGTATGTTTTGACTTCTGCTGATATGGATGATGGTGTAAGACTCGAAGCGGCTCATCAATTCTTTGACTTGTTGAAGGTACAAGATCATGGATGGGTCTTTGGCTTCTTAATTTTCGATTATCTATCCGGCCACTAACATAGAGTCGACACGTGCAGCGACATGCTTGGCGCCAAGCTTTTGTGCAATCTGGAGGCCTGTCAGTAAGGCTTCATACTTTGCTTCATTATTTGTAGGTTTGAATTCAAGTCGAATCGCGTACGTGAGTTCTGTGCCTTCTGGGCTCAGGCTTCTTAGGCCAGCGCCCATGCCGTCTTTGTTAGATGCCTCGTCAGTGTAAAGTGACCAAATCGCTTTCTCATTGTCCACAACCTGTGTATCATACTCTGCCTTACACTCTTCTATCTTTTCTTGAGGTACCTCCGCAATGAAGTCGGATAGGATCTATCCCTTCAGGGTTGGGCGAGTCTTGTAATTGATCATGTGTTCACCTAGCTCGATGGCTCACTTTGCCAATCTTCCTGATAGATCTGGTTTGGCTTATATGTTGTTCAGGTTATAATCAGTCAGCACATTGATTAGGTGGCCCTGAAAGTACCTACGCAGCCTGCGGGAGGCGTGCACCAAAGCCAAGACTAGCTTCTCCATTGTGGAGTACCTTGTTTCTGCGTCAGTTAGGACTCTACCAATGTAATAGATGGGAGTTTGTATGAGTTTTCTGTCTACCATCAGTACTGCACTTACTACATTCTCTGTTGTGCAAAGGTACACTGTTAGTGGTTCCTCTAGGAGCGGAGCAGTCAGTGTTGGGAGGTCCATTAAACATTTTTTCATTTCTTGAAATACCCCTTCCGCCTCAGGGGTCCATTTGAATTGGTTTTTTTTTTTCAGGCAATTTTTTAATGTTTCAATGAATGGGATAGATTTACTTGCGTGATGGGAAAGAAACCGATTGATTGCGACCAGACGTCCATTCAGCGTTAGCCCCTCTTTTAGTGTTGAAGGAGAGGGCATGCGCGAAATAGCTTGTATTTTCTCAGGATTTGGGCGGAAACTATCCTTAGTGACAATCACCCCCAGAAACTTGCCTTCCTCCATTGCAAATGCACACTTACTCGGGTTGAGCTTTATGTTGATCTCGCGCAGTTGGTTGAAGGTTACTTCAGTTTCTTTTAGCATTTGATCTTCTTCCTTGCTTTTGATGACCAGGTCATCCATGTACACTTCTAGATTCTTACCAATCTGGTTAACGAATGCGCGGTCCATTAGTCGCCGGTACGTGGCGCCTGCATTCTTTAGCCTGAAAGGCATCTTCGTGTAGGAGAAGAAACTCCTGTCGGTTCTATAAGCTGTTTTGTCTTCGTCCTCCAGCGCCATTTGTATCTGATGATAGATTTTATAGGCGTCAAGGAAGCATTTGAATCTAAATGGTGCCAGGGAGTCAACTTTGAGATCAATCTCCGGCAGCGGGTAGCAGTCCTTCGGGCAGATTTTGTTTAAGTCTTTATAATCTACACACATTCTCCAACCCCCATTGCTTTTTGTGACCATGACCGAGTTTACAACCCAAGTCTGGTACCTGGTCTCGCGCAAGATCCCTGCTTTCAATAGCTCCTCCACCTGCACATTCATTGCTTTTATCTTTTCCGTGCCTAAGCTCCTGCACTTCTATGCTATGGCTCCACGGAACGGTAGGTGTTGAGCTTGTGCTGCGCTAGCTCGCGCAGAACCCCCACCATGTTTGATGGTTGCCATGCGAAGACATCACTATTCTTTATCAAGAGTTGTTTCAAGTGATCTTTGATGTTTTATGAAATAGTTGGTCCCAACGTGATCGTTTGTTTAGGAAAATTGGGGTTCAAGGCCCATTTTCTGGTTCAGTGCGGGGAGTTGGTTTGATCATCTTTGTTGGGTGTGGCTCTTCTGTCATGGCGCTTTCCTTGTTGGTCCAGACTATGGCCACCCCAGTTGGTGTAGGGAAACCAATTGCGCCATTGGGTGGTGATGGAACCATGTTGTAGGCTGCCATGGAGTCGTGCCCTAGTATAATGTCATGCTTTGACCTTGTCGGAATCACCATGAATGAGATTTCTTTTGTTCTTGAGTGTGTCCCATCGCTGATAGTGAGGTCGAAAGAGATCTCCCCCATTGGGTTCACTACCTCGTTTGAAAAACCCATGATTGGCGAGTTTATGGGGCGCATGCGCGCTTTGTCTTCCTCATCCAACAATTAGATGCATTGCTCATACATGATGTCTGAGTTGCTTCCAGTGTCCATGAAGGCACGCGTTGTTCTGTAGTGACCAAAGATTGCTGTAATGATTAATGCGCGGGTAGAGGAAGGTCTGCCTTTGTAACAACCCAGAGCGGACCCCAAAAATTTTTGTGAATTATTATTACATATAAACGAGTAAACCATCAAAAAAGAATAATAATTAGTATGTTATTATGCGAAACTAAAAACCGAACCCTAATACATAAAATATTATTAGAATACACGTATGATGAGACCTAACTAATACGCGTTGCGAACCCAACCTAGACCGAACCCGAGATGATTAGTAACGAGGGAGGACATGTGTCCTCCCCTCATGTTTCCACAACATCCTTAAACCATTTGATGGTTTTTGAAAAACCATCAAACCCAACACAATATAAAAAGCCCAACCCCTCCCCTTTACTTTCTCTGATGATAACACACACTACACACACTTTACTAATTAAAGCTAGAGAGAGAGAGAGAGGGAGTCTTAGAGAGGGCCACGAGAAGGAATAAGCAGAGAAGGAAGAGAGAGAAGGCACAGAGGGGAAGAGAGATATCAGAGCAAAGGGATTAGGCCGCCACCACCTACGGTGGCCCACGGCGGCACAACAGGAAAACGAAAGAGAGCACCGGCCGGATTTGGAAGGAAGCGATGGTGACAGTGGAAGACCTGGTCGACCCGGTTCTGAACAACACCCTGAACCGTCTCGACTCCTTGACCTCGACCATCATATCAGACGACGATGATTGGTATTGGTATTGACGACAATCGACGGTGGTGAGTTTCGATTGGAGTATTGAACAACCATGTATGAGACCAAAGATCCCTACTCCTTGATACAAGTTTTGTTAATATTATTAAGTTGAGATATTGTGGAGATGACAACAGTTGTGGAACAGGTGACGGTGATGCGGGATAGCAATTGGCGATGGTTGTGGTTACAGTGATGTTAGGGGTTGAGGAGAGGAATCGGTAGTAGTTGATTGGGTCAAAGGTTGGAGGTGAAGGGGGTACAATGGTCACGGTGATGATGGTGATTATGATGGTGGGATAACAGACATGGTAGCTGGAGGTTGGTGACGAGTCAACAGAAGGCTTTGGTCAAAGTCAGTCAAAGGCGAATCAACTGAGATCAACCGCAGTTAACTGGTCAACACGAACCTAATCTGGATGATAGGTATAACCGAACCTTGTGATGATCTTAATTAATTATAATTACTTATATAATAATAACACGTGTGGGACTTGACGAGTGCCTTAAACTCTTCGGATAAATATGTATATATATACCTTGCTCTCATTGAACATTAACATGAACTTGGACATTTAAGACTTGGTTTATGGAATTGATAATAATTGACATGTATTAAGAATAACTACACTGAAGAAGATTTCCAAAAATTTGAGCTAGATGCAAAAGCTTTTTCTATGTTGGCTATGGCTCTCCCAAATGAAATTTATGCTGGACTTTTACATTGTGAAAGTGCCAAAGAGCTGTGGGATAGCCTTAAAGAACAGTTTGGAGGAACTGATGAGGTGATAGCAAACACCAGAGAAATCCTAGCCCAACAATATGAAACTTTTAATCATGTAGATGGTAAAACATTAACTCAACAGTTTGAAAGATTTTCATCACTCATCTCTAAGTTAAAACTAAATGGTCAGACCTATACAAATGCATCTATGTTACATAGATTTTTAAGGTCTTTACCTGCAAAATGGGAAACTTATTCTATAGTCCTTAGAACAAGTTCAGATTTTAATACCTTAACCTTAACAAGGTTACATGGTAAATTGTTAACTTTTGAAAGAGAGATAAACCAAAAGAAAAAGTTACAAGAATCTGGTAAAACTGCTGATGACTATACGCCAGGTAGCACAACCTTATTGGGACAGGACTCACCATCTTGTTCTAATAATTTGGTATCTTTTGAACACATTGACATAATAACTGGGATCTCATCAGAAATATCATTCCCAGCTTAAGACAATGAAGACCTAAGTCAAACTGCTGATAATTTATGTTTTTATCATGGATGACTTGAAATATTTTAGCACTTATGACTTAGAGGAAATGGATATTTTACACCAACTAGCCTTGCTAAGCATAAAAACTAACAAGTTTTATAAAAGGCCAGGAAGGAAATTTCCAGGACTAAACAACTCAACAAAAGTTGGTTTTGACAAATCTAAACTGAGATGTCAAAAGTTGGGACACTTTGCTAGAGAGTGTAGAAGCTCTAGCTTTAACCAACCCATCTCTGGAAATCAATTTAACCCCTCATATAATAGGAATAATGGAACTCAAGGGAGTGCTCATTGTGTACAGGCACAAGCTCCACAAGTCCAATATATGCCACAAATACAATATGTCCAAATGCCTGCTCAACACCAGGGCCAGCAACAAATGCCTCCTGTTCTAGCTGCACAAATCCCTCCACAAACTCAACAACCCACACAACAAAGTCTATTCACTTCAGGGTAAGTTGACTGGAGCAGTCTTCCTTTTGATACATCTAAATGTAGTCCAGATGCAGACAACAAGGTCTATGATATCAACTAGGGAGAACCTGACAATGGCAGAAAGAATTTTGTCTTAATGGCCTTTGAGGGATACTCCTCTAATTCTGCTTTATCTCAAATATCACAACAATATCTTTTAAAGCTTTGGTCAAATTCTTGCAAAGAATCTTTTGCTTTAATTAGAGAAACCAATGTGCATTTACAAGGCAAAGCAAATGACATGGAAAGAAAATACACACAGATGAAGTGTGATTTAGAAAGAAAACTTGTTTCAAAAAATAAGGAAATTTCTAAATTAACAAACAATTCTATTGAAACCCAGGCACAACTTAAAAACATGATAGACAACCTAGGGAATGTAAGAAATAGCTTGCTGACACCAAGGTTGATTGTGAAAAATGGGCTGAGTCTTGTAAGGGATACCAAATGCTGCTTAACAAGCAAACTGCAGCAAATGTTAAGTTTCGCATAGGGTATACCCATACTGAATCACCAACTGATTTTACTCACAAAACTGATAATGATGGGAATAAATTGGTTCAAACTTCTGAAAAGGAAGAGTGCACATCTTTCCATTAAAACTTTCTCAAAAATGAAAGTTCTGCAGACGTTAAAACAATTGACAATAAGCCATCAGTAGTTTCATCTACATCAGGAGTTGAAAACCTAAAAACTACTGATGACCTATTTAAAAATGCTGATATTGTCAGTAACTTGCCTTCCAATTCTCTTGCTGAATCTAAAAGGAAAGAGAAGGCAAAAGCATGTGAAATATGTGGTCTGTTTAACCACATGACTGAACTTTGTAGATATAGAAAAGGAAACCAGTTTAATAAGAAAAATCAACAACTGGTTGTGGCAAAACAAATAAGACAAGATTTTGAAAACACTTTCTTTCCCAATAAACAACAATAAACAACAACCAAGCAAAACCTTTGTCAGAAAAAGACTAAATCTCAACAAAAGCGTTTTTCTCAAAGTTCATATTCAGAAGTTAGACCTAACCCATCAGTAGTTTCACAAACTACTGAGGTTAAAGATTTGATAAATTTGGTTAAACTTTTGATGAACAAAGTTGATGGTGGTCACCAAAAAGATGCCACCATTGTCCCTAATGAAAAATCCATTGCCAAAAAGACATGGATTTCAAAAATTGGTCCATAACAAACTGTACCTGTTCTCAAGAGCAAACCCAAAGCCAAATTAGCTTGGGTTCCCAATCTAACTAATTTTCTATTTTGTGAAGGGGGTCTCTAGAGGTTTGAATAACATTTGGTATGTTGATAGTGGAGGCTCAATGCACATGACTGGATGCAGATACCTGATAAACAACTTTATCAGTCAAAGAGAAGGATCTGTGTCCTTTGGGAACAATTCCAAGGGATGTGTGCTAGGATATGGCAATGTATCCTCAGGCAAAATGCAGTTTGACAAGGTCAATCTGGTTGAAAACCTTGTGTACAACTTGCTAAGTGTCTCACAAATGTGTGACAAAGGATATTCTTCCTTTTTTACCAAGACAGCATGCAAGGTCATATCACCAGAAGGCCAGATGTTGATAAAGAAGATTATTGAAGATCATACTTTGCTGATTGCCAAAAGGTGTGGCAATGTCCATGCAGTGGACATTGAGAATGAAAAAGTACCGAACAACACTGCCTGTTTCTTCTCAAAGGCATTAACTTCAGAAACTGATCTCTGGCACATGAGACTAGGCTATGTGAACTTTAAAACCATAAATAAAGTCACAAAAATGGGCTTAGTCAGAGGTCTACCTTTGAAGGAATACAAGTGCAAAGAACACTGTGTTTCCTGTCTTAAAGGTAAACAACATAAGTCCTTCTATAAGTCTATTGAAGAATAAAAAACAACTGCATGTCTTCAACTACTCCATATGGACTTATTTGGACTAGTCAAAATCATGACCCTTGGTAAGAAGAAGTACTGCTTGCTCATCATTGATGACTACTCAAGATTTACATGGGTCTTCTTCTTATATTCCAAGGATGAGGCAGCTGAAATAATCAAGTTCTTCATTCTACAAGTAGAGAAGCAATATTCTCTCTCTGTCAAAGTCATCAGGAGTGGCAATGGGACAGAGTTCAGGAATAAAACTCTGGATGAATTCTGTTTGTCTAAAGGGATTGTTAGCCAATTCAACATTCCCAGAACTCCTGAACAAAATGGTGTGGTAGAAAGGAAGAAAAGGACATTGATTGAAGCAACAAGAACCATGTTAGCTGCTCCAGGCCTACCTTGTTTTTTTGGGCTGAAGCAGTCAACACAGCTTGTTATGTTCAGAATAGAGTTCTAATCAACAAGAGGCATACCAAGACTGCCTATGAAATTCCTCATGGTATGAAGCCCCTTATGTCCTTCTTCAGGGCTTTTGGATGTCAATGTTTTATCCTCAACATCAAAGACTCTATCTCTAAATTTGCTAATAAAGTTGATTCAGGTTATTTTCTTGGTTATTCTCCAATGAGGAAAGATTACAATGTCTTCAATTCAAAAACCAAGATAGTAGAAGAAACACTGAATGTCAAGTTCAATGAATCCAAACATACTCTTATTCCAGCACATCCTGCTGAACTCTTTGACCTTGACAGCTTTAATTTCGGACCTGAAAAGACTGTTGAATCATCCAAACCTACTTATTATGGTTATCAAGGGTTTGATGATGATGGTCCCACACCATGGACTCCATACACAGTCATTAAATCAACTTTCAAACCTTCAGAAGTTTCACAAGCTTCTACTTCAACAACTGCTGATGAACATTTTGAAACTACTGATTCAGCTCCAAAAACTCCTGAACCTCAACAAACAGCTGAACCAGATATTATCAACCTTAGTGGTTTATTTGAAGAAATTCCAGAGCTATCCTCAAGTACAGGTCTACAACAACTGATTGAACACACGGATCATCCATTGGAGCAAATCATGGGTGATATTGCATCAGTGGTGCTTACCAGAAACCAGCTTTCCAATTTTTGCTTTTTCTCAGCATTTATTTCTCAGTTGGAACCAAAGAAGTATCAAGAAGCCCTCAAAGATAACAATTGGGTTCAAGCTATGCAAGATGAGCTGCTTCAATTCAAGAAGCAACAGGTTTGGGAAATCTGTCCCTTACCTCCAAACAAGTAACCAATTGGCACTAGATGGGACTTCAGAAACAAACAAGATGAAGCTAGTATGATCATCAAGAACAAGGCAAGATTGGTGGTAAAGGTTATTCTCAAAAAGAAGGAATTGACTATGATGAAACCTTTGCACCAGTGGCAAGACTTGAAGCTATCAGGTTATTCTTAGCTTATGTAATTTCCAACAATATAAAAGTTTTTCAAATGGATGTCAAAAGTGCATTTTTGTATGGAAAAATAAAAGAGGAGGTGTATGTCTGTCAGCCACCAGGGTTTGAGGATCCTTCTCATCCTGAGTGGGTGTACAAGCTTGACAAAGCTCTTTATGGGCTAAAACAGGCTCCAAGAGCCTGGTATGAAACACTATCCAACTTTTTACATAAAAATCACTTCACTAGAGGCTCCATTGATAAAACACTTTTCATAAAACATGTTGGAATTCATGTCTTACTTGTTCAGATATATGTTGATGATATCATTTTTGGTTCAACAAATACAAAATTGTGTGATGAATTTAAGAAACTCATGCAATCAAAATTTGAAATGAGTACAATGGGAGAACTCTAGTACTTTTTAGGACTGCAAATCAAGCAACAAATAAATGGAACATTTATACATCAATCAAAATATGTTAAAGAATTATTAAACAAATTTTCTTTACAAGACTGTAAATCATGTTCGACTCCCATTACACCAACCACACAAGTTGAACCAGATGATCAAGGAAAACAGGTTGATCAAACCATGTATAGATGTATGATAGGTTCTCTTCTGTATTTAACTGCTTCTAGACCAGATATTATGTTTTCAACTTATGTCTGTGCTAGATATCAATTTGCACCAAGAGAATCACACCTAACTGCTGTCAAAAGAATCTTCAGATATCTGAAAGGAACTCCTACTTTAGGAATTTGGTATCCTGCTTCAAGCAATACCAAGTTAACTGCTTTTTCAGATAGTGACTATGCATGGTGTAAAATGTCAAGAAAATCAACATCTGGTGGTTGTCAGTTCTTATGAAACTGTCTGGTGTCCTGGCAATCAAAGAAACAAACATCTATGGCAACTTCAACAGTTGAAGCTGAATACATTGCTGCTGCAAGTTGCACATCACAGATCCAATGGCTCCAATATCAACTTCTTGATTATGGAATCAAAGAGACCAAGACTCCACTCTTAGAAGGCAGTAAATCTGCTATTAGCATCATTCAAAATCCTGTTCAGTTCTCAAAGACTAAACATATTGAAATCAGGTATCATTTCATAAGAGATTGCTATGAAAAAGGCAAGATTGAGGTGAAACATGTCACAACTGCTAATCAAATAGCTGATGTATTCACCAAACCCCTTGATTCAACAACATTTCAGAGGTTAGTATCCATGCTTGGGATGCTAAATTTTGAGTAAAATCTGTAAGTGTTTTCACTTTTTTTTCTGCATATATTTTTACTTTCACTTACATATTTACTGATCAATCACAAAACCTCTGATGAATAAATGAGAGAGAAACTACTGATGTTTTAACAAACATTAAAAATGGAAATTTTCAGAAAAGAAATACCTACTGATAATCATCAGAAGTTATTAAAGTGTTTTGAAAGTCACTCTCATCAGCTGTTGAAAACTACTGAAGAGATAATGAAAACTACTGATGAAGAAATATCTGTTTCATCAGCAGTTTCATTAAAAAGGGTAAAATAGACATTTCACTCATCAGAAGTTTGACCTTGTCGGTTAAAAACTTCTGATAAATACCTTTTTCAAACACTTATCCATTCAAAAAGCAAAATTCCCTCTTTCTCTCTCAAAGCAAAGTCAAAACCCCTTCTCTAACCTAAAATTCACTGTTCATTCAAAAGAAACCATGGCTCTTGTTCTAAAATAGGGACATAATTGTAATGACCCGGAATTTACCGAGTCATTACGGATTGGTAATCACGACACATAATTCTTTACTAATAAACATCCGTTTTTATTATTAAAAACACCACCATTATCTTACACATCAAACTTGCGATTAACTACATCAACAACCTAATCATCCAAGTTTCAACAAACCAACATTTTTAAAAACAACAACCATGGCCGAAGCCTTTAAAGACACAATCCGGCCCACTGGGCCGGTTATTTATGAACATTGCATCGACTCGTTTTTAAACTACGGGAGCTCGGGTTCCAACCTTTTCATTCGTCATCCTGAAATGCATGTCGAAAATACGTTAGCGAAGCTAGTGAGTGGTGCCAGTTTAACCGATTAACACAAAATGATCACAAAACGATTCGTAAAAATAACCGGTTACTCGATCCTTTATAAAACATGCAATATTCGTATGGTTCGATCTTTTCTAAGGTAGAATGTATATCGAGGGAACATTTTGACATATGTTTTGTGGTCCGATCCTCTAAGTGGTCGGAGATACATTCAAACTAATACCAAATGGATCCATTCTAGTTATTTCTATACGATCGATTTCTATATATTTCATACGATCAAGACACATGCAAGTGAAAATCTAGACTCGACCAACATGCATTTATCCCGAAAACATTATAAACAAACATGGGGTACACACACTCACGTTGATAATTTCCGATCGATTCGTGTTACTTTCCGTAGGTGCTCGTGTGTTGCTTCTTTCCTGTTACATGTTAACATCGATTATCACAAGTAACAATATAGTATAGCTGGCCGTTACAGCTTAGGCGTAATAACTAAACTAAAAGCTGGCCATTACAGCTTGGCACTCGTGTTTCCTACTAGATTAGAATACTTACCCGGATGTCGAATGCTTGGTAAATATAATCGGCCGGTTCTAATTTCCAACCGTAGGGGTCTTGTTCTAATATTATTTTGGTAAGTTAAAGGGTGAAGGTTTTTAATATAGAGATTGGTTGTTCTTGGTGAATGGTTGGTTTTAATAAGAAGGGTGCTTTATGTTCTGCATGTTTGGAAGAGTGAATGAGGATAAGTTAATAAAATATGGAGTAGTTCTTGTTTTTATGATGAACCGATGGGAGTATTTAAAAGGCAAAGGGGTTTGCATGTGATAATTATATCTAGAACTTAGAGTGCAAGGTGGAGTCCTGATAGTTGTTTGAGTGTAATAGAAGGGAATCTCACAATCTTAGGTGGATCTTTCTCTAAAATGGCGGCACCTAGTCATCTTCTATATATGGTCAATTTTCAACTACTTAGTGATTGTTGGATCAGTGGCTGTTTATATGAACACTTATGTGTTTATCAGATTTATATAAGAGTTATTAAGCAGCGGAAAGTTAAGTGTTCAAAGGTCTAAAAGATCACTTTGATGAGGAGTTATTACTCCCCCTTGACTGAATAATAAATGAGAAACAATAAATGATCTAAGTATAAAGCAGTAATAGCAGTTTATGTTTCTCAGATGTGAAGTGGAAATTATAAGTTTAAAGCCCGAAGGATTTCAATATAAGTTCAAAGATATTACACAAAATCACATGTCTAAAATAGATGAACAAACTCATCTATTTATAGACTAATGTACTAAACTGTAGTCTGAAGTAATCTAAGATATTTAACAAAGATATTATGCTAAGATAAGGTTACTACAGTCTGTACATTGAAACTTGAAATCAAGACTTTAACAAAACAATATAATAGTAAAACTGCTGATCTTCAGTCGGTTAGAAGCTTCTGAGTGAAAGTGCTGATGAGTGACAAACTGCTGATGAGCAGTTTGTCTTCAGTAGTTCTTCAGTGAAATGTCTGGTTAGACTTCAGAACTTCTGATGAATTTACTCTTCAGTACTTTGTGTTTGTTCTTCAGTACTTCTTCTATTTGTTCTTCAGCAGTTCTATACTTAGGCAGATATAGAAAAGACTAAGGTTATCAAAAGGTGGTTTCTTCAATCCTCTTCGTCCCAACAATCTCCCCCTGGATTGATGAAGCCAAAACCTTATCTATCCTTTATTGTTTTCCTTTTCTCTCTTCTAGCATCCTCCAGATCTCTGCTGTCATCCGGGTGGTAAGAGTACATCTTTGTTGCTCAGTGAGAGGACCAAGTTCAGGTGTTAAATGTTGAATGGTGAGAAGGTCTTTGGATGATAAAACACTCAACTCCTTTGAGTTTCTATAGACCTTACTTGAACGGTCTCTCCTGGTCACAAGTACTGAGTTGGATTCAGTAAATGACCATTTCACAATGTTTACCTTTGACCTGTCAAAGTCAGAGGCATAGGAAACCAAGCCTGTTTCCTTAGGTTGACCTGATTGAGGAATGTCTTCTATTTCAGTGACTCTCAGGTGAGACTCTTGACTTCCTTGTAATTCAGCAGCACCTTGGATTGGCATATTGGGCAGGTGATGCTCTGTAACAACCCTTGTATGTGTTTCTTCTTGAATGGATTGTTGTAACTGATAAGCATAAGTAGCCTTGTCTCTGAATTGGGTCAAGATGGGTTTCTCTTCAACATCAAAATCACCATGTACCAACTGATCTCCTTCTAACAGAATCATTTTGAAGTCAGTCTTGACAATGGGATCTCCATCTGCTTTTCTTTTGGTGGCTGGCCTTCTTAATGTACCAGATGGTCTTTTGACAATAGAAGTTGTTTGGACTTCTTGACTTTCAAATCTTTCTGGTTCAGCAACTTTCTTTGCTTTGAATTTCTTGTAAGCCTCATAGAGAGTTTGTTCTTTCCATTTGCTGATTGAGGCTTTTGAACCATAGTCATTAGCCACTAATTCTTCAATTATTTCAGCTCTTTTGGCTTTCCTCTCATTTTCAGTTGCTATTCTGTCAGACAGCATCTGAGCTCTTCTTGTCAGTTCTTGTGTTGAGAGTTTCTTGAGGGCCACTTGTTTGGATTTGGAGTTCTTTGTGATGAATGCTATTAGCTGTGCTCTTTTGTCTTCTTCAGCAGCAGCTTCAAGTGCTCTCTCTTCAGCCTCAAGCTCATCAAGTTTTTCTTGATACTTGATCAATTTTTCATCAAAGGTCAAGTCTTCTCTAGTTTCTAGGCTGTTCCATACTCTGTCTTCTTTTGCCTTCTTGGCAGCTTCTTTCAAACTCTTCTCTAATAAGTCTTTCGACATTCTGATGGGAGTAGGGTTTAAAACAGCTGTGGAAGTTGTTGTAGGCAAAGGAGTGGGAGCAGGGTCTTTTTCAGTTGCCTTAGGAACTTCTGATGATGGTTTAGGAGGTAGAACTGCTGATGTGGTAGGTTTGGTCACAACTGCTGAAGGATTGTCTTCAGTAGTTTGAGAAATGTAATCAGTAGTTACCTCTGATGCCTTAGATAACTTGAACTCTGGTGCTACTTCTTTTCCTGGTCTTTGTATTGGTCTATCAGCTTCTTGATCAGGATTTTGTCTTTGTGTAGCATCTGTTGGTTCCTTAATCATCTCCCCCTTTTTGGCTTCATCCACTTCTGGAAGCCGAATAGAATGAGATGTTGCAGCAGACAACCTTGCAAGTTGATCTTGAGTTTCATCCATCTTTTTGTTCAACTCTGCAAGTCTCGAGTTGATCAACCCAAACTGATTGTTAGCTTTTAACTCCCAAGCAGTTGTGAAGGGTTTGAGTTGATCAGTTATAATTTGTTTGAGTGCCTGATACAGGGGACCATCTGGGCTGCATAGTTGGTTCAAGTCTATGCTTGTGAGCCCAGTGAATTGGGTAGGTTGTTTTAGTGAAGGGGTGCTTTTTGGGTGATCTTCAGATTGCTCTGAAGATGCCAGTTGTGGGGATTTTTGGGCTAACTGGTCTTTAACCTGATCTTTGGTGACCAGCTTCTTGAGCTTGGAGACCTTAGATGCAGGACCTTCAATGTCAACCGTCAATTCAGTTTGTGGAATTTGTGATTCATCAACCAACTTAATGGAATCATCTGAATCCCTGATAGTGTCCTCAGAGAGGGCAGGATCAGTTATATCATGAGCTGGACCCAAACCAGTAGTCTCATGAACCTCTTTGTCTTGGTTCTGAGGTTTTCCTACTTCTGGCCTTAGGCCTTCATCAGTAGTTGCCAGATTTGAGGTCTTAGCTATGTTACTACTGTCCTCAGGTTCACCACTGGGTGATAAGTGAGTAGTAGCAGCCTCAAAAATATCAAAAGTTTGTAAGTTTGGGCCTACAAACCCTTGTTCATCCTCATCTCTCTGTGTTGGGCTAAAGAGATCCACATTCATGTCAACTTCTGAAGGCATCTCCCCAATTTGATGTGTTGTAAGGGGAGTGACATGTGGTGAATGGGTTCCTTTAAGTCCTGAGAGAAGTTGGGCAATTTCTATGGTTGTATGTGAGGGTTCAGGTTCAGTAGTTGTAATGGGTTGGTGTTCAGGAGTTTGGGTGGGAATGGTTTCAGTAGTTTCAAAAGCAGGGTCAACAGTTATTTGTTTCTTAAATCTTTTTCTTTTAAATATAACTGTGACAGGTTTTCTTTTGGGTGGTGGAGAAGGAGTGTGCTGAGAGGATGTTTCAGCCACTTCTTTTTCAAGTGCAGATTGCACATCAGTAGTTTCAGGTTTCTCCACTTCCTGAACTTTCTTTTTCAGTGACTTGGTTGTTTTTGGTTTTTGTTGTTTAGGCTTTTTAGTTATCTTTTTGGGTTTGGAAGATGTGGGTTCCTTGGGGATGGGTTGTTCTTCCCCTTGGTCATCTTCAAGCAAAAGTGCTGGTTTGTTGTGCCTAGAGAATACTTGAGCAGTTAAAGGATTTAAAGTTGTTGTTTTTCCCTCAAGTACTCCCTCACCAAGTTCTTTTATTATGCACTGCATAACAAACCTTGGATACAACAAAAATCTCTTTTTATCATTTTGATGATGTAAAACCAGTTCATTGAAAAACAGTTTTGATGCCTTGAAAGAAGTTTCATTTATGATGGAATGAAAAATAGGTTGAAAGGTTGAAGGCATCTGATCTATTGACCCAGTTTTAGGACTAAGACACATAATAATATAATGAAATAACAGTTTATATTGTGGGTCAAAATATTTTTTGTAAACTGTTGCTTGTGCCAAAGTACCTTGATAGCCACATTCTGTCATGGTCAGATGAATATCTGAGGTTGGAATAAGCTCAGGTGCCTCAGAATCCTTCAAACCAAGCCTGATGCTTAGTGTTTCTGGTGAGATGGCCATCAGTTTCCCTTTTATAGAAGATTTGAGGGAAATTACTTCATTATTCACTTTCACTGTTTCTGAATTTGCCCAGAACTCATTAAGAGTTTCTTCATGAATGGGTGGATCAATGGTGAAAGCATCATAATATTGGGATTTTATGATGAGATCAAGTATCTCATCATACTGGGACCAGGCTTCATCTTTGACAAAGTAGCCTCTTTGGTTGTGTCCCTGTTTTAACACGAGAGCCATGGATGTTTTTGATCGAACAGTGATTTTTAGGTTAGAGAAGGGGTTTTGCTTTGAATTTGAGAGAGAAAGAGGGAATTTTGCTTTTTGAATGGATAAGTGTTGGAACAGGGTATTTATCAGAGGTTTTTAACCGACTAGGTCAAACTTCTGACGAGTGAAAAGTCTGTTTTACCCTTTTAGTCAAACTGCTGAAGAAGAAAGGTTTCTTCATCAGTGGTTTTAGTTTTCTCATCAGCAGTTTCAACTGCTGATGCAGATGACTCTTAAAACACTTTTCTAACTTCTGATTTTCATCAGTAGTTATATCCATTTGAAAATATCCCATTTTGATGTTTATCAGTAGTTTTCAAAATTTGTTCATCAGAACTTTCTCTTTTCTCAAATTTTTGGTCTTCAGAGGTTTGTGATAGATAAGTATGTAAGTGAAAAATAAAATATGTGCAGAATTAAAAGGTGAAACACTTACAGACTTTCTTCTAAGTTTAACATCCCAAGCATGGATACTAACCTCTGAAAAGTTGTTGAATCAAGGGGTTTGGTGAAAATGTCAGCTATTTGATTAGCTGTTGTGACATGCTTCACCTCAATCTTGCCTTTTTCATAGCAATCTCTTATGAAGTGATACCTGATTTCAATGTGTTTAGTCTTTGAAAACTGAACAGGATTTTGAATGATGCTAATGGCAGATTCGCTGTCTACAAAAAGTGGGGTCTTGGTCTCTTTGATTTCATAATCAAGCAGTTGATATTGGAGCCATTGTATCTGTGAAGTACAGCTTGCAGCAGCAATGTATTCAGCTTCAGCTGTTGAAGTTGCCACAGATGTTTGTTTCTTTGATTGCCAGGACACCAGACAGTTTCCTAAGAATTGACAACCACCAGATGTTGATTTTCTTGACATTTTGCAGCCTGCATAGTCACTATCTGAAAAAGCAGTTAACTTGGTATTGCTTAAAGCAGGATACCAAATCCCTAAAGTAGGAGTTCCTTTCAGATATCTGAAGATTCTTTTGACTGCAATTAGATGAGATTCTCTTGGTGCAGATTGGTATCTAGCACAGACACAAGTTGAAAACATGATATCTGGTCTAGAAGCAGTTAGATATAAAAGAGAACCTATCATACATCTATACATGGTTTGATCAATGTGTTTCCCTTGATCATCTGGTTCAACTTGTGTGATTGGTGTCATGGGAGTGGAACATGTTTTACAGTCTTGTAAAGAAAATTTGTTCAATAATTCTTTAACATATTTTGATTGATGTATAAATGTTCCATTTGACTGTTGCTTGATTTGCAGTCCCAAAAAGTACTGCAATTCTCCCATTGTACTCATTTCAAATTTTGATTGCATGAGTTTCTTAAATTCTTCACACAGTTTTGAATTTGTTGAACCAAAAATGATATCATCAACATATATTTGAACAAGTAAGACATGATTTCCAACATGTTTTATGAACAGAGTTTTATCAATGGATCCCCTTGAGAAGTGATTCTTTAGTAAAAAGTTGGAAAGTGTTTCATACCAGGCTCTTGGAGCCTGTTTTAGCCCATAAAGAGCTTTGTCAAGTCTGTAAACCCAATCAGGATGAGAAGGATCCTCAAACCCTGGAGGTTGACAGACATACACTTCCTCTTTTATTTTTCCATACAAAAATGCACTTTTGACATCCATTTGATAAACTTTAATGTTGTTGGAAATTGCATAAGCTAAAAATAACCTGATAGCTTCAAGTCTTGCAACTGGTGCAAAGGTTTCATCATAATCAATTCCTTCCTCTTGGGAATAACCTTGTACCACTAGTCTTGCTTTGTTCTTGATGATCATACCAGCCTCATCTGATTTGTTTCTGAAGACCCATCTTGTTCCAATTGGTTGCTTGTTTTCAGGTAAGGGACAGATTTCCCAGACCTGTTGTTTCTTGAATTGAAGCAACTCTTCTTGCATTGCTTGCACCCAATTGTTGTCTTTGAGGGCTTCTTGATACTTCTTTGGTTCCAACTGAGAGATGAATGCTGAGAATAAGCAAAAGTTGGAGAGCTGGTTTCTTGTGAGTACCCCTGATGCAATGTCACCCATGATTTGTTCCAATGGATGATCCTTGTGTTCAATCAGTTGTTGTAAACCTGTACTGGATGATGGCTCTACAGGTTCTTCAAATAGACCACTGAGATTGATAATATCTGGTTCAGCTGTTATTTGATCTTCAGGAGTTTTAGGTTCAGCTGAATCAGTAGTTTCAAAATGTTCATCAGTAGTTCCTGAAGTAGAAGCTATTGAAACTTCTGAAGGTTTAATAGTTGATCTTCTGACTGTGTTTGGAGTCCATGGTGCAGGACCATCATCTTCAAATCCTTGAAAACCATTTTGAGGAGGTTTGGATGATTCAACAGTCTTTTCAGGTCCGAAATGAAAACTGTCAAGATCAAATAATTCAGCAGGATCTGCTGGAATAAGAGTGTGTTTTGATTCATTGAACTTGACATTCAGTGTTTCTTCTACTATCCTGGTTCTTGAATTGAATACTTTGTAAGCTTTTCTCAAAGGAGAATAACCAAGAAAATAACCTGTATCAACTTTTGCAGCAAACTTAGAGATAGAGTCTTTGATGTTGAGGATAAAACATTGACATCCAAAAGCCCTGAAGAAGGAGATAAGGGGCTTAATGCCATGAAGAATTTCATAGGCAGTCTTGGTATGTCTCTTGTTGATAAGAACTCTATTCTGAACATAACATGCAGTGTTGACTGCTTCAGCCCAAAAATACAAAGGTAGGCCTGAATCAGCTAACATTGTTCTGGCTGCTTCAATTAATGTTCTGTTCTTTCTTTCTACCACACCATTTTGTTCAGGTGTTCTGGGAATGCTGAACTGTCTAACAATCCCTTTAGACAGACAGAATTCATCCAGAGTCTTGTTCCTGAACTCTGTCCCATTGTCACTCCTGATGACTTTGACAGATAGAGAGTATTGCTTCTCTACTTGTAGAATAAAGAACTTGATGATTTCAGCTGCCTCATCCTTGGAATATAAGAAGAAGACCCATGTGAATCTTGAGTAGTCATCAATGATGACCAAGCAGTACTTCTTCTTACCAAGGCTCATAATCTTGACTGGTCCAAATAAGTCCATATGGAGTAGTTGAAGACATGCAGTTGTTTTTGATTCTTCAATAGACTTATAAGAGGACTTATGCTGTTTACCTTTAAGACAGGAAACACAGTGTTCTTTGCACTGATATTCCTTCAAAGGTAGACCTCTGACCAAGCCCATTTTTGTGACTTTATTGATGGTTTTAAAGTTCACATGGCCAAGTCTCCTATGCCAGAGATCATTTTCTGAAGTTGATGCCTTTGAGAAGAAACAGGCAGTCTTGTTCAATACTTTGTCTTTTTCAATGTCCACTGCATAGACATTGCCACATCTTTTGGCAATCAGCAAAGTATGATCTTCAATGATCTTCTCTATCAACTTCTGGCCTTCTGGTGATATGATCTTGCATGCTGTCTTTGTGAAAAAGGAAGAATATCCTTTGTCACACATTTGAGAGACACTCAGCAAGTTGTACTCAAGGTTTTCAACCAGATTGACCTTGTCAAACTGCATTTTGCCTGAGGATACATTGCCATATCCTAGCACATATCCCTTGGCATTGTTCCCAAAGGACACAGATCCTTCTCTTTGACTGATAAAATTGTTTATCAGGTATCTGCATCCAGTCATGTGCATTGAGCCTCCACTATCCACATACCATATGCTATTCAAACCTCTGGAGACTCTCTGCACAAGATAGCAAATTAGTTAGTTTTGGCAACCCAAGCCAGTTTGGCTTTGGGTTTGCTCTTGAGAACAGGTGCAGCTTGTTGTGGACCATTTTTAGTAATCCATGTCTTTTTGGCAATGGATTTGTCATTAAGAACAATGGTGGGTTCTTTTTGGTTTCCACCATCAACTTTGGTCATCAGAAGTTTGACCAGGTTTATCAAATCTTTAACTTCAGCAGTTTGTGAATCTGCTGATGAGTTAGGTGAAACTTCTGAAATTGAACTTTGAGAAGATGACCTTTGTTGAGATAAAGGCTTCTTCTTAGAAAGGGTTTTGTTTGATTGTTGTTTGTTGGGAAAAAAGGTATTTTGAAAATCTTGTTTTATCTGTTTTCCCACAATCAGTTGTTGTCTTTGTTTATTTAACTGATTTACCTTTCTAAATTTGCAAAGTTCAGTTATGTGGTTAAACAGACCACATATCTCACATGCTTTTGCCTTCTCTTTCCTTTTAGATAGATCAAGAGAGTTAGAAGGCAATTTACTGACAAAACCTGATTTTTGAAATAGGTCATCAGCAGTTTTCAGGGTCTCAACTCCTGATGTAGTTGAAACTGCTGATGGCTTATTGTCAGTAGTTTTAACTTCTGCAGTACTTCCCTTTTTGAGGAAGTTCTGATGGTAGGATGTGCATTCCTCCATATCAGAAGTTTGAATCAATTTCTTCCCATCATTATCAGTTTTGTGGGTGAAATCTGTTGGTGATTCAGTGTGGGTATATCCAATGCCAAACTTAACATTGGCTGCAGTTTGTTTGTTAAGTAACATTTGATACCCTTTACAAGACTCAACCCATTTTTCACAATCAACCTTGGTGTCAGCAAGCTCTTGTCTGACTTTTCCTAGGCTGTCTATCATGGTTTTAATTTGTGCTTCTGTTTCAATGGATTTATCATTTAGTTTGGAAATTTCTTTGTTTTTCAACATGACTTTTCTCTCCAAATCACACTTCATTTGTGTGTATTTTCTTTCCATATCATTGGATTTGCCTTGTAAATGCACATTGGTTTCTCTAATTAAAGCAAATGATTCTTTGCAAGATTTAGTGCAAAGCTTTAACAGAGATTGTTGTGATACCTGTGTGAGAGCAGAATTTGAAGACTATCCTTCAAAAGCCATTAAGGCAAAATTCTTTCTGCCATTATCAGGTTCTCCCCAGTTGACATCATAGACCTTATTGTCTGAATCCTGACTGCATTCTGATGTGTCATAAGGAAGACTGCTCCAATCAACATACCCTGAGGTAAATAAGCTTTGTTGCTGAGGGGGTTGTTGAGTTTGTGCAGGAAGTTGAGCAGTTGGAAATGGAGGCATGAGCTGCTGTTGTTGTTGAGCAGGCATCTGTACATATTGTACTTGTGGCACATATTGAACATTTGGAGCTTGTGCCTGTACAAAATGAGCACTCCCATTAGTTCCATTATTCCTATTGTATGAGGGGTTATATTGATTTCCAGGGGACATTTGTTGGTTATAGCTAGAGCTTCTACACTCTCTAGCAAAGTGTCCCAACTTCTGACACTTATGACATCTCAATTTAGATTTGTCAAAACCAACTTTTGTTGAATTGTTTAGTCCTGGAAATTTCCTTCCTGACCTTTTGTAAAATTTGTTAGTTTTTAAGCTTAACAAGGCCAGTTGATGCAATATTTCCATTTCTTCTAAGTCATCACTGCTAAAATATTTTAAATCATCCATGATGAAACACATGTTGTCAGCAGTTTGACTTAGTTCTTCATTGTCATAAGCTGGGAAAGATCCATCTGATGAGATCCCAGCTGTTATGTCAATGTGGTCAAAAGAACCAAAATTATTAGAACAGGATGGTGAGTCATGTCCTAATAAGGCTGTGTGTTGGGTCTGCTGACCTGGAGAAGAACAGATGATTGAAAGCCAAAATATACTAAGTGTTGATCCAGAATAAATAACAGAGTTTACAAGAAAGCTTCCTCCAAAGAACTGCTGACTCCAAACTGCTGATGCTTAAACAACTGATACAAGACAACTGCTGCTGATGAAAGGTCTGATGAAGAAAGTCTGAAGAGCAAAAGTCTGATAAAGAACAAGTGCTGATCAAGATCTGAAGAACAAAGGACTGTTGAACCAACAGCACTTTGGTTCAACAGTTGTTAAGAAGACATCAGAGTTTATAGCTTAACAGAGTTTCCATTCAGTAGTTTCAATGTAACAGTAGTTTATTGTTTATCAGATGTTGTAGTTTGTTAGTCAGTTAGGGGTCGCTTTCTAGGTGACGTCAGCTAAGTGATCATCAGAGGTTTGTACTTGTCTATAAATAGAACAGTACTTGTACTGTTCTATTGGTCACTCGTCATTCTCTCTAAGACAAACAAACTCTGAGTGATCAGGCTGAGGGGGAGTTATAATTGTACCTTTGTAATCTTTCAACTTTAATGAAAGCTTTCGATTGATAACAATTATTCTCTATGTTTTGATTATTCTTTATTCCGCTGCACTTTCCATTTATACTTCATTCATATTACATCATTAATCAAAACAATCCAATACTCAGATCCTAACAATTGGTATCAGAGCACGGTCAATTAAATCTGATCTAATCAATCAGTTTAATACACAGATCAGCTCACAATCATTGATATCGTTTGTTTGTCGGGTTAAAACAGAGTAATAGTTTATTTTCGTTTCAACAGTTAGTAAACAGACTTTGTTTTTGAAAAACCAAGAGAATGACTTCACTTAATCAAGATCCACACAACACTGGCACACACAACAAGCCACCGATGCTTGTCAGGTCAGAATACAACATCTGGCAGCGTCGAGTAGCTCATGTGTTAGCACAACAGAACACAGGGTGCTGGAAATCGGTAGTATTTGGACCACATGTTCCAATGGTACCGAGTGCCGAGGATCCAAAGATCCAAGTACCAAAGAGTGTTGAGAACTACTCAGAGCAAGATTTTCAAAAAATCGAGCTAGATGCCAAGGCTTTCAGCATAGTAGCCATGGCACTGCCGAATGATATCTATGCCGGTCTCTTGCACTGCAATAGTGCTAAAGAATTGTGGGATGCTCTTAAAGAGCAATTCGGGGGAACTGATGATGTGATTGAAAACAACCGTGAAATACTTAACCAACAATATGAAACGTTTAGTCACATAAAAGGGGAGTCATTAACACAACAGTTTGAAAGGTTTAACTGTCTAATTAGTGAACTAAAACTGGTTGGTCTAACTTTTCCTAATTCAACACTGAATCATAGGTTTCTTAGATCACTTCAGGACAAATGGGACACTATAGCTATTGTTATGAGAAACTCTATCGGATTCAAAGACCTAACCCTGACCCAGCTTCATGGTAAGCTCCTGACTTATGAAAGGGAGCTTAACCAGAAAAAGAAGCTCCAGGACTCTGGCAAAGTGTCAGATGACTATGTATTTGGTAATACTGCACTGTTGGGTCAGGATGATGGTTCTGGAAGTAGTAAGGATCAGAGTTATGATCATTACATTGACATAACAACTGGTTTCAATAATGATTCTTACTCATCACCAAACAACTGTGCTTTCACAGCCAGTGGTGACATCCAGGCTTCTGATAATACATCTTTTGTGTACAATGACTTGCAATACATTGACCCCTTGGACCTAGAAGAAATGGACATCTTACATCAGGTTGCCCTGCTCAGTATTAGAACCAATAACTTCTATAAGAAAACTGGCAGGAGGTTCCCAGGTTTACATGGTGGGTCAAAGGTTGGGTTGGATAAATCAAAGATGAAGTGTTACAAGTGTCATAGAATGGGTCATTTTGCTAGGGAGTGTAGGAGTCAAAATGGAGTTCCTATGATCACCTATCCAAATCAAAGACCACAGACCAACACTTATCAGACCATCCCTAATGTACCTAATGTGCAAAACACTGCTCACTTTGCACAGACCCAAACCACTGTTCCTGTGCATTATGTCCAAACCACTGTTCCTCAGTATCACTATGTCCAAACACCTGTTGCTCAGGCCCCTGTGCCAATGACTGTTACTCCACCCTCTGCTCCTGCAGAGACCAGTCAACCAGGTCAACAGAGTTTCTTTACTCAGGGCTTTGTTGATTGGAGCAGTCTACCAGATGAGATAACAGATGACAACATTGCTCTAGTTGCTAACACTGAAAAGGATTTTTGTTTTATGGCACTAGAAACAATTGTTGAAGAGACTGATTCTGAGGAAGTGGTGTCTATGTCTGAAAATGTGACTGATGGTGTTGTTGGTGAGATTGTTTCAGCTGAAGAATCTGAAGTGGAGGTTGTGAATCTATCAGACCCCTGGGGTAGTGATGACTGTGACTGTCAGTGTAACTGTGCCTTGATGGCTGCTGCTAAGGTATCTCCTCAAATCTTAAATGACTTGTGCTCAGACAAATGTATTGTAGCATTTGCTAAGATAAAAGAGGTGAATGAAAACTTTAGAAAGAAAATTTTGGATTCAGAAATTCAGGTTGAAAAATTAACAAAAGAGTTAAAATCAAAAATATCTGAAAAAGAGTCTGAAATCAGTAGTCTAAAACATGAAGCAAGCATAACCAAAGACCAGCTTCAGACTATGATAACAAAATATCATAGTTGTAAGAAGGAGCTTGAGTCCACCCAAGTTGAATGTCAGAAATGGGTGGAATCATCAAAGGGTTTTGAGATGATTGTCAACCAACAATCTAAAAGTCATGTGAAATTTGGGTTTGGTTTTAAAACCACTGATCAAGTTTCACAAACCACTGACAAAAAGGAACCACAGTTGGTTGAGGTCATCCCTACAAACTCAAAAGGTCAAGAAATCAAGGTTACTGAACCCAATGGCAAGAAAATCATTCTTGAAAAGTTGGAAGGTACACCCTCATTTGATGAAATTGAGAAATATCAATTCAAACCAACATGGTCAGATGAGTGTGAAGTCCTTGAAAATTTCAAACCAATGACCTTCAAAACCTCTGATGGCAAAATGGCACCACAGGCCAAGGTTATCCCTCTAGTAAGTCTTCCAACAGATGATGAAACATCTGTTGAAAAGAAGAAAGAAAAAGGGAAAGCCAAGAACAACTTGTTTTGTGATTTTTGTGAAAAGAAGAACCATGTCACCAAAAACTGTTTTCTTCTAAAAGCATATGACATCAACAAAACAACAAGTTTAAATGATTCAAAATCTAAAGAATGTGCAATCTGCAAGAAAAAGAATCACAAAAAAAAAGAGTGCTTATATCTCAAAAATTTTGATGAAAAGATAAAAGAGTATAAGGCTAAAACTCTGGAGAGTCAGGTGATGAGTAATTCAAAAGGAAAATCCAAACAGACTTTTGAATCAGTCCAAACATCTGTTACCCAAAGTCTGAACAAAAACTCTGCTCTCAGAGAGGTTCAGGTAACAGATGCTCCACCTGTTAACAGATTACCAAGAGGATATGGACAACCCACTTGTCATCGTCTGCCACATGTTTATGATGAGCCCAAGAGGCCTTCAAAACCAAAAGTGAACAGACATCCTCATGGTTTTCAACAACTGATTGGAAATGATCAAACATCTGCTGGACCAAGTGTTGACATACAAGCACTGGCAAATGGTCAACTGCAGCTGTTGAATCTAGTTCAGAAGCTAGTCCAAACCACTGATCATTCTCCACAACTTAAGGCTGAGACAGCTAAGGACCCATCCAAAGCCAATTTGGCTTTGGACACTCACCAAAACTAAAATCCTTACTGATGTGCAGGGAGCTTCTGCTTGTTTAGACAGTTTATGGTATGTAGATAGTGGAGGCTCCAGGCACATGACTGGATGTAGAGCCCTTCTTCTGGACTTTCTCGCTCATGGAGGGGGTGATATATCCTTTGGTAATGATTCTAAAGGTAAAGTGTTGGGTTCTGGTACTGTCAAAGCAGGGAGACTTAAGTTTGAAAATGTTAATCTAATAGACAATCTAAAATTCAATCTACTTAGTGTATCACAAATGAGTGACAAAGGCTTTGGGTCATTCTTCACTAAGCAAACCTGTAAGATTGTTGGCCCAGAGGCTGTTGAAAAGATTAACACCATCATTGCTGAGAGCAAAGCACAACTTGTTGCTCACAGAAGTGGCAATGTGTATGTGGTTGATATGTTGAAGGATAATCCTACTGCAAATGTCTGTCTGTTCTCAGCTGCCTCTACCAAAGAGACAGAATTGTGGCATAGGAGACTTGGTCACACCAACCTTCAAACTATCAACTCACTCTCCAAACAAAACCTTGTCAGAGGTTTACCATCAAAAGAATTCAAGTGTGATGAGCATTGTGTTTCCTGTTTAAAAGGCAAACAACATAAAAGCTCTTACAAATCCATTGATGAGTCCAAAACCAGTCAATGTCTACAAATGTTGCACATGGACTTGTTTGGCCCTGTAAAAATCATGAGTCTAAGAAGGAAAAGATTTTGTCTTGTCATAGTTGATGATTTTTCTAGGTTTACATGGACTTACTTTTTACACTCTAAAGATGAGACTGCAGGTATCTTGAAGGACTTTGTTACCAAAGTTGAAAAACAATATGACTTGCCAGTAAAAGTCTTTAGGAGTGACAATGGAACAGAGTTTAAAAATAAGGAGTTAGATGATTTCTGTGTGTCAAAAGGGATTGTAAGGCAGTACAGCATCCCAAGAACACCAGAACAGAATGGGGTGGTTGAAAGGAAGAACAGGACTCTCATTGAGGCTGCAAGAACAATGTTAGCAGATTCTGGTTTACCTCTGTCCTTTTGGGCAGAAGCTGTAAACACTGCTTGTTATGTTCAAAACAGAGTTTTAATCAACCCTAGACATCAAAAGACTGCTTATGAAATTTTGTTTAAAATCAAACCACTGATATCATTTTTCAAAATCTTTGGCTGTCCATGTTTCATTTTAAATCTTAAAGATTCCATTTCAAAATTTGCAGCCAAAGTAGATTGTGGATATTTTCTGGGGTATTCTTCTATTGCAAAGGCCTATAAAGTGTTTAACACAAGGACTAAAACAATAGAAGAAACTCTGAATGTAAAGTTCAATGAACTTTCTTCTTTAAAAATCCCAGCAAACCCTGCTGAGTTGTTTGATTTAGATAAATTCAAATTTGAAGATATTGCTGTCAAAACTAACCCTGCAGGTACTCCACAATCTTCACAACAAGATTACAGAATAGATGTTGTGGTTCCAGATCACTACAAAGTCTATCATGTATCAGAGGAAGCAGAAGTTCAAAACAACTGTCAAAACTCTGTCACAGCTGAGTCAGCCACTGTTGGCCAGTCTTATCTTCAAACCACTGATTCACCCAGCCAATTCACTGCTCAATCATCTGTTGACAAGAGTCAATCATCTGTTGACAAAAGTCAGTCCAATCTTACACCACTTGGACCCATTCCTCCACCTCCATTTCAAACATCTGTTGCATCTTCAGAAGTGCCAACAGATGTTATGTCAACAGAGTCTCCAAACCTCTGTCCTTCACCACAAAATGCCATCATACCATATCAGGGAGATTTAATCTACCTAAGAGCTCATCCACCAGATCAAATCATTGGCAACATCAGAGAAGGTGTGCTCACAAGGAGCCAATCTTCAAACATCTGTCTTTTTGCAGGCTTTCTATCCCTTACACAACCTGTCAAGTACCAAGAGGCACTGAAAGACAACAGTTGGGTAGAAGCCATGCAAGAAGAACTCCTTCAGTTTAAAAGACAACAAGTATGGGAACTTGTACCACTGCCTAAGGATGTCTGTCCTATTGGCACAAAGTGGGTCTTCAAAAACAAAACTGATGAAAGGGGTATAGTTGTCAAGAACAAAGCCAGGTTAGTGGTTCAAGGCTTCAGACAAGAAGAGGGTATTGACTATGATGAAACCTTTGCCCCTGTAGCAAGGCTAGAGGCAATCAGACTTTTCTTAGCCTTTGCTGTCAACCACAACATTAAGGTGTTTCAGATGGACATCAAGTGTGCCTTCCTATATGGCAAAATTCAGGAGGAGGTCTATGTATGTCAACCACCTGGTTTTGAAGACACATTCCATCCTGATCATGTCTACAAGCTTAACAAAGCTTTGTATGGACTCAAACAAGCACCAAGAGCCTGGTATGAAACTCTCTCTACTTTTCTCTTATCCATTGGTTTCACTAGAGGTAAAATTGATAAAACCTTGTTTTTAAAATGGAAAGGAAAAGATTTAATGATTGTTCAAATATATGTGGATGACATCATTTTTGGATCCACATGTAATAAAATGTGTGAGGAGTTTAGGGAACTCATGACAGCAGAGTTTGAAATGAGTGCTATGGGTGAACTTCAGTGCTTTCTTGGTCTCCAAGTAAAGCAACTGCAAAATGGTATTTTCATTCATCAAAACAAGTATGTGAAAAACTTGTTAACAAAATTTGAGATGAATGATTGTAAACCATGTAGTACACCCATGAGCACTGTCAAGCCACTCACTGATGATGAAAAGGATGAACTTGTTGATCAGACACATTATAGATGCATGATTGGGTCTTTATTGTACTTAACAGCATCCAGGCCAGACATTATGTTTGCAACCTGTGTGTGTGCTAGATCTCAGGCTTCTCCTAGAAAGTCTAACCTTATTGCTGTGAAAAGGATCTTCAGATACCTAAAAGGTGCTCCCACACTTGGTATCTGGTATCCTGCTAATGGAAACATTGAGCTTTCAGGTTATTCAGATAGTGATTTTGCTGGCTGCCATACCACAAGGAAGTCCACATCAGGAGGGTGCCAGTTTCTAGGGAATGCCTTAGTTTCTTGGCAAAGCAAAAAGCAAGCTGCTGTTTCAACATCCACTGCTGAGGCTGAATACATTGCTGCTGCAAGCTGTACAGCCCAACTTATGTGGCTTCAAAATCAACTACTGGACTTTGGGATAACAGCACTTAGGACTCCACTCATGCTGGATAGCCAAGCTGCTGAAAATATCATCAAAAATCCAGTCTCTCATTCAACCACCAAGCACATAGATATCAGACATCATTTTGTCAGGGATAGCTATGAAAAAGGTTTGATTTCTCTGCACCATGTTCCAACAGAGGATCAGTTGGCAGATGTGCTGACAAAAGCTTTAGACACATCTACCTTCACAAATCTGATCTCTCGAATTGGAATGTTAAACATGGATTAAAAAACAACAAAAATGTTTTCAATAAAACATTAAAATGTTTCAGAAAATCAAATTTTGCTAAAATAACACCTTGGTTGAAAAATCTGTTTTCCAACCACTCAGATAAAACAACCACTGTTTTATTAAAACCACTGTTAGTTGGAAAATCTGTTTCAAACATCTGATCAGGTAAAACAACCACTGTTGGTTGAAAAATCTGTTTCAAACATCTGATCAGATAAAACAACTGTTTTCATCAGTCTTTTGGTTAAACAACAGAGGTTGGCAACAGAGGTTTAACAAAACAGCTGTCTGCCACCAGATGTTTCAACCATCAGATGTTTGCCACATCAGCGGTTTCACCAGAGCCTATAAAACCCTGTTCTTTCCCCCAACAGCAGTTTTACTGTCTCATTGTATTCAAAATACTAAAAACCGCTTTCGTCTTCCTCATAACCCTCAATCAAAGATCATTACTTTCATAATCAAAATCCATTAAAATGGAACTTCAAACAAAAGCCACTCACAATTTCCTTCCATATTTGGTTAAAACCGAAGACAACATACCATTTCATTCCACCATTGACATCATCAATAACTCGAAATATAAAAATATTCTTGTTGCTGATGCCCCCATTCACCTAGAAACACTCCAAGAATTTTGGGCAACTGCTGAGGTTTTATACCAAGACAAAAAGCCTACGTCCATAATTTCAAAAATCGGAGCCACCAGTATCGCCATAACCCCTGAGATCATCTCCACTACCTTCTCACTGAACGACTTGTCAGGTATGGAAACTTTTCAAAAAACAGAGCTTCACACTGAGTTTCAAGAGAGGGGGTATGATGCTCAAATGACTGGTTCCACACTATATAAAAAGTTTTTCCCACCAGTCATGAAATTTTTCTTCCATACCCTCCTCCTCTGTGCCTCTGCCAAGACTACATCCTTCAATGAAATCCCATTGAGGATACAATACTTGGGATATGCTATGTTGTCAGACTCTGACTTCAACCTATCTCAGGGATTGTTTTCAGACTTGGTATCAAATGTGAAAGCCATAAAATCTGGCTCAAACAATGCTTTTCTGCTCTACCCTAGAATTCTAAGTGTAATTCTACAAAAGCTTTTACCTGAAAAGGATTTTCAAAAGGGAGAGTCATTTAAAATGAAAAGTTTAACTGATGAAACTTTTACTAGAATGCTGGGTTCTTCAACCCAAGAAAAGGCACAAAAAGTTCAAAAAGTTTCCAAAACACAACCAAAGAGGACAAAGACAACAACTGTTGTTGAAACCTCTGTTGGTGAGCCCACTGCTCCTGGTGATCATGGCACTTCATCCAGTGCTGTGAAACCCACACCAGCCACCAAAAGAAAACGTCCATCCACCAAAACAACCACCAAAACCAAAAAGGGACTTCTGGAAGATGAGATACCAGAAGCTAACCCTGTTGCATCACCAAAGCAACATGAAACCACTGTTGTTACTTCCTCACAACAGTTGGAGATATCTCAACCCAAGCAAACTCCTCAAGATTCCTCACAAAAGGAACTTGTTGTAAGCCAAAGGGAACCTCAAACTGAGGCATATGAGTCACTTGATCATATGTTTACAAGCCCCTCTCCCAGGGCTAATCAGCTTGTTACTCCACCTACATCACCACCACATGTCCCACCAACAATGCAACCCCTGTTTGAGGCTATTGATAAAACTCAGGACAACCCCAGTTCCTCTCAATCACCTATCACTGAGAGTATGCCACTACCAGTGACTGGGACTGAGGAAAATCAATCAGCCATCCCACAAACAGATGAGGAGGTTATACTCCCAGAAGTACATGTTACTTCTGATGAGGTTTCAAGAGAAGCAGCCACTACTGCTGTTGAGACCATTGTCTCACAGCAGGATAGTGGTTACATAGCTAAGACTTCCTTGAAGGCAACAACTGTTGAAGACACAATTGTGTCTCCAAAAACAGTTGGAAGTCCCCAGAACCAAGACCAAGGGGCAGCAGGTTCTTTCTCCATGGACTCACCTCCTAGGACTGAACCAGCTAAAACTACCTCTGGTAGGGACTCAGATGATCCTATTAACTTAGGTGATGAGTCAAAACTACAAGAATTGACGGTTAAAGTTCAAAACCTTGAATCCTCTGTTGCTGACATCAAATCTGATGTCAAGTCAATTTTGGAAACATTGAATAACTTTACAAAGAGTCAACCATCAACTGCTGATGTTGCTAATGAGCTATGGAAATCTGTTTCCCCCATCATCATAGCTCATCGAAAATTAGCAGATCAGACACAAGAAACCTACATGACTGTGATCAGAAACATGGTTGATGCCAGATTCAATGATACAAAGGCTGATATCAAGGTGATCAAAGACCACTTGCTGAAGACCACTGGCTCTGCCCCTACCACAATTCTCAGAGATGAAGATGATGATGAATTCACTGCTGATGATGCCAAAAAGGGGGAGAGTGGCAGAGATAGGCTACCAAAACTCAAAACACAAAAGGGGAAGAAGCCAACTGCTGACAAACCAGGGTCACCCAAATCAGCTCCACAAACACAACAACCAAATGTTCAGTTCCCTGTCTCTGAACCAGCTCCAGCATCAAAGGCAAAAGAAGTTGACACTTCAGCTAATGAAAGAGCTGAAAAGGCTGCTGAAGACAAAATGAAAAGGGCTGAAACATTGGAGGTAAAGGCAGAGAGGTTGGTACAACTGAAAAAGGAACAGCAACAGGAAGTGGAAGATGTGAGCACTTCAAAGAGAAGGAAAATGCCAGCCAAACACACTAGAAAACCACCTTCCAAATTAACTGCTGAAACTCCTGTTGTACAAACACCTGTTACCACAACCACTGCTCCACAAACCACTGCCACCACAACCTCTGTTACCCAAACCACTGCACCTAAAACAACTGAAACTAAAACCACTGCTGAAACATCTGCACAAACCAAACCAGTAACCAAACCAGTCACTAAACCAACCACAACTCAACCAACTCCCAAACCTACTCCAACACACACCACTACCAAACCTACTCCAACACAACCTAAAACCCAAACAACTGCTGGTTCCACAAAAGGACCAACAGATGTTTCTCAATCCACTGCTACATCCTCACCCTCACCCAAAATCTTGTATAGCAGAAAAAGGAAATCCACCTTTGTTATACAAGATGAAAACATCCATAACACACCACCTAACACCCCAATTTCATCCACACCAGTCAATGCCATTCCACTCTCATCTTACTCACCACACACTGACCAATTCAGATCACACAGACCACCATCAACCATCACCCCATTGGCTGAGAAGTATCCCCTTGAGTTGGATTTAATCAAGGGGGAACTTCAATCCTTCTATAATACTGATCAGCCATCAGAAAGATCCTTCCCTTCTCTTAAAGGCTTCCCTGTTCCACCTAATCTAGACACATATCTCAAATACAAGGGTGAACAGGCTGATGCTGTCATCAAAGAGAAGTGCAAAGGGAAGGATGACAGGACTGCTCAGGGCATCCATTCAGCAGAGCTTAGCAAACTCAGAAGGATTGAAGACTATGCTAAGACCCTGAGCAACTCCATGTCAACCATGCCTCTCAGCAGACACTTGGAGATGGAAGTAAGGGATTCACTGCTGGAACAGATCTTGGCATCCAAGCCTTATAAAGCAACAAAGAATCAATTTACAGGCTGGACCACACATGCTCTAAGAGAAGAACTAATCAGAATAGAGAGCATGGCCAAGAATCCTCCTGCTAAGGTCTCTGCTCCTGATTTCAAAAAGGGGAGAGATGAAGCTAGAGCCTTGAAATTCAGAAGAATGAGACAAGAGCTTGTAGCTGCTAAGTATGGAGAGATGAAATCTGTTGCCAGATGGTCAGAAATCAGGCTAATTGAAACTTATAAAAAGCTTGAACAAGAAAGAAAGACCAACCCTGATCTTCCAAGAAAACCAGTGTATGATGATGCTCCCAAGAAACCTTCTCAGGCCTTCACATTAGACAGTTTACTGGAAACTTCAGATCTTACCATTGCTGCTCGAAGACAATTTAAGAAGCAAAAAGAAATGACTGAAGAAGAAACAAGACAGTTCACTGATACTTATGTGAAAGAGGGGATCTTGAACCAAATCAGATCTTTTTCTGATCCTGTGTCAGACAGGCTCAGAGAACTCATTGGAAGGCCACCATCACCAAACTCATCCAAAATAAAGATGCATCCCAGTCACTCCTCTGATTCTAAAATTCTAAAATGGAAGTCTGATAAAGAGACCCATGAATTGACATTGCTCAGATCAGATGGTAGTGTTCAGAAGTTGAGCATGGATGAGGCACCTGGCCTAAGTGCTGAAGATCTCCAGACACTTCTAAACTTGACACTGGATAGAGATGCTGAAGACCTCTTCTCTCTGCACTTTGAATTGCAACTAAAAGGGCAAATTAGAGAAAGTCTGATGAGGAATAAAGATCAAGAATAAAGCAGAGTTTTGGCATCATCTGTTCTAGGGGGAGATTGTTGGGTCTGCTGACCTGGAGAAGAACAGATGATTGAAAGCCAAAATATACTAAGTGTTGATCCAGAATAAATAACAGAGTTTACAAGAAAGCTTCCTCCAAAGAACTGCTGACTCCAAACTGCTGATGCTTAAACAACTGATACAAGACAACTGCTGCTGATGAAAGGTCTGATGAAGAAAGTCTGAAGAGCAAAAGTCTGATAAAGAACAAGTGCTGATCAAGATCTGAAGAACAAAGGACTGTTGAACCAACAGCACTTTGGTTCAACAGTTGTTAAGAAGACATCAGAGTTTATAGCTTAACAGAGTTTCCATTCAGTAGTTTCAATGTAACAGTAGTTTATTGTTTATCAGATGTTGTAGTTTGTTAGTCAGTTAGGGGTCGCTTTCTAGGTGACGTCAGCTAAGTGATCATCAGAGGTTTGTACTTGTCTATAAATAGAACAGTACTTGTACTGTTCTATTGGTCACTCGTCATTCTCTCTAAGACAAACAAACTCTGAGTGATCAGGCTGAGGGGGAGTTATAATTGTACCTTTGTAATCTTTCAACTTTAATGAAAGCTTTCGATTGATAACAATTATTCTCTATGTTTTGATTATTCTTTATTCCGCTGCACTTTCCATTTATACTTCATTCATATTACATCATTAATCAAAACAATCCAATACTCAGATCCTAACACTGTGCTACCCGGAGTATAGTCATCAGCAGTTTTACCAGATTCTTGCAGCTTTTTCTTTTGATTGATTTCTCTTTCAAAAGTTAGTAATTTACCATGTAACCTAGTTAGGTTCAAGGTGTTAAAATCTGAACTGGTTCTGAGGACTATTGAGTAAGTTTCCCATTTTGAAGGTAAAGACCTTAAAAATCTATGTAACATAGACTCAGTTGTATAGGTCTGATTGTTTATTTTTAACTCAGAGATGAGTGAAGAAAATCTTTCAAATTGTTGAGTTAAAGTTTCACCCTCTATGTGAGTAAAAGTTTCATATTGTTGAGCCAAAATTTCTCTTATGTTGGCTATCACCTCAGCAGTTCCTGCAAACTGCTCTTTTAGGCAATCCCACAGCTCTTTGGCACTTTCACAGTGTAAAAGGCCAGCATAAATTTCGTTTGGGAGAGCCATAGCCAACATGGAGAAAGCTTTTGCATCAAGCTCAAACTTTAGGAAATCTTCCTCCGTGTATTCTTTTGGATCCTTTGGTCTTTCAGTCTTTCCCTCTGGATCAGTAACAACTGGTTTGTGAGGTCCAAAAACTACAGACCTCCAACATCCAGTGTTTGTTTGAGAAATAGTATGTGCCAACCTTTTAGACCATATGTTATATTCATTTCTGACTAACATAGGAGGTTTGTTGGCAGATCCAGTATTGTAGGGATCCATTTTTAAGAAGTTTGGATTTGTCAATACTTTCTTAAAGTGATGGATTTAAGAAGTGAGCCTTTTATCCTTTTTATTGAATATCAATATTGAGCCTGTGTCTGAATCTCAATTTGTTAGATTGATTTTGATCAGATTAACCAGAAGCTCTGATACCAATTGTTGGATCAGTGGCTGTTTATATGAACACTTATGTGTTTATCAGATTTATATAAGAGTTATTAAGCAGCGGAAAGTTAAGTGTTCAAAGGTCTAAAAGATCACTTTGATGAGGAGTTATTACTCCCCCTTGACTGAATAATAAATGAGAAACAATAAATGATCTAAGTATAAAGCAGTAATAGCAGTTTATGTTTCTCAGATGTGAAGTGGAAATTATAAGTTTAAAGCCCGAAGGATTTCAATATAAGTTCAAAGATATTACACAAAATCACATGTCTAAAATAGATGAACAAACTCATCTATTTATAGACTAATGTACTAAACTGTAGTCTGAAGTAATCTAAGATATTTAACAAAGATATTATGCTAAGATAAGGTTACTACAGTCTGTACATTGAAACTTGAAATCAAGACTTTAACAAAACAATATAATAGTAAAACTGCTGATCTTCAGTCGGTTAGAAGCTTCTGAGTGAAAGTGCTGATGAGTGACAAACTGCTGATGAGCAGTTTGTCTTCAGTAGTTCTTCAGTGAAATGTCTGGTTAGACTTCAGAACTTCTGATGAATTTACTCTTCAGTACTTTGTGTTTGTTCTTCAGTACTTCTTCTATTTGTTCTTCAGCAGTTCTATACTTAGGCAGATATAGAAAAGACTAAGGTTATCAAAAGGTGGTTTCTTCAATCCTCTTCGTCCCAACAGTGATAATGGACTTTAGTTAATTGGATTCCTTCTTAAGTTTGTAAAATGGGTCTTTTATGGTAAAACAAAAGGGCCGAATATTTCTAAGGTTTTGAATGAATTGTTGGAATGATTGGGCTTTCATCCTTAATATATGTTTTATAAAAATACCTTGTTATAATACCTATGAGTTTACAAAAATAGTCGGGTACATATATATATCTATAAGGGGCCGGTTCTTTTGGGATTAGACATATTATCGGCCCAACTATCAATTAAGGTTTTATTTTGGGCTTTTGTATCTATTGGGTCCATGCTACGGCCCATTATACTTTATCGGGCTTTCGAGTTGTTTCGTATTGGGCCATATTTTGTTACTACCGATCCAGTTATTGGGCTTGGTCATTTTATCCGGGTAAGGTTATTGGGCAACACCCTTAAGTGGCCCAATACTATTCTATTAATTATTTTTAGATTAACTATAATCATGATTAATTTTTAAAGTCGTTACATTCTCCCCCCCTTAGGCAATTTCGCCCCCGAAATTTTTAAATATATATACCTGATTTTGAAACAAATGGGGGTACTTTGTTTTCATAACGTCTTCTCTTTCAAACGTTATTTCAGGTCCTTGTCTGGCACTCCATTTGACCTGTACTATAGGAATTTTTCCTTTTCTCAACTTCTTTTCTTGTTGTGACATAATTTCTATGGGTTCCTCGGTGAAGTGAAGTTGAGGGTTCACCTTAACCTGATCTAGAGGAATAATAGCTTGCGCATCTAAGACACATTTCCTAAGGTTAGAAATATGGAAGACATCATGAATTTCACTTAATTCTGGGGGTAACTCTAATCGGTAGGCTACTGGTCCTATTCTCTCTTTCACCTGGTATGGTCCTATAAAACGGGGATTTAACTTTCCTCGTTTTTGGAATCTTATCACCCCTTTCCAGGGTGATATCTTTAACAGGACATAATCTCCTTCCTGAAATTCTAATGATTTTCTCCGATTATCCGCGTAACTCTTTTGACGACTTCTTGCTTTTTCTAAATTTTTCTTAATCTGCACGATCTTATCTGTGGTTTCTTGGATAATCTGTGGGCCCGTGAGTTGGTTCTCCCCAACATCGTTCCAACATATTGGGGATCGACACTTTCTACCATATAATGCTTCAAATGGCGCAGCTTGTATGGAAGCATGATAACTATTATTATAAGAAAATTCTATTAATGGTAGATGAGTATCCCAATTGCCACCGAATTCCAGGACACAGGCCCTTAGCATGTCCTCTAGTGTTTGTATGGTTCTCTCACTTTGGCCGTCTGTTTGGGGGTGGTATGCTGTGCTCATGTTAATTTGAGAACCTAATGCGTCTTGAAAACCTTTCCAAAATCTAGACGCGAATCGGCTGTCACGGTCTGAGATTATGGAAAGGGGTATTCCGTGCCTAGATACTATTTCTTGCAAATAGATTTGGGACAATTTTTCGATCTTAAAATTTTCTTGAATTGGCAGAAAATGAGCAGATTTAGTTAAACGGTCTACAATAACCCAAATAGTATCGTAACCTTTTCGGGTTCTTGGTAGCTTTGTTACTAAATCCATAGTGATTTGATCCCATTTCCAAACTGGAATTTCTGGTTGGATCAATAAACCACTAGGTTTCTGATGCTCGGCCTTGACTTTAGAACAGATTATACATTTGGATACAAATTCACCAACGCTTCGTTTCATTCCAGGCCACCAAAAGTCTTTCCTAAGGTCCCGGTACATTTTATGACTTCCTGGGTGAATAGAATATTTGGAACCATGCATTTCTCTTAAGACTATTTCTCTTTGATTCCCATACTGAGGTATCCAAATTCTTTGATTGTATCTTAGTATTCTGTCTGTTCCTTCTATCAATCTCTCTTCTTCTTTGTGGAGTGACTCAGCTTCTAAGAGGGTAGGTTCTAAAGCGATTCTTTGAAAATTTTTCAATTGTGATAAAAATTCATTGATTATTGAAATTCTGTAAGCTTTTGCTCCTATAGTTCTATCTTTTCTGCTTAGGGCATCTGCTACAATATTGGCTTTCCCCGGATGATACTTTATATCACAATCATAATCGCTTAAGGTTTCTACCCACCTTCTTTGTCGCATGTTTAAAAGTTTTTGATCAAAAATATGTTGGAGACCTTTATGGTCCGTGTAGATGGTACACTTGGTTCCATACAGGTAGTGTCTCCATATTTTTAATGCAAAAATTATGGCTCCCATTTCTAGATCATGTGTAACATAATTTTGCTCGTGTCTTTTTAGCTGTCGGGAAGCATATGCGATAACTTGGTTGTCTTGCATTAGTACACAGCCTAATCCTTGTGGTGAAGCATCACAATAGACTGTGAATGCTTTACCTTCCTCTGGTAGAGTCAACACAGGGGCTTTACATAGTTTTTCTTTCAAACTTTGAAATGCTTTTTCTTGTTTCTCTCCCCATTCAAACTTAGAAGTTTTTCTGGTTAAGGTTGTGAGAGGTAATGCTAATCTGGCAAAGTTTCCTATGAATCTTCTATAATATCCCGCTAATCCTAGAAACTGTCTGATTTCAGTAGGGCTTTTGGGAGTTTCCCACTTATGAACGGCTTCTACTTTTGCAGGATCTACTTGGATTCCGTTTTGGTTAATGACATGCCCTAGAAACTTAATTTCTCTTACCCAAAATTCACACTTAGTAAATTTAGCGTAAAGTTTCTCTTTTCTTAATGTTTCTAGAACTTCTTTCAAATGTTGCTCGTGTTCTTCCTCAGATTTTGAATAAATTAAAATGTCATCCAAAAACACAATCACACACTTATCCAAATAGGGACGGCAAATTCTATTCATTAAATCCATGAATGCTGCAGGAGCATTTGTTAATCCAAAAGGCATCACTAAAAACTCATAATGTCCGTACCTAGTTCTAAAAGCAGTTTTTGAAACATCTTCATCTCTTACTTTTAACTGGTGATAGCCTGATCTAAGATCGATCTTTGAAAAATATTTTGATCCATGCAATTGGTCAAAAAGATCATCTATCCTAGGTAACGGATATCGGTTCTTAATGGTTAACTTATTTAGGTCTCGGTAATCAATACACATTCTCATAGACCCGTCCTTTTTCTTAACAAAGAGCACAGGTGCTCCCCAAGGAGATGTGCTTGGTCTAATGAATCCTCGTTCTAGGAGTTCTTCTAATTGGTTGGTTAATTCTTTTAATTCCGTTGTAGCTAACCTATATGGAGCTCTGGCAATAGGTGCTGCTCCAGGAATTAGGTTAATCTGGAATTCTACTTGTCGAGGTGGGGGTAAACCTGGTAATTCGTTAGGAAACACGTCTCTAAATTCCAAAACGACTTTAATTTTATCCATTTCTAACCCTTTCTTTTCATTCCCTAAATTTACTTGTACTAGAAAGGCTTGATGTCCCTTATTTATATATTTCATCATTCTAGCACTAGGGATTAGATTTAACATTCCTTTGGGTTTTTCTCCATAAATGGTTAAAATTTCTTGATTAGATAACGGAATTTTGACTAATTTTTCCTTACAAATTATTTCAGCTTGATGTGTGGCTAACCAATCCATACCTATGACAATATCAAACTCGCCTAAATTCAAAGGTATAAGGTTGATTTTGAACTCCCAGGTTTCAATGGTTAAAGTAAAATTTTTAAACACTTCTGTAGCTCTTAAAATTTTACCATCTGCTATCTCTATTTCGTAAGGTTTGTTTAAAAGTTCGGGGAGAGCATTTATCTTTTCTATAAATGTTTTTGAAATAAAACTAAGATTAGCCCCAGTGTCAAATAAAGCATAAACGGGTACTTGATCAAGATAAAACATACCCGTAACAAGATCCGGTTCATCACGTGCCTCATCCGCATTCATAACAAAAGCTCTACCGCGTCCTTGCTCAACTTTTGGAAGATTTTTAAGTTTTGGACAGTCAGCTTTGTAGTGGCCGGCTTCTTTACACTCATAACAGAGCCGAGGACGATCAGGGTTGAACCTGCACTCTTTGGTCAGATGGCCTATTTTGTTGCATTTCTGACAGTGCGGCCCCCTGCACTCGCCAAAATGAAACCGCCCACATCGATTGCACTTTTTCTTACAGTCTCCAGTATGGTAAAACTTACACTTTTGGCAAAACGGGTTGCTTCCTTTATAAGGTCTCTTTTCCGGGTTTCCGTCTTCTCGGGAATTTTCTTGACTTTTTCCCGAAGTGTTATAATTGGTAGGACGGAAGGTTTCACTCCAGCCTCTTTTATTCCCTACCTGGACCTTATCTTTTTCTCGGTGTCGTATTATATCGTCGGTTAAACTTAACGCTAGTTCACAAGCTACATCAAACTTAAGAGGTTTGGCACCTCTAACTATCCCTTGAATTTGTGGGCTTAGACCCCAAATAAACCTCCTTATTCGTTTTGGTTCAGGTGTTACTTGATGTGGTACCAAACGGGCGAGTTGGTTGAACTTATTGATATAGCTAATACAGTCTAGCCCTTTCATCTCGAGCCCTAAGAATTCCATCTCCATCTTTTCTATCTCGTTTATGGGGCAATATTTTTCAGTCATCAAAATCCTAAATTCTACCCAAGTCATGTTTGCTATGACGCTTTTCCCACGTACCTGTCTTATCATGTTCCACCAGTTTAAGGCTTCTCCTTTTAGGGAATGGGTGGCGAATTTTACCTGGTCATGTGGTGCACAGTTACTTATTTCTAAAATTGCTTCTATTTCTTCTAGCCATCTAGTGGCTCCGGTTGCCCCTGAACTACCGTCAAAAGACTCGGGTTTACAAGCCATAAATGACTTATAATCACAAGTTTTCCCTGAATGGTTTTCTAAATTAACATATTCTTCTTCTCTATTTATGACGGGAGTTTTCAAAGTGGGTTGTTTTTCTAATCCTAACATATCTAATAAGGATGGTAGAGAATCGTGAATTCCGTCTAATACTAATTTTTTTCATCTTTTCTTCTAGCTCGGTTGTTTCGGTTACGACGGGATTTTCTTCTACAATTGGTTCCTTATTAGTCTCGGTAGGTTTAGAGGTAGAGGCATGATTTTTCTGGTTGGTTTTTAAGTCGTTTACAACTTCTGGCGTGGTTTTTGCGTTTCGTTCGGATCGTCTAGAACTAGTCTTTCCTCGCGGCATTTTTATCTATAAATACAAAGTTAATTTTTATTAGTAAACTTATTATAGTTTAGTTAATATTTTAATTTTTAAAACACCCAAAATAATAAACATCTAGTTATATATTACATTCAAAATGACTAGATGTTGTTACACCATTACATAAGTTTCATGCATCCTACCATTACTTAGTTCACCACATACTTACTACATTACCACATTTTTCACAACTACATACTACATGCACACACCAAACTACTACTACTACTACACATTACACTTAACTTCCCACACCTCCTTCCTTTCCTACTACCCTTCGGCCCTTCCTCAAAGTACCAAAGGGTACTTTGGTTCCTCCATGATTTGTTTGGTTTGGTAATTAAACCTCTTGATCACCTTCTTCAATTCTTCCACCATCTCAAGTGCTTGATCCCTTTGGCCTTTCATCTTGTAGTAGTTTTCAACCACAGCCGCATACTCTTGGCGACTCACATACTCGGGGGATGGTTGGACCGTGTGGGTTCGGTTAATGATTGTAGCTTCGAGGTATGGGTCGATAGCGGGAGTGATGGGAGGATAAGTTTGGTAATAGGCCGAAAGGTATGGGTTGGTTTGACTTGATCCTTCATTCGAAAAGTTGCTAGAGGTGCTAAGGTATTCTACGGGGGTCGGGTTTGGACAATAGTGGGTTATGGGCTCAACAAACGGATATGGGTTAATGGGCTCGGATGGAACGTACACCGGCTCGGGTAAAGGCCCGAAAACGCCAAGTGTTCCGAGATTGAGTTCTAACCCATTCTCAATCCATTCTAGTCCCGTGATTTCGTGTAGTATCTCTTCGGTACTAGGGATTGGAGCCTCATTCTCCATAACTACCTCTTGGTTTTGTATCTCGCCTTCTTCGATTTCCATTACTTCAACTTGTTCATCTCCACTTGCCATTCTATTACACATAACATTCAAACAACAACATAAGTTAGTTCTAATTATACCCACTATTTCCGAACCCGAGCTCTGATACCAACCTGTAACGACCCGGAATTTACCGAGTCATTACGGATTGGTAATCACGACACATAATTCTTTACTAATAAACATCCGTTTTTATTATTAAAAACACCACCATTATCTTACACATCAAACTTGCGATTAACTACATCAACAACCTAATCATCCAAGTTTCAACAAACCAACATTTTTAAAAACAACAACCATGGCCGAAGCCTTTTAAGACACAATCCGGCCCACTGGGCCGGTTATGTATGAACATTGCATCGACTCGTTTTTAAACTACGGGAGCTCGGGTTCCAACCTTTTCATTCGTCATCCTGAAATGCATGTCGAAAATACGTTAGCGAAGCTAGTGAGTGGTGCCAGTTTAACCGATTAACACAAAATGATCACAAAACGATTCGTAAAAATAACCGGTTACTCGATCCTTTATAAAACATGCAATATTCGTATGGTTCGATCTTTTCTAAGGTAGAATGTATATCGAGGGAACATTTTGACATATGTTTTGTGGTCCGATCCTCTAAGTGGTCGGAGATACATTCAAACTAATACCAAATGGATCCATTCTAGTTATTTCTATACGATCGATTTCTATATATTTCATACGATCAAGACACAAGCAAGTGAAAATCTAGACTCGACCAACATGCATTTACCCCGAAAACATTATAAACAAACATGGGGTACACACACTCACGTTGATAATTTCCGATCGATTCGTGTTACTTTCCGTAGGTGCTCGTGTGTTGCTTCTTTCCTGTTAGATGTTAACATCGATTATCACAAGTAACAATATAGTATAGCTGGCCGTTACAGCTTAGGCGTAATAACTAAACTAAAAGCTGGCCATTACAGCTTGGCACTCGTGTTTCCTACTAGATTAGAATACTTACCCGGATGTCGAATGCTTGGTAAATATAATCGGCCGGTTCTAATTTCCAACCGTAGGGGTCTTGTTCTAATATTATTTTGGTAAGTTAAAGGGTGAAGGTTTTTAATATAGAGATTGGTTGTTCTTGGTGAATGGTTGGTTTTAATAAGAAGGGTGCTTTATGTTCTGCATGTTTGGAAGAGTGAATGAGGATAAGTTAATAAAATATGGAGTAGTTCTTGTTTTTATGATGAACCGATGGGAGTATTTAAAAGGCAAAGGGGTTTGCATGTGATAATTATATCTAGAACTTAGAGTGCAAGGTGGAGTCCTGATAGTTGTTTGAGTGTAATAGAAGGGAATCTCACAATCTTAGGTGGATCTTTCTCTAAAATGGCGGCACCTAGTCATCTTCTATATATGGTCAATTTTCAACTACTTAGTGATAATGGACTTTAGTTAATTGGATTCCTTCTTAAGTTTGTAAAATGGGTCTTTTATGGTAAAACAAAAGGGCCGAATATTTCTAAGGTTTTGAATGAATTGTTGGAATGATTGGGCTTTTATCCTTAATATATGTTTTATAAAAATAGCCTTGTTATAATACCTATGAGTTTACAAAAATAGTCGGGTACATATATATATATATCTATAAGGGGCCGGTTCTTTTGGGATTAGACATATTATCGGCCCAACTATCAATTAAGGTTTTATTTTGGGCTTTTGTATCTATCGGGTCCATGCTACGGCCCATTATACTTTATCGGGCTTTCGAGTTGTTTCGTATTGGGCCATATTTTGTTACTACCGATCCAGTTATTGGGCTTGGTCATTTTATCCGGGTAAGGTTATTGGGCAACACCCTTAAGTGGCCCAATACTATTCTATTAATTATTTTTAGATTAACTATAATCATGATTAATTTTTAAAGTCGTTACAATAATCAATGAGGCTACTTCGAGAAAGATGAATCCTGGTCCCAATGCGATGAAATCATTGATTTGGTCGTTAAATCCCAATATTACACAGCCTTCACCGTTGATCCTCCCATTCACATAGAAACTCTCAACGAGTTCTGGGCTAATGCTGAGTCGGTGACTGTGAACAACAAGGTGATTTCCCTCAAATCAACAATCCAAGGGAAGCTTATGGCAATCACACAGGAGTCTCCGGGAATAAGGCTTGGCCTAAATGATGCTGATGCTCCTGAGCATGTTCCCACCTCTGATATTTATCTAACCATGACTGAGTGTGGTTACCAAGGTACTTTGTCACATGCAACAGTTTACAAAAAATATTTTGATCCAAAATATAAACTGTTATTTCATTATATAACCATGTGTCTTAGTCCTAAAACTGGATCATATGATCAGATGCCTTCAACTTTTCAACCAATATTTCATTCAATCATAAATGAAACAACTTTTAAGGCATCTTCACTGTTTTTCAATAAGTTGGTGTTGCATCACCAAAACACTAAAAAGAATTTTTGTTGTATCCAAGATTTGTTAGGCAATGCATAATAAAGGAACTTGGTGAGGGAGTACTTGTAGGGAAGTCAAAAACTTTAAATCCTCTGACTTCACAAGTATTCTCCAGGCATAACAAACCGACACTTTTGCCAGAAGATGACCTAGGGGAACAAGAAACAGTCCCCAAGGAACCCACATCTTCCAAACCCAAACCAAAGAAAGCCAAGAAAACAAAACAGCAAAAACAAAAACCCACCAACCCAAAGAAAAAGGTAGTTTAGGAAGATGAGATACCTGAAACTACTGATGTGCAATCTGCACTTCCTAAGGACGTGACTGAAACATCCTCTCAGTCCAATCCATCTTAACCACCCAAAAGGAAGCCAATAACTGTTTTATTTCATAGGAAGAGACTTAGAAAAGCCATAACTACTGATCCCTCCTTTGAAACTGCTGATCCCTTACCCACAACTACTGAACCTGAAACATCCCACACCACAATAGAATTTGCCAAACTTCTCTCATGGCTAAACGAGAAAGTCCCATCCAAACATGTCACTCCCCAACAAACTCATCAAACAGGGGAGATGGCTTCAGAAGTTGACATGGATGTGGACATCTATAGCCCTATCCAAAGAGATGAGGTGAACCAAAGTTTCTAAGCCCAAACATAGATACTTTAGGTACATTTGAGGCTGCTTCTACTCATTTACCACCCAGTGGTGGACCTGAGGACAGAAGTAACATTGCTAAGACCTCAAGTCTGGCAACTACTGATGAAGGCTTTATGCCTGAAGTAGGAAAACCTCAGTACCAAGACAAAGAGGTTCATGAGAAAACTAGTTTGGGTCTAGCTCATGATTTAACTGATACTGCCCTCATTAAGGACACTATCAGGGATTCAGATGATTCCATTAGTTTGGATGATGATTCACAAACTCCACAACATGAATTGATGGCTGATATTGAAGGTCCTGAATCTAATGTCTCTAAGCTCAAAGAGCTGGTCACAAAAGATCAGGTTAAAGACCACTTAAACCCTGATTCTCCTAAAGTGGCATCTTCAGTTTACTCTGAAGATCACCCAAAAACACCCCCTTCACTACAAAAGCCTACCCAATTCTTTGGGATATCTAGCATAGACTGGAACCACCTATGCAACCCACATGGTCCCCTGTATCAGATGATGTCTAACATGATTGCTGAACAAGTCAAGACTTTCACAACTGCTTGGGAGTTAAAAACCAACACACAATTTGAGTTGATAAAAATAAAAATCTCGCAGAGTTGAACAAGATGGATAACATCACAAGACAGCTTGTAACATTATCTGCTACAACTTCTCAAACTTTAAGGAAGTGGATGAAGCCAAAAAGGGGGAGAAGATTAAGGAACCAAAAGAAGTGTCTCTGGAAGCAAAAGAGATGACAAAAAGACCAGGAAAAGAGATACTTCAAACTGCTGATCAATCCCAAGAGCATATACAAGAAACTTCTGATCAACACTTTCAAACTGCTGAAGACAATCCTTCAGTAGTTGTGACTACCATCAAACCTTCAGAAGTTATAACTTCCAAGAATGATCAAGGACAGTCTTCCAAGGCACCTGAAGAAATTCCAACCCAAATTCCAAGGCCTGCACCTGTAATAACCACAACCATTTTAAACCCTACTCCCATCTCAATGTCAAAAGAATTATTGGAGAAAAGTTTAAAAGAGGCAATAAAAAGGCTAAGGAAGATAAAGTATGGAACAGACTGGAAGCAAGGGATGATAGGAGTTATGATGAAAAACTTGTCAAGTATCAAGAAAAACTTGATGAGTTAGAAGCTGAAGAAAGAGCTAAAGAAGCTGTTGCTGAGGAAGATAAAAGACAGCAACTCATTCTGATGATTACAAAGAATACTAAGGCTAAGAAGGCTTCTCTGAACAGACTCTCTACTGAAGAACTGATAAGAAGAGCACAACTTGTAGCTTACAGGTTGGCAACAGAGAAAGAAAGAAAGGCAAAGAGAGCTGAAATTATAGATGAGTTGGTAGCCAATGGATTTGGTCGAAAAACTTCAGTGTCAAGATGGAAAGAAGACACCCTTTATGACACTTACAAAAGATTCAAGGCAAACAAGGCTACTAATCCTGAGAAGTTCAAAACTTTTGAAGTTCCACAAACTTCAGTTGTCAAAAGATCTTCTGATGCATTACAAAGGCCAGCTACCAGAAAGAAGCAAGAGGAAACAGTCAAGACTGACTTCAAAATGGTGCTACGAGAAGGAAACGCAGTGGTACATGGAGATTTTGATGTAGAAGAAAAGCCTCTGCTTACTCAATTCAGGGATCCTGCAACATTTGCTTACAAGTTACAACAGACAATCAAAGAACAAACACACACTAAGGTTGACACAGAATATCACTTACCAAACTTTGCTGTGCCTAGTGCTGTGAATACAGAAGAAAGCAGGGACTCCCATCTGAAGGTCACTGAAATAGAAGGTATTCCTAAATCAGAATCAACCCAGGAGACTAGCTTTGTCTCCTACACCTCAGACTTTGGCAGGTCTAAGGTGAACATAGTTAAATGGTCATTCACTTATTCTAACTTAGTGAAAGTGACAAGAAGAGATCGTTCAAGCAAGGTCTATAGAAACTCCAAAGAGCTGAGCATATTGTCAACAAAAGACCATCTCACTATACAACATCTTGAGCCTGAACAAGGATCTCTCACAGAGCAACAACAACATCAGCTTAGTGTCTCCATGACTGCAGAAATCTAGAGAATACTAGAAGCTACAAAGAATGAAGGTAAATAAAGATTTGGATATGGTTTTGGCTTCATCGATCCAGGGGGAGATTGTAGGGACAAAAAGGATTGAAGAAACCACTTTTGTTACCTTAGTCCAAATCATATTTCTGCTAATTATTCTAAGTATAGAACTGCTGAAGAGTAAAGACAGAAGTGCTGAAGAAGAACAAGTCAAAGTGTTGAAGAGTTAAAGCATCAGAAGTTCTGAAGTCTAACCAGACAGTTCACTGAAGAACTACTGAAGACAAACTACTCATCAGTTGTTTGTCAATCATCAGTACTTACTGACAGAAGCTAATATCTGCAGTAGTTAGTATTATACTCCCTCTGTCCCAATTTAAATGTCCCATGTCTAAAAACACACTTTTTAAGAAATTTTTTGTTTGTATGTGGTAAAATGACAATAATATCCTTAATAGTGGTGATTGTGTTTTGTCTTTTATGGGAAAAACTGGAAATTATATTTCTATTTTTGGAAAGAGACATTTAATTTGGGACAAACAAAAAAGGAAAGAAGGACATTTAAATTGGGACGGACGGAGTATTATTTTGTTAAAGTCTTTGAACAAGTTCCCATGCTACAGCCTGTTGTATGCATTATCTTAGTGTATTATAATCTTTTGTTTACTTAGTACAACAGCTTGTATTCGTCTATAAATAGATGGGTTAATCCCACTATTTTAGACACTCGATTTTAATTGAAATCCTTCAAAGCTTTTATAACTTATAATCCATTTCCACATCTGAGAATCATTCAATACTTGCATTTACTGCTTTATAATTTGAATTGTTTAGATTCTCATTAACTGCAATAGTAAAGGGGGAGTAATAACTCATGTAAAAGTGATACTTTAACTTAGAACACTTATTACTCCGTTGTGCAAATTACTTTGATAAACTTATAACACATAAGTGTTCTTGTACTTAAACTGCTATAAAGAGACCACTGATCCAGCACTGTTGGACCATGGGACCGTAATATCTAAGACATGAGACTTGGACATGTACTTTGGACTTAAGATTTGGACATAATAATAATCTATGCATAAAAGGTAAAACATATATTACATTGTATGGGATATGACCTCGACACTTTGGATGTCAATACATAAGCAACTTGGAACTAAATATGAGATGTAGTGCTTAATGCTAAGACATAAGAGTTAGACGTAACATGTAAGCTGGAGCTTAAAAGATAGAAACTCGACATTAATATAAACTATAGGACAAGAATACTAGAATAAAGTCGACACCGAATCTTAGCATAAAAAGGACACCCGACAACCTGGATGACGGAACATGGATGATTAAGATGAAACATAAGAACATCATTTAGAGTTTTAGACGTATCCGAATCACTACTAGTTATATTAAGAATATTAGTTATACCTACGAATTAGAGATACATGAGTATGAATAAGAGAGGCCATACACTCGAGCTCGTCCCCACGTGTAATCCATATAACCGAAACTTGAATACTAACAATACTTGTAACCATAGGGTTCGATGGAGAGAACACTGGCACACGATACTGAGCACTCCGCTTCACCATACCATAATTACGCATCGGCTTCCAAGTGAGTCTCGTGAACCATCCCCTCTTTTTCTATTTTAAACTGTTTTGGGGTGAACATATGCTTCCAGTGTAAAACCGGTATGATAAACCAGTTGATGTGACAAGGTGTGCTCCCGATTACCAAACCTTCACACTCATTGTAGACGCGAATTTTGACACGAAAACAGGATTATATGATCATACAAGTTACAAAACCAGGTGCGGAAACCCTAGCTTTGAACAAACTGATGTAAACTCAAATCAAAACACAATCAAAGTCATTTTCAATGCTTTTCATAGATTAACTTTCTCAAAAACTTGATTACAATGTATATTCAGTTAATCTAACACACACACAAATTCTCTCAAACCTCTCTGGAACAACACCTGATAACACACACAACTAATGACTTTCTTCAACTTACAAAATCACAAAATCTATATATAGGACCTGCACGTTCGCCCCTTTCATCTGGTCGAACGTGAGTGATTTCCACATTCGCCCACTTGCAGTGGTCGAATGTGTCTTCTTGTGTTGTCCAGTTCCAGATTCGTCCATATACCTTCTACCTTCGCCCATTGCATCTTCACATTCGCCCACATCTTTTACATTCGCCCCAACAGCCTATTTTAACACATGTTAACTATCTAATCATTAGTCGCAAAACGCATCAACAAACTCACCCTCGACTATTGATTAGATCGTTTTCTGTCTTCATCCATGGCTTTGTTCAGCAACTTGATCCTGAGCTGTTTCTTCTGCTCTGTCGTCATCTCAGGCTCTAATTTTCTCTTCACAGGCTTTGACACGTTAGCCATCTTCACCATCTTGCCAAGTTTACCCTCCAAATTACTACCAGCATTAATGTCATAAGCAAAGCAAACACCAACAACTTGTGTGTATTTCTTTGCTTGATCTGCATCGTTCGGCTCATAATGAATCGGATTATAAAAGAGCATGATGATGTCTTCGAAGGTGCAATTGATCAACCACATAGGATCAAATACGTGAACATGCTTGTATTTGTCCTTCCCGTCTCTCAACACAATCACCGCTTCTGCTTTCCTCCAATCATAATACCAGAAAATGAAGTCAGCACTGAAGTGTTGAGGCATAGGCATCAAAGGTATCTTTCTCATCACTTCAGGTGCCTTATAAATCAAAGTAACCCGTTTCAGCTTGGTTCTGGAATCAATATCCCTGTGAACTTTCCTCCGGGGATATTGTGGTTTGAATCTATTCCATCTCGTTCTGCTTTCCCAAACCAGCTTGTCTGCACACCAACCGACATGTGAATTATTCACTGAAGCACCCTACATTTGGAATCTGCACAAATCTCTAACCGCCCAGTATGGAAGAGTTAGCAAATCAATGAATCTGTAAAAATACAAGATCCCAGATTCCCACTTAGCAGCTAAACACTTCAGCCTGCCTAAGTATGTCCACCCGAGAGCTCTGCCTCTGAACTTTGCATTATGAAATCTGTAAAAGTTTCCTTGAGCTTCAGGCTTTGGTCGGTTCTCATCCATTAATCTTAATTTCTTCAAATAATTCTTCAATTCATCAGACTTATTTGAAGATTCTGGCATATCAGTTCCAAATACCTTCTCTACAAACTCTGCACTTCTTTTCTTTGCCTTTCTTTTTGCAGACGTATTAGGAATCTCAGTAAAATCAGGAAACACCAAATCTTCATCCGTTTGTCTGAAGTATTGTGGGTATTCCTCATGTGTGATATCCTCTATTTCAACTTCTTCAAACTCAGGGGTGTCTTTGTCATCAGAGTGACTTCCAATATCCTTTTCAGGAATATGTGGAATCGACTCATCAACAATAAATTCTTCAAATGTTTTCCCTACCCTCTGTGCAAGTCCATCCAAAATTTCCTTTGCCACAGATGCATGTACTTCCCCTTCTTCAAGATCAGGATCGTTATATTCCAATTCATATCGCATGTCATCAGTTTGGAATATTTCGGCAAAACGACCTGTGAACTCAATGGTCCATTCTCTTCTTTCTAACATGTCCTTATATACTTGTTTAGCATCATTAGATAAGGACCTCACCTTCTTATTCCAGAACACAGTCTCATCCGAATCAACATTCTCACTCTTCTTCTTCGAACTTGACTCACCTGTGTCTTTCTTCTTCTTTGAAGGTGGTCTTTTCTCGAATGTAAACTTCGACGTATCGTCTCCTCCATCATTATCATCACTACTACTACTCTCATCCTCCTTTTGACTTCCCGAACCCTCAGCATCATCATTATCATCATTATTATCATCATCTCCATCATCACTGTTTTCCGATTCTTCATCCTCATCATCCTCATCTTCCTCTTTATCAGATTCAGATGGTTCAAAATCAACCTGTTCAACTTCTTTCTCTTTATCTTCCTCACCCTCTTTCAGCTTGGGTGCAACATTATACAGATTGTCAATCAGCTCACTAAGGCGTTTGTTCTCAGCCTTCAACTCCTTATTATCTTCTTTAATCGCCTTGTACCTGTTTTTGTTTCTCAAACATTTTCCTTCAAGCTTCTTATTCTTAGCTTCTAGCTTGTTCACCTTCTCGTCAATCTCATCCTGATTTGACTTAGAAGCTACTACAATCTGAAGCATTTTCTCCTCATTTTGCTTGAACTTGGCTATTTCAGCTTGTTGAGCCACTAACATCTTCATCATGTCGTCCATTTTCTTATTCACCTGCTTCATAACATCGTCATCCACAGTGACTTTCTTTGACTTGGACTTTGACTTTGATGGCTCAATTTCAGTTTCCTTCTCCTTCTGAGGCTTTGTGAACATATTAAGTACATTATCCAGTGCTATATTGAATTGATCCACTGGTAATGTTGTTGCCTCCTTAGTCTTTTGCTTCTTCGTGGCTGGTGAAGATTGTTTTGATGACGTACCAGCTTCAAGTAATCTCTTTCCTCTCAAAAGTTGTGCTAACTCTTTCTCTCTAAGTTGCTTTGAACTTGTTTTCTTAGCCATGGTTTTGTGTTTGGGCTTGGGCAAGTTAACTACTACAGTTTCACCTTCGTTCAACTCGTCCAAATTCACAGTTAACCCTTCATCTTCAGCACTAACAGTCTTTTTGCTCTTCTTAGCTTCTTCAATAGATCTGTTTAGTGATTCAGACTCACCAACCAAAGTGGCCTTTTGTTTGGTGGTCCGGACATTTTCAGCATCCGAATCCCATTGTTCTTCAGTCTCTGTCTCTTCAGAATCAACAGACTCTTCATCCACCAAACTAGTACCCTTCTTTGCAGTAGATTTCTTTCTCACAACTTGTTGTTTTGAACTTCCTTGATCAGTCTTTCCTTTGCCCTTCCCTTTGGCTCCAGGATTGACTACTTGCCTTTTCCTTTTAGTACTTGCATCAGCGTATACCAACGGATCATCATTATCACTATCACTATCAGGATGCCTTGCTGTGTTCTTTCCAGGATCATTGTAATCCTCTCTAGCCAAGGCTCCAAACAACCTCCTGTAAGGTGGTCTCTCATTATCAGGCACACCTTTGTAACCTTTCATTCTTACCAAGGTTCTAATGTTCATATGATCCATAGCAAGTATCTGTGTTGGATCTTTCTTTAGGTGTGGATACTTGTGATCAAAAATCATCATCAGAAATCTAGGGTAAAGCATAAACTTCTTAACCTTCAACCCTTTCAGCATCTCCAACATATGATCTAATATCATCCCAGCAACATTAAATGGTTTGTTGAGAGTCAACGCAACCATTAATGAACTCAAACTCTTCCTCATCACGTCGTAGCCTCCACTAACACATCCAAACACATGTATAATGACATGAGCAAAATATTTAAACTGCACCCCCAGTTTCCCTTTGTACATAGAACCATCCGTGATTGCTCCTTTGTATTTCATCCTAAGGAAACAGGCTTTCTGCTCAGTCCATGATAATTCTCTTGGATATTCACTGGTTTCAATCTTGATCTGGAGAGCTTCTCTGATGTCAGCTTCTGTAATAAACATCTCCATTCCTTGAATCTTGCTCTTTATGATCGTCTGATTGTCAAAGTAATCATACTTAGCGTTGTTGTAGAAATCCTCAACTATATCTTTGTAGATGATAGTTGGTGTAGCTAAAGCATAAACCACTCTGCATCTTTTCAGGAACTTAATGATCTCTGTAAACTCCACATTCTTCTCCACTTCACCCAGATACGCACAACAGTTGTGATTCTTCTCAAACGGCCATTTGCTTCCGCTTGATGATTCACCTTCCTGAACAGGTTCTGGAATAGGATCAGGAACAGCAGTCTCAACAGGGATCTCAATATTTTCTTGTTCTTCAGCCATCTGAAACATAAAATCAAAACAAACGTCAAAACACGAAATCGTCAAAATTCAAAATTTTGGTTTTTGGAATTTCCACATTCGCCCAAATTTCTGGTCGAATGTAGTTTTTATTTTGGCCGAATGTACAAAATTTAGGCCGAATGTGAAATGGTTTATGAATTCAAATCACATTCGTCCGGTTTATAGTTCCTTCGTCCACTTATTTCCACCTTCGTCCGTTCGATAGACCGAAGGTAGAACTTGTTCTTGCCCAAAATTTAAAAATTTTTCAATCATGTTTTTAACACTTCTTTTTGATTCATTCAAGGTCTAATATGGCCGAATAACATTCGTGTACCATCAATTGTTCCATTTAATCAATCTATATCAGTTTTCAATCGGAATTAGGTTATTTTAGTTTCAAACAATCAATTTACTAATCAAACAATGTTAATACCCTAATTCAAACCACACTCTCCCCCTAAAACTGATATGGAATGATTGTGTATCAAAATTACACATTAACAATCACTGAAAATACAAAAACCCTAAAACCCTAGACGCGAATAGAAAAACGATGATTCCAGCGTCATTCCTTGTCCATTACCTGTGAAATTGATACTAAAATGATCAGTATAATCCAGGGAACAAAACACACAATCAGGAGAAACAAAATCAACAAGGTCTGGTACTTGAAAGAAATTTTGAAAAATTTTAAGTGAAGGGTCGAATCTGCAAGAGGCTTATATATAGGTTGCACCTTCGTCCGTTCATAGGGTCGAATGTGGGAATTTTCCACATTCGCCCACAAACTAATGTGCCCGAATGTGAAATAGGTACCCGAATGTAAAATGAAATACCCAACCCACATTCGCCCGTTGGAAGTAAACCGAAGGGAGAAAAATTTTCTACATTCGTCCCATTTAAGGGCGAATGTGAAATAGAAAATTTTAAAATTTTGCCAAATCACAAATTCAAATCCCGTTCAACATTTGTCAATCCGTTAAGCTTCCAAAACACAAATTTTCACTTTTAGAATGATACAAAGCCCAGATGGTGTTGTCAAATCTCAGAAATTGACTATCAAGCATCCCCGGTTATCAAAAATAAAGCAGAAATGCAAAAAAAAAAAAAAATTTTGGATTTTTCTGAAATTTTATCAAAACACACCTAAAATCTTTTTGGATTTTGTATCTTTTTGACAATAAAAGTAAATTGCAACAAAATAAAATGCATCAAAGTAAATGAAAGCAGTAAACATTTTGTGAAATCCGGTCAGAGGATCATATCAGTTTTCTGAGAAATCTGATCACAGCGTTGATCTTTTTGTTTAATATTATCATTAGAAACAGTATGTGACACGGCAATTGTTGATATTGTGTTCCACGTAAGCTCACATGCAGACAATTAAGCAATGCTTTTAAAATGATACGAATTAGGTGTATTAGACTAACACGATGTGGTGCCCACACACACGACATACTCCCGTATCAAGTAATTGCACAAAGCTTCGTCGTAACGCGTGATTATGCCAGAGTTATCCGTAAAAGTTACAAAGTATATAGCACAGAGGTGTACAGGTCAGCAATTGAATGCAGCAGAGTAACATGTGCGTATACACTAGGTTGAGGCTGATATTAATCACTGATTTGCATCAGATGATCAATACGATGTAATAATGATCTATGATCAATTAAAACATAAAGTTCCTCAATTCGGTAACTTCCGGTTTTGGCAATTAAGCTCTTTTAGCAAATATTCTGATAAAACTAGGTCCGTAAATCAATACGACAAAAGTTTATCAGAATATCCCGGATAACCATAACATAACGACCCGAAACCTCAGATTTTGGCAATCCTATCAAACGAAATTACGGTACTAAGACCATATGCCCATGAGGTGTTCAGCCACGAACGCGTAGTTCGTTATGTTTGTATCACTAATGCACGCAATATTTAGTCTACGAAGCCTATCAGCATATCACACGTAGTCAACACACGCCTCATAAACTATACAATTCTTTAGCCTGTGTCAGATCCCCACTGATGTACTATCATTTCCTCTGTTTTACCAGGAAATCATTTTTGATTTTCTAATTTTTAGGTCTTTTTGAATTTTATAATGTTTTTGGTTTTTCTGATAAAATGACTCCCCCTAAAATAAAGAACATATTTTTGGGATTTTTGATTTTTCTGAAAAACAAAAACAAAAATTTGAAAGAAACAATCCACTCGAAAGCATCAACTTCTTTGAGGATTAAACAATCCCCTCGAAAGCATCAACTTCTTTGAGGATTACGATAGTAAAGAGAAATTCCCAATTAGCAAAGAGAAATTCCCAATTAGCAAAATATAAAAACTAAAAACTAAAAAGCGATAAACCGAGGTGCCGATTAGTCCTGTTTTTCCTTTATATTGTTTACTTTTAAAAGATATTCAAAGCGTGAACGGTCAAAAGCTTTAGTAAACAGATCTGCACGTTGGTAGTCAGTATGTAGTTTGATCATATCGATCAATTCCTTAGCGTAACAATCACGGATAAAATGATATTTGATCCGGATGTGTTTCGCTTTAGAATGATTTTCCGAATTTTTAGTTAATGCAATAGCGGCTTCGTTGTCACAGTAAATAGGAGTTTTAAGAACCTGCAAACCGTAATCCACCATTTGTTGTTGAATCCAGAGTACTTGCGAACAACAACTCGAGGCTGCAATGTACTCGGCTTCACAGGTAGATTGTGCTACGGAAGTCTGTTTCTTACATTGCCAGGTGATTAACCTGCTCCCGAAAAACTGGCAACCAGCTGTAGTAGATTTGCTATCTTTGTCACAGCCGCCCCAATCTGCATCACTAAAAGATATGAAATCAAAATTATCATCATTAGGGTACCAAAGTCCTTTTGAGGGACAACCATTCAGATATCTAAGGATACGCTTGACCGCCGTCAGATGACTTTGTTTCGGCTTCGATTGATAACGAGCACAGAGACACGTTGCGTACATAATATCTGGTCGAGACGCCGTCAAATACATCAGAGATCCGATGATTGCTCTGTATGTAAAAGGATCCGTCAGCTCCCCCTTAGCGTCCACTCCAATCCCGTGATTGGGTTGAATCGGGGTATCCATCGGCTTTGAGTCCTCCATCTGGAACCGGCTCAAGATGTCGGAGACATATTTTGTCTGGTGAATGAAGATCCCGTCGGGTCTTTGGTCCACCTGCAAGCCTAGGAAAAACTGCATCTCCCCCATTGCGCTCATTTCGAACTTTTCCTGCATGACAGTTTCGAACTCCCTGCATAAAAGCTCGTTAGTTGAACCAAATATTATATCATCAACGTATATCTGTACTAGAAGCAAATCATCTCCCGTCTTCTTCGTAAAGAGGGTGCAATCGACGAGGCCGCGCTTAAATCCTTTGGTGATGAGGTATGTACTTAGCTCCTCGTACCACTGCCTCGGAGCCTGGTGCAAGCCATATAAAGCTTTGTTTAGCACATAGACCTTATCCCGGTGGATTGGGTCTTCAAAGCCTGGTGGCTGCCCGACATACACCTCTTCCTTGACTTTCCCGTACAGAAATGCGCTCTTAACGTCCATTTGATAGACTTTGAATTTCTTATAAGAAGCAAACGCGAGGAACATCCGAATAGCTTCGATTCGTGCTACCGGTGCATAGATTTCGTTATAATCAATTCCTTCGATTTGATGGAAACCCTGCACGACCAATCTGGCTTTGTTACGAACAATAACCCCACGATCATCCTTCTTACACTTAAACACCCATTTGGTGCCAATCTTCTTTCTATCCGGCGGCAAATCCGTGAGCGTCCAAACTCCCAATTTCTGGAATTGTAATAACTCCTCCTGCATAGCTTCCACCCAGGCATCATCCTTCAAAGCGTCCTTGTATGTCCTTGGCTCTACCTGCGACACATAACACGCAAACGACCAATCATTTTGACTACCAGATTTTTGAATTTTGGCATATAAAGCTAAAGCACCAAAACTCTCTGGCGAATTAACGCTTTTAAGCTGCCCTCTGGTCATAACACTGCTTCCAGGATCACCGATAACTTGCTCCAGCGGGTGAATACGATGAATCCGAGATTCCGGATAATCAGGTACTTGCACTCCCGTCTGAACAGTCAAGTTTTCTACAGCATCCAGATCATGACCCATATTTGATGATGAAGCCACATCAGAAGTTAGAGTTGGGTTCACTGGCGGTGCCTCTGGTTCTTCAGCTTGTTCAAGAATAGCTTCTTCAAATTGTTCATCTTCAGATTCTGAAGTATCTAATGAAGTTGAAGCCTCTTGAAACACTTCTTCCTCTTGTATAGGAGCATTGGCATCATTAGAAGCTGGTAGGGGGTTCACGGTGATCGGACGCACCAACGGTGACGTTGTTGCATTTTCACACTCGTAAAGTAATCGAATAACAGCTTCTTCAACCAAGCTATCTAGATTGAATGATTCAAAGAAATCTTTGTAATCAAACATCCAATCAGGACCCGTGCCTTGAATATTTTGAGTATATCGTTGAACTTCCACGTTAGCCCAGTCTTCCACACGACGAGTTCGCTTGTTGTATACCCGTTTGAGCGGGGTTGCATATCCAACAAAGTAACCCTCCTCGGCTTTAGGACTAAACTTCTCGCTTGGATTCAACATAGTGCATGGCGCCCCAAAAGGTTCTAGATACTCTAAGTTCGGCTTCCTTCGGTGTAACAGTTCATAAGATGTTTTACCAAACTTCTTCACTGTTAGAACTCGATTTAGTGTGTAATTTGCTGCATAAATCGCCTCATTCCAGAACATTACTGGAAGATTTGAATCAGCAAGCATTGTTCTAGCCGCTTCAATTAGAGTCCTATTCTTTCGTTCAGCAACACCGTTCTGTTGAGGGGTGTACGGAGCCGAATATTCATGATGAATCCCTTTGTTTTCACAAAGTTCATCCATCTTGGCATTTTTGAACTCCGTCCCATTGTCACTCCGAATTCTCTTTATCTTCACATTGTAGAGATTCTCCAATCGAGTGAACAGAACTTTTAGGTTGATAAAGGTGTCACTTTTATTCTGCAAACACATCACCCATGAAAATCTTGAGTAATCATCAGTGACGACTAAACAATATAGCTCTCCAAGATGACTTTTGCGCTTGACCGGTCCGAAAAGATCCATGTGCAGTCGCTCAAGTGGCATCTCAACAGAGTTAACCTTTTTCACTTTGTGGGACTGTTTGTGTTGCTTCCCCTTTTTACAACTCACACACTTGTCATTCAGATGGAAATGTTTCACGTTTACTCCATCGACAAGTCCATTTCTCACAAGTTGATTCATTTTCTTCAGATGAATGTGCCCCATTCTTCGGTGCCACATTATCGATTCTTTCTCTGTCGCCTTGGACAAAAAGCAAGTTATCTGTCCCTGTGATGTCATTGCCTTGGACATATCAAGAATGTATAGATTGTTGACGCGTGGTGCCTTCAACATTATCCACTCTTTAGGAATTGTAAAGCCCGGTTTCAGAATATAGCATGATTTGTCATCAAAATGCACAGTAAATTGCTTATCACATATTTGACTGACACTCAACAGATTGTAATCGATCTGCTTCACATACGAAATCCGCTCGAAACTCACTATCCCATTGCTCACACTTCCTTCCATTGTGATATATCCACCTTTGTTTCCCGCGAAAGCTACATACCCTCCATTGATGTTCTTCACATCGAACAGCAACGCAAGATCCCCTGTCATGTGGCCTGAAGCTCCACTATCAACAATCCAAAGACTGCTAATAGGGCCAGCTGAAGCTCCCTGCACACAAAAAGTAAATCAGTTAGTTCTTTCGGGGGACCCAAGCCTGAGTCTTGGGTCTTTGAACATCAGGTTTCAAAGTAACATTCTCACAAGCATTTTCAACAACTTTTTGATCAATCTTTTTCTGATTGTTCAAAACAGTTTCCTTTTTCTCATTAACTCTTGAAGTTGAGGCTCCTGGAGTACCATTGGGTGTCCAAGATTGTTCAGACCTTTTCAGGATACGAATCTGAGACTTTGGGTTCTCAGTCGGTTTCTGAACATGGTTAGCAAATGTAACTCTCTTGGTAACCTTATCTGATTTAACAGACTTAGGTCCAACATTTGATTTGACAATCGGTTTTGGTGGAACCTTTTGCCTATCAACTGTTGCGTTCACCACAGGCTTCCTCCATGAGTGTTCCATAGTAATCCGATTCCTTCGATCATATTGCATTGGACGAGTGTTCCTCATTTGTTGAAAATTGTTTTGATGATAAAACGGTTGTGGTTGTTGAGGAACAACTCTCCTATGTGGTGGCACATAATGATCAATCGGTTTTCTCATGGAATTCCTCACTTCCACCTCGTGCCTCTTATGCCTTACATATGGGCACTGAGCAAGTAAATGCCCTCGTTCCCCACATTTAAAGCACGCACGGTATTCTTCAAAAACATTCGGAGCATTTGGTTGAGCAAATGATCTAACAGGGTATTGATCATTGTACTGTTGCTTCCTTAAACTCTCAGGGAGTGGTCCTTTTGAGTAAATAGGCTCATTAAAACCATTAGCTCTGTTTTTGGGTCGAACAAACTCTGTGACATGGACCTTTGGTTCTTGAGGAATATCCAAATAAAGTTTCTTTAATAAAGCTGGTGGAATCTCATTAGTTCTCTCATGTTTTGGGAACCAAATAGTGCTTTCTTGCCAAATTTTATCAATTTTAGCATAGTTAACATCTTTGATTGGAAAGTCCTCGTCAGCGATGATCTTATCGGATCCTTCCATCCGATAGAACACTTTGACAGGTTTGTCACATTGTTCGTTCTTAGCATTCTTTTCAAGATCTTTCTTAACCACATTAAGATCTTTCTTCACAACATTCTTTTCAGACTTCTTTTCACAATGAACATTTTTCATTGGAATCACAATTTGAGATGATGAAACTTGTTCATTTGTAATGATGTGATTTTCTTTTGGAATTTCACATGCATTAACATTCTGATTACAACCAGTGTCATCACTCTCTGAGTCTGAATCTACACTCTCAGCAGTAACACCCTCATCATTGATACCCAAAATCGGTCTAACATCGGAATTTGGATCACCAATACTCGAGGTATTAGATTCATTTTCCGATGCTGAATCAGATTTTACCGAACTCTCCGGTGTCACTTGGTGACAATTATGGTTTTCAAAAAGAACCGGAGATGGTACAGCCCGATAATTGGTGGTTTTATCATCAATGATATGGTCTACCACGTAAGCAATATGCTTATAGCTTTCCAGCTTTTTGTTTACTTTCTCAGCAAAGCATTTGATGGCGGCCATTTCCAACTTGGTGTTTTCAATTTCATTAATATAATTGTTAATTGCCAATTGTTTTAAAGACAAAGTATTTTTCAAGTCGGAAATGTCCTTTTTGTAGCCATCTAATACTTTGTTAAAAGCATTCAACTCTTTGCGAGTAGATTGACTGTTCATGATAGCACTATCACGTTGAACACGGAGTTGTTTAATCTCCTCAGTCAATCTATCACAAGTACCACAATATTTATCACTTGTAACATCAGTGCTACATTCAGAACTTACAGGTTTTGGCGGATCAGTCATGGCCATCAATGCGAAATGAGCTTCCTTTCCTGCAAAGAATCTGGAATAATCAATCTTTGTGAAAGCATCATCTGCAATGCACGACTTCCTTGTCATCAGAAAATCCGCTTCTGCAAGCAACTGATCGATATCTTCATCTAGAGAATTAACGCTTGCTTCCGTATCTGATTCACTGTCTGAATCAGAATAAACCGATTCACACTCCTCAGGAATATCAGAAACAGTATCAATCACAACTCCAGAATTTGTCTCTTCAGCTTTAACCTCAACATTGACCTTAACAGGTTCAGTCTCCACATCCATCTCAGCCTCAGATTCATCACTTTCAACCTCAGTTTCTACCTTCTCTTCCACCATCACTGAATCTTCAATGTCAACCTGATATGCAACACAAGCCACATTGCCCCCAGAAGTGATTTCCTCAACACCTATCTGTATACTCGACCAGTCAAACCTCTCATCTTGTTGAGTCACCAATGCTTGATTGGTATTCTGTTGTTGTTCATTTGGTGTAGTGATTGGTATGACTGTTCGGTTAGCATTGTTTGGTGTTTGGTTTTGTGTCTGGTTTGGTGTGTTTGGTTGTCTATTTTGGTTGTTATTAAAATTGTTTTGACGGTTGTTGTTTTGGTAAGAAACTTGGTTTTGGTTTTGTTGTTGACGGTTCTGATAGCTGGCATTGAATGGATTCCTATTGCCTTGTTTTGGTGGCTGGGTGCATTCTCTTTTAAAGTGACCTTTCCCTCCACAGTTAAAACAAGTCACTTTCTCCTTATTAAACCCGTAGGTTGTGTTAGGAGAAGTTCCCAAATCTGTTCTACCTGTCTTCTCGATAAACTCCGTTGCTCTTCTCATTATGCTCGCAAAGGCCCATTGGATATCAATGAGTTCCATTTCCTCCTTGTCAATCTGTGCGTAGTCTTCATTGGTCAAGTTGTTATTCCCAATTTGACTAGCAACTAATCCATTGTAGGATGAGACCATTGCAGAGACTAATGCAATATGTTGCTGAGCAACTTCAACTGTCACATTTCCAAGGTTAGATGTCTCCAAAACCACCGTTTGTTGATTAGGTTGGTTCATTGGTTGTTGTTGAGATTGGCTAGCAGTGTAAAAAGCTGCTTGTTGCTTTGGGGAGAATGGTGGAATGTATGAATAGTTGTATGGTTGTTGTGGTGGTGGTTGTGAAAAGGATGAAGTTTGTTGATGGTAGTTCATGGTAGGTGATTCCATAACATTGGATATACATGCCACATGTGGTGTAACTAGCCCTCATGAGCTTGTACTAGCTGGAACTGAAGATCCTCCAAAGTATAAGTTTGGATTCTGAGGAATCTGTGCTCTCCTAGCCTTCCTCTTCTCTTCCAATTCTTTGTTTTCCAGCTTCTCAATGAACTCTTGAATAGACCAGTATTGATAAGCATCCTTCTCCTTCAGGACTTCCACATGCTGATCCCAGTTTGGTGGTAATGCATCTGCAAACTTGTCCACCTGCTTTGCCATAGGAATCTGTATACCATAACTAGACAATTCAGATAACAAATGATTATATCTAGGAGTTAGTTCTTTCAAAGTTTCATTTCCAATATAAGAAAAATTCTCAAACTCCTTTATAAGTTCTTCCGTCCTCAAACTTCTAGTCTTCTCATTTCCATCATGCTTCCTTTTAAGCATTTCCCATAGTGCCTTAGATGTTGTGCAAGTCCCAAACTGATGCAAAAGATCATTTGTGATTGCCTGTGTCAATTGGGAAAACGCCTTCTTTTCCACAGCAAACTTCTTTTTCTCATCCTCAGCCATGCTCTCCAATGGCACTGGTTCACCTGTGTTCTCCAAAACTGGTGGTGTGTAACCTTTAGCAATCATGTTCCATGCTTCAGCACCTTCCACTCCCATGCCTTCCAAATGTATCTTGAACTTTTTCTGCCACTGATTGTATTCTTGAATCTCCATAAGCTTCGGTGGCCGAGTCCCGCTACCTGAAGACAAATCATTAATCAGTGTGGAAATAGCATTTGAAGTTTGAGTGTTTACCACCGCTGCTGCTACTCCCCAGTAGTCAGATTGTGGTGCTGGAGGTGCACTCTGAGTCATGTAGTTAACCGGCTGCGAAGACTGTGTGCTCGTCTTTTGTGCTGCCACTGTCCATGGGTCCATCACCTGCTGTTGTGGTTGTGTAGTTGCTGGTGTCGGAGTAGTCTGAAAATGCCACATGATCACGAACTTCGAGAAATTCAACACTTAGAAAATTTTCCAAAAACTAGCTCTAGGTTCGCCCAGTAAAGCTTCAGGTTCGTCCCTTTCTGCTTCAGGTTCGCCCAAATAGTGATACCCGAATGTAAAATCTCACCAGAAAGTAAAAACACACTAACACTTTCCACGTTCGCCCAAAACTACTCCAGGTTCGCCCGTTTGGTTTCCAGGTTCGTACCCCCGATGACCCGAATGTAGAAAGTGAGACCCGAATGTGAAAAATTCAACACAAAAATTCTAGGTTCGCCCAATAATCCCTAGGTTCGCCCAGAAAAACACTCAGGTTCGCCCAAAACACTACACCTTCGACCACTCTTACTCAGGTTCGCCCATTTTCACTTTTGAAAAACGGTTACACTTTGAAAAACGGTTATTTTGATCTCTGATTTTCAAAATTTTGTGAATTTGAATGATCTTGATCAGGTTTTGCTTCGGAGATGATTTGGAACAACTTTAATACTTGGAATTTTGAATTTTAACCACAAAATCAACTCTAATTCTTTCAAAAACACTCAAAAACCATTTTTATGCAAAAACAGATGTGAATTGATGAAAATAATGTCCAAATCAGCTCTGAGTTTATCAATTTGTTGTTGTATGATCCTCTAAGCTCTGATACCACTTTGTAGACGCGAATTTTGACACGAAAACAGGATTATATGATCATACAAGTTACAAAACCAGGTGCGGAAACCCTAGCTTTGAACAAACTGATGTAAACTCAAATCAAAACACAATCAAAGTCATTTTCAATGCTTTTCATAGATTAACTTTCTCAAAAACTTGATTACAATGTATATTCAGTTAATCTAACACACACACAAATTCTCTCAAACCTCTCTGGAACAACACCTGATAACACACACAACTAATGACTTTCTTCAACTTACAAAATCACAAAATCTATATATAGGACCTGCACGTTCGCCCCTTTCATCTGGTCGAACGTGAGTGATTTCCACATTCGCCCACTTGCAGTGGTCGAATGTGTCTTCTTGTGTTGTCCAGTTCCAGATTCGTCCATATACCTTCTACCTTCGCCCATTGCATCTTCACATTCGCCCACATCTTTTACATTCGCCCCAACAGCCTATTTTAACACATGTTAACTATCTAATCATTAGTCGCAAAACGCATCAACACTCATTAACCCAATAGGAGATTGGGCCACTTGATATGTGGGTAGTACTACTTGGAGAAACCCCCACACACAGTGGACCCGGAAGCCCGGGAAACCCTCCACTAAGGTTTGTGACACGTATTTTGCCATGGGAATCCATAATGGGAGTAGATGTATTCAGCGTATAGGTTTGAGGTGTGGCTTGTACATCACCACTGCAACCATATGTTGAACTGTTTTAACTTGTAAACCTGTTTTGGAATTATAAACTATTTTGTGGGAAACCATGTAAACTTATAAACCGGCTTTTGAACGATAAACTTATTTTAAAACCAGTTTAACGCACACACGGACTAACCAACATATTTGTTGACCCAAACTATTTTTATGCATGTGTTCAGGTACAACTTATGGAAGGATGGTGAACGCAAGGTATATTACATTAGTTGCGGATTAGAGCATATAGAGCTAAGCACGATTAGAGATTGGATTGACTTGGGGATTGGACATCATCAACTGCTTCGACGACCGCTGCGATTCGTCTCTGCATACCTTTGAACCATTTATTTTAAGTATTGTATTTTTATATTTTGAATTAGAAATTGTATTAAACCTTAAAGATAGTACTTGTTACTTCCGCTGTGCAAGTTTGGTACCAATTTGTAATTTTACCAGGCCCACTTTGGTCGAGTTGTGACAGCCTTTGACAAAGGGGAAACAGAGTTGTGACAGCCTTTGAACGGCTTTTCTTCTGTTGCGCCTGCGCTTGTCGCCTTGAATCATCATGCTGACCTTCTTGATTTTCTTTTGCAGTGGGCCATCATTCTGCTTTTGTTTTATATTCTTTAAGAGATGCCCCAACTTTTCGGACTTTAATGCCGTTTCAATTGTTGTTTTCAGCTGGAAGCATTTGTCCGTCTCATGACCAATATCTTGATGATAGGCGCAAAACTTGTTAGGGTTCGAGCCCTCTCTTTTCTTGATCAACCTTGGCTCTGGGAAGTCGATGTTCTCCGTGGCTAAGACTTGCACTGGAGTCTTCATCAAGGGTGTCCATGAGTTGTGACTGCGCCTTGTGGACTTATGATTTGTTGACTGATGTCCCTTATACTCTGTCACTTCTGCGGGGTTAGGATCTGTCTGGGGTGCTCCTTGACGGTTGTTCCAGACGGATCCTTTCCCCTTTCTTTCATGTCTATTATGCTTGTTTCTTGCATATTGAGCTTCAGTGTTCGTGTATTGTGGCGCCTGCACTCTGTTCCAAATGGATAACTCTTTCTCTATACGCGCGTAAGTTTTTCTTCCACGCATAATTGCATCCCAGGTGTTGGGCATACCTGTGCATCTCGTAAGGGTGCGGATGAGCGTATCACATCGCACGCCTTGCTTGAAAGCTGCTCTCATAAGCTCGAAACCAATAGGTCCTATTTGGAGTGCCTCTCAGTTGAACCTGGTAATGTAGTCCTCGATGGACTCATTCTCGTGCCTGCGCACTTGTATGATGTTAGTGGAGTCGCGCTCCACCCTGCGTTGTTGACTGAAATGGTTTGAGAACTTGTCTGTAAGCTCTTTGAGACTGTCAATTTGTCCATTTGGTAGACTGTCGAACTATGCTCGCGTAACACTTGTGAGCATCTATGCGAACATGTGGCATCATATTGGTAGAGTCCACCTCGCAACCTTGCATTGACCCCTTGGACCTAGAAGAAATGGACATCTTACATCAGGTTGCCCTGCTCAGTATTAGAACCAATAACTTCTATAAGAAAACTGGCAGGAGGTTCCCAGGTTTACATGGTGGGTCAAAGGTTGGGTTGGATAAATCAAAGATGAAGTGTTACAAGTGTCATAGAATGGGTCATTTTGCTAGGGAGTGTAGGAGTCAAAATGGAGTTCCTATGATCACCTATCCAAATCAAAGACCACAGACCAACACTTATCAGACCATCCCTAATGTACCTAATGTGCAAAACACTGCTCACTTTGCACAGACCCAAACCACTGTTCCTGTGCATTATGTCCAAACCACTGTTCCTCAGTATCACTATGTCCAAACACCTGTTGCTCAGGCCCCTGTGCCAATGACTGTTACTCCACCCTCTGCTCCTGCAGAGACCAGTCAACCAGGTCAACAGAGTTTCTTTACTCAGGGCTTTGTTGATTGGAGCAGTCTACCAGATGAGATAACAGATGACAACATTGCTCTAGTTGCTAACACTGAAAAGGATTTTTGTTTTATGGCACTAGAAACAATTGTTGAAGAGACTGATTCTGAGGAAGTGGTGTCTATGTCTGAAAATGTGACTGATGGTGTTGTTGGTGAGATTGTTTCAGCTGAAGAATCTGAAGTGGAGGTTGTGAATCTATCAGACCCCTGGGGTAGTGATGACTGTGACTGTCAGTGTAACTGTGCCTTGATGGCTGCTGCTAAGGTATCTCCTCAAATCTTAAATGACTTGTGCTCAGACAAATGTATTGTAGCATTTGCTAAGATAAAAGAGGTGAATGAAAACTTTAGAAAGAAAATTTTGGATTCAGAAATTCAGGTTGAAAAATTAACAAAAGAGTTAAAATCAAAAATATCTGAAAAAGAGTCTGAAATCAGTAGTCTAAAACATGAAGCAAGCATAACCAAAGACCAGCTTCAGACTATGATAACAAAATATCATAGTTGTAAGAAGGAGCTTGAGTCCACCCAAGTTGAATGTCAGAAATGGGTGGAATCATCAAAGGGTTTTGAGATGATTGTCAACCAACAATCTAAAAGTCATGTGAAATTTGGGTTTGGTTTTAAAACCACTGATCAAGTTTCACAAACCACTGACAAAAAGGAACCACAGTTGGTTGAGGTCATCCCTACAAACTCAAAAGGTCAAGAAATCAAGGTTACTGAACCCAATGGCAAGAAAATCATTCTTGAAAAGTTGGAAGGTACACCCTCATTTGATGAAATTGAGAAATATCAATTCAAACCAACATGGTCAGATGAGTGTGAAGTCCTTGAAAATTTCAAACCAATGACCTTCAAAACCTCTGATGGCAAAATGGCACCACAGGCCAAGGTTATCCCTCTAGTAAGTCTTCCAACAGATGATGAAACATCTGTTGAAAAGAAGAAAGAAAAAGGGAAAGCCAAGAACAACTTGTTTTGTGATTTTTGTGAAAAGAAGAACCATGTCACCAAAAACTGTTTTCTTCTAAAAGCATATGACATCAACAAAACAACAAGTTTAAATGATTCAAAATCTAAAGAATGTGCAATCTGCAAGAAAAAGAATCACAAAACAAAAGAGTGCTTATATCTCAAAAATTTTGATGAAAAGATAAAAGAGTATAAGGCTAAAACTCTGGAGAGTCAGGTGATGAGTAATTCAAAAGGAAAATCCAAACAGACTTTTGAATCAGTCCAAACATCTGTTACCCAAAGTCTGAACAAAAACTCTGCTCTCAGAGAGGTTCAGGTAACAGATGCTCCACCTGTTAACAGATTACCAAGAGGATATGGACAACCCACTTGTCATCGTCTGCCACATGTTTATGATGAGCCCAAGAGGCCTTCAAAACCAAAAGTGAACAGACATCCTCATGGTTTTCAACAACTGATTGGAAATGATCAAACATCTGCTGGACCAAGTGTTGACATACAAGCACTGGCAAATGGTCAACTGCAGCTGTTGAATCTAGTTCAGAAGCTAGTCCAAACCACTGATCATTCTCCACAACTTAAGGCTGAGACAGCTAAGGACCCATCCAAAGCCAATTTGGCTTTGGACACTCACCAAAACTAAAATCCTTACTGATGTGCAGGGAGCTTCTGCTTGTTTAGACAGTTTATGGTATGTAGATAGTGGAGGCTCCAGGCACATGACTGGATGTAGAGCCCTTCTTCTGGACTTTCTCGCTCATGGAGGGGGTGATATATCCTTTGGTAATGATTCTAAAGGTAAAGTGTTGGGTTCTGGTACTGTCAAAGCAGGGAGACTTAAGTTTGAAAATGTTAATCTAATAGACAATCTAAAATTCAATCTACTTAGTGTATCACAAATGAGTGACAAAGGCTTTGGGTCATTCTTCACTAAGCAAACCTGTAAGATTGTTGGCCCAGAGGCTGTTGAAAAGATTAACACCATCATTGCTGAGAGCAAAGCACAACTTGTTGCTCACAGAAGTGGCAATGTGTATGTGGTTGATATGTTGAAGGATAATCCTACTGCAAATGTCTGTCTGTTCTCAGCTGCCTCTACCAAAGAGACAGAATTGTGGCATAGGAGACTTGGTCACACCAACCTTCAAACTATCAACTCACTCTCCAAACAAAACCTTGTCAGAGGTTTACCATCAAAAGAATTCAAGTGTGATGAGCATTGTGTTTCCTGTTTAAAAGGCAAACAACATAAAAGCTCTTACAAATCCATTGATGAGTCCAAAACCAGTCAATGTCTACAAATGTTGCACATGGACTTGTTTGGCCCTGTAAAAATCATGAGTCTAAGAAGGAAAAGATTTTGTCTTGTCATAGTTGATGATTTTTCTAGGTTTACATGGACTTACTTTTTACACTCTAAAGATGAGACTGCAGGTATCTTGAAGGACTTTGTTACCAAAGTTGAAAAACAATATGACTTGCCAGTAAAAGTCTTTAGGAGTGACAATGGAACAGAGTTTAAAAATAAGGAGTTAGATGATTTCTGTGTGTCAAAAGGGATTGTAAGGCAGTACAGCATCCCAAGAACACCAGAACAGAATGGGGTGGTTGAAAGGAAGAACAGGACTCTCATTGAGGCTGCAAGAACAATGTTAGCAGATTCTGGTTTACCTCTGTCCTTTTGGGCAGAAGCTGTAAACACTGCTTGTTATGTTCAAAACAGAGTTTTAATCAACCCTAGACATCAAAAGACTGCTTATGAAATTTTGTTTAAAATCAAACCACTGATATCATTTTTCAAAATCTTTGGCTGTCCATGTTTCATTTTAAATCTTAAAGATTCCATTTCAAAATTTGCAGCCAAAGTAGATTGTGGATATTTTCTGGGGTATTCTTCTATTGCAAAGGCCTATAAAGTGTTTAACACAAGGACTAAAACAATAGAAGAAACTCTGAATGTAAAGTTCAATGAACTTTCTTCTTTAAAAATCCCAGCAAACCCTGCTGAGTTGTTTGATTTAGATAAATTCAAATTTGAAGATATTGCTGTCAAAACTAACCCTGCAGGTACTCCACAATCTTCACAACAAGATTACAGAATAGATGTTGTGGTTCCAGATCACTACAAAGTCTATCATGTATCAGAGGAAGCAGAAGTTCAAAACAACTGTCAAAACTCTGTCACAGCTGAGTCAGCCACTGTTGGCCAGTCTTATCTTCAAACCACTGATTCACCCAGCCAATTCACTGCTCAATCATCTGTTGACAAGAGTCAATCATCTGTTGACAAAAGTCAGTCCAATCTTACACCACTTGGACCCATTCCTCCACCTCCATTTCAAACATCTGTTGCATCTTCAGAAGTGCCAACAGATGTTATGTCAACAGAGTCTCCAAACCTCTGTCCTTCACCACAAAATGCCATCATACCATATCAGGGAGATTTAATCTACCTAAGAGCTCATCCACCAGATCAAATCATTGGCAACATCAGAGAAGGTGTGCTCACAAGGAGCCAATCTTCAAACATCTGTCTTTTTGCAGGCTTTCTATCCCTTACACAACCTGTCAAGTACCAAGAGGCACTGAAAGACAACAGTTGGGTAGAAGCCATGCAAGAAGAACTCCTTCAGTTTAAAAGACAACAAGTATGGGAACTTGTACCACTGCCTAAGGATGTCTGTCCTATTGGCACAAAGTGGGTCTTCAAAAACAAAACTGATGAAAGGGGTATAGTTGTCAAGAACAAAGCCAGGTTAGTGGTTCAAGGCTTCAGACAAGAAGAGGGTATTGACTATGATGAAACCTTTGCCCCTGTAGCAAGGCTAGAGGCAATCAGACTTTTCTTAGCCTTTGCTGTCAACCACAACATTAAGGTGTTTCAGATGGACATCAAGTGTGCCTTCCTATATGGCAAAATTCAGGAGGAGGTCTATGTATGTCAACCACCTGGTTTTGAAGACACATTCCATCCTGATCATGTCTACAAGCTTAACAAAGCTTTGTATGGACTCAAACAAGCACCAAGAGCCTGGTATGAAACTCTCTCTACTTTTCTCTTATCCATTGGTTTCACTAGAGGTAAAATTGATAAAACCTTGTTTTTAAAATGGAAAGGAAAAGATTTAATGATTGTTCAAATATATGTGGATGACATCATTTTTGGATCCACATGTAATAAAATGTGTGAGGAGTTTAGGGAACTCATGACAGCAGAGTTTGAAATGAGTGCTATGGGTGAACTTCAGTGCTTTCTTGGTCTCCAAGTAAAGCAACTGCAAAATGGTATTTTCATTCATCAAAACAAGTATGTGAAAAACTTGTTAACAAAATTTGAGATGAATGATTGTAAACCATGTAGTACACCCATGAGCACTGTCAAGCCACTCACTGATGATGAAAAGGATGAACTTGTTGATCAGACACATTATAGATGCATGATTGGGTCTTTATTGTACTTAACAGCATCCAGGCCAGACATTATGTTTGCAACCTGTGTGTGTGCTAGATCTCAGGCTTCTCCTAGAAAGTCTAACCTTATTGCTGTGAAAAGGATCTTCAGATACCTAAAAGGTGCTCCCACACTTGGTATCTGGTATCCTGCTAATGGAAACATTGAGCTTTCAGGTTATTCAGATAGTGATTTTGCTGGCTGCCATACCACAAGGAAGTCCACATCAGGAGGGTGCCAGTTTCTAGGGAATGCCTTAGTTTCTTGGCAAAGCAAAAAGCAAGCTGCTGTTTCAACATCCACTGCTGAGGCTGAATACATTGCTGCTGCAAGCTGTACAGCCCAACTTATGTGGCTTCAAAATCAACTACTGGACTTTGGGATAACAGCACTTAGGACTCCACTCATGCTGGATAGCCAAGCTGCTGAAAATATCATCAAAAATCCAGTCTCTCATTCAACCACCAAGCACATAGATATCAGACATCATTTTGTCAGGGATAGCTATGAAAAAGGTTTGATTTCTCTGCACCATGTTCCAACAGAGGATCAGTTGGCAGATGTGCTGACAAAAGCTTTAGACACATCTACCTTCACAAATCTGATCTCTCGAATTGGAATGTTAAACATGGATTAAAAAACAACAAAAATGTTTTCAATAAAACATTAAAATGTTTCAGAAAATCAAATTTTGCTAAAATAACACCTTGGTTGAAAAATCTGTTTTCCAACCACTCAGATAAAACAACCACTGTTTTATTAAAACCACTGTTAGTTGGAAAATCTGTTTCAAACATCTGATCAGGTAAAACAACCACTGTTGGTTGAAAAATCTGTTTCAAACATCTGATCAGATAAAACAACTGTTTTCATCAGTCTTTTGGTTAAACAACAGAGGTTGGCAACAGAGGTTTAACAAAACAGCTGTCTGCCACCAGATGTTTCAACCATCAGATGTTTGCCACATCAGCGGTTTCACCAGAGCCTATAAAACCCTGTTCTTTCCCCCAACAGCAGTTTTACTGTCTCATTGTATTCAAAATACTAAAAACCGCTTTCGTCTTCCTCATAACCCTCAATCAAAGATCATTACTTTCATAATCAAAATCCATTAAAATGGAACTTCAAACAAAAGCCACTCACAATTTCCTTCCATATTTGGTTAAAACCGAAGACAACATACCATTTCATTCCACCATTGACATCATCAATAACTCGAAATATAAAAATATTCTTGTTGCTGATGCCCCCATTCACCTAGAAACACTCCAAGAATTTTGGGCAACTGCTGAGGTTTTATACCAAGACAAAAAGCCTACGTCCATAATTTCAAAAATCGGAGCCACCAGTATCGCCATAACCCCTGAGATCATCTCCACTACCTTCTCACTGAACGACTTGTCAGGTATGGAAACTTTTCAAAAAACAGAGCTTCACACTGAGTTTCAAGAGAGGGGGTATGATGCTCAAATGACTGGTTCCACACTATATAAAAAGTTTTTCCCACCAGTCATGAAATTTTTCTTCCATACCCTCCTCCTCTGTGCCTCTGCCAAGACTACATCCTTCAATGAAATCCCATTGAGGATACAATACTTGGGATATGCTATGTTGTCAGACTCTGACTTCAACCTATCTCAGGGATTGTTTTCAGACTTGGTATCAAATGTGAAAGCCATAAAATCTGGCTCAAACAATGCTTTTCTGCTCTACCCTAGAATTCTAAGTGTAATTCTACAAAAGCTTTTACCTGAAAAGGATTTTCAAAAGGGAGAGTCATTTAAAATGAAAAGTTTAACTGATGAAACTTTTACTAGAATGCTGGGTTCTTCAACCCAAGAAAAGGCACAAAAAGTTCAAAAAGTTTCCAAAACACAACCAAAGAGGACAAAGACAACAACTGTTGTTGAAACCTCTGTTGGTGAGCCCACTGCTCCTGGTGATCATGGCACTTCATCCAGTGCTGTGAAACCCACACCAGCCACCAAAAGAAAACGTCCATCCACCAAAACAACCACCAAAACCAAAAAGGGACTTCTGGAAGATGAGATACCAGAAGCTAACCCTGTTGCATCACCAAAGCAACATGAAACCACTGTTGTTACTTCCTCACAACAGTTGGAGATATCTCAACCCAAGCAAACTCCTCAAGATTCCTCACAAAAGGAACTTGTTGTAAGCCAAAGGGAACCTCAAACTGAGGCATATGAGTCACTTGATCATATGTTTACAAGCCCCTCTCCCAGGGCTAATCAGCTTGTTACTCCACCTACATCACCACCACATGTCCCACCAACAATGCAACCCCTGTTTGAGGCTATTGATAAAACTCAGGACAACCCCAGTTCCTCTCAATCACCTATCACTGAGAGTATGCCACTACCAGTGACTGGGACTGAGGAAAATCAATCAGCCATCCCACAAACAGATGAGGAGGTTATACTCCCAGAAGTACATGTTACTTCTGATGAGGTTTCAAGAGAAGCAGCCACTACTGCTGTTGAGACCATTGTCTCACAGCAGGATAGTGGTTACATAGCTAAGACTTCCTTGAAGGCAACAACTGTTGAAGACACAATTGTGTCTCCAAAAACAGTTGGAAGTCCCCAGAACCAAGACCAAGGGGCAGCAGGTTCTTTCTCCATGGACTCACCTCCTAGGACTGAACCAGCTAAAACTACCTCTGGTAGGGACTCAGATGATCCTATTAACTTAGGTGATGAGTCAAAACTACAAGAATTGACGGTTAAAGTTCAAAACCTTGAATCCTCTGTTGCTGACATCAAATCTGATGTCAAGTCAATTTTGGAAACATTGAATAACTTTACAAAGAGTCAACCATCAACTGCTGATGTTGCTAATGAGCTATGGAAATCTGTTTCCCCCATCATCATAGCTCATCGAAAATTAGCAGATCAGACACAAGAAACCTACATGACTGTGATCAGAAACATGGTTGATGCCAGATTCAATGATACAAAGGCTGATATCAAGGTGATCAAAGACCACTTGCTGAAGACCACTGGCTCTGCCCCTACCACAATTCTCAGAGATGAAGATGATGATGAATTCACTGCTGATGATGCCAAAAAGGGGGAGAGTGGCAGAGATAGGCTACCAAAACTCAAAACACAAAAGGGGAAGAAGCCAACTGCTGACAAACCAGGGTCACCCAAATCAGCTCCACAAACACAACAACCAAATGTTCAGTTCCCTGTCTCTGAACCAGCTCCAGCATCAAAGGCAAAAGAAGTTGACACTTCAGCTAATGAAAGAGCTGAAAAGGCTGCTGAAGACAAAATGAAAAGGGCTGAAACATTGGAGGTAAAGGCAGAGAGGTTGGTACAACTGAAAAAGGAACAGCAACAGGAAGTGGAAGATGTGAGCACTTCAAAGAGAAGGAAAATGCCAGCCAAACACACTAGAAAACCACCTTCCAAATTAACTGCTGAAACTCCTGTTGTACAAACACCTGTTACCACAACCACTGCTCCACAAACCACTGCCACCACAACCTCTGTTACCCAAACCACTGCACCTAAAACAACTGAAACTAAAACCACTGCTGAAACATCTGCACAAACCAAACCAGTAACCAAACCAGTCACTAAACCAACCACAACTCAACCAACTCCCAAACCTACTCCAACACACACCACTACCAAACCTACTCCAACACAACCTAAAACCCAAACAACTGCTGGTTCCACAAAAGGACCAACAGATGTTTCTCAATCCACTGCTACATCCTCACCCTCACCCAAAATCTTGTATAGCAGAAAAAGGAAATCCACCTTTGTTATACAAGATGAAAACATCCATAACACACCACCTAACACCCCAATTTCATCCACACCAGTCAATGCCATTCCACTCTCATCTTACTCACCACACACTGACCAATTCAGATCACACAGACCACCATCAACCATCACCCCATTGGCTGAGAAGTATCCCCTTGAGTTGGATTTAATCAAGGGGGAACTTCAATCCTTCTATAATACTGATCAGCCATCAGAAAGATCCTTCCCTTCTCTTAAAGGCTTCCCTGTTCCACCTAATCTAGACACATATCTCAAATACAAGGGTGAACAGGCTGATGCTGTCATCAAAGAGAAGTGCAAAGGGAAGGATGACAGGACTGCTCAGGGCATCCATTCAGCAGAGCTTAGCAAACTCAGAAGGATTGAAGACTATGCTAAGACCCTGAGCAACTCCATGTCAACCATGCCTCTCAGCAGACACTTGGAGATGGAAGTAAGGGATTCACTGCTGGAACAGATCTTGGCATCCAAGCCTTATAAAGCAACAAAGAATCAATTTACAGGCTGGACCACACATGCTCTAAGAGAAGAACTAATCAGAATAGAGAGCATGGCCAAGAATCCTCCTGCTAAGGTCTCTGCTCCTGATTTCAAAAAGGGGAGAGATGAAGCTAGAGCCTTGAAATTCAGAAGAATGAGACAAGAGCTTGTAGCTGCTAAGTATGGAGAGATGAAATCTGTTGCCAGATGGTCAGAAATCAGGCTAATTGAAACTTATAAAAAGCTTGAACAAGAAAGAAAGACCAACCCTGATCTTCCAAGAAAACCAGTGTATGATGATGCTCCCAAGAAACCTTCTCAGGCCTTCACATTAGACAGTTTACTGGAAACTTCAGATCTTACCATTGCTGCTCGAAGACAATTTAAGAAGCAAAAAGAAATGACTGAAGAAGAAACAAGACAGTTCACTGATACTTATGTGAAAGAGGGGATCTTGAACCAAATCAGATCTTTTTCTGATCCTGTGTCAGACAGGCTCAGAGAACTCATTGGAAGGCCACCATCACCAAACTCATCCAAAATAAAGATGCATCCCAGTCACTCCTCTGATTCTAAAATTCTAAAATGGAAGTCTGATAAAGAGACCCATGAATTGACATTGCTCAGATCAGATGGTAGTGTTCAGAAGTTGAGCATGGATGAGGCACCTGGCCTAAGTGCTGAAGATCTCCAGACACTTCTAAACTTGACACTGGATAGAGATGCTGAAGACCTCTTCTCTCTGCACTTTGAATTGCAACTAAAAGGGCAAATTAGAGAAAGTCTGATGAGGAATAAAGATCAAGAATAAAGCAGAGTTTTGGCATCATCTGTTCTAGGGGGAGATTGTTGGGTCTGCTGACCTGGAGAAGAACAGATGATTGAAAGCCAAAATATACTAAGTGTTGATCCAGAATAAATAACAGAGTTTACAAGAAAGCTTCCTCCAAAGAACTGCTGACTCCAAACTGCTGATGCTTAAACAACTGATACAAGACAACTGCTGCTGATGAAAGGTCTGATGAAGAAAGTCTGAAGAGCAAAAGTCTGATAAAGAACAAGTGCTGATCAAGATCTGAAGAACAAAGGACTGTTGAACCAACAGCACTTTGGTTCAACAGTTGTTAAGAAGACATCAGAGTTTATAGCTTAACAGAGTTTCCATTCAGTAGTTTCAATGTAACAGTAGTTTATTGTTTATCAGATGTTGTAGTTTGTTAGTCAGTTAGGGGTCGCTTTCTAGGTGACGTCAGCTAAGTGATCATCAGAGGTTTGTACTTGTCTATAAATAGAACAGTACTTGTACTGTTCTATTGGTCACTCGTCATTCTCTCTAAGACAAACAAACTCTGAGTGATCAGGCTGAGGGGAGTTATAATTGTACCTTTGTAATCTTTCAACTTTAATGAAAGCTTTCGATTGATAACAATTATTCTCTATGTTTTGATTATTCTTTATTCCGCTGCACTTTCCATTTATACTTCATTCATATTACATCATTAATCAAAACAATCCAATACTCAGATCCTAACACTGTGCTACCCGGAGTATAGTCATCAGCAGTTTTACCAGATTCTTGCAGCTTTTTCTTTTGATTGATTTCTCTTTCAAAAGTTAGTAATTTACCATGTAACCTAGTTAGGTTCAAGGTGTTAAAATCTGAACTGGTTCTGAGGACTATTGAGTAAGTTTCCCATTTTGAAGGTAAAGACCTTAAAAATCTATGTAACATAGACTCAGTTGTATAGGTCTGATTGTTTATTTTTAACTCAGAGATGAGTGAAGAAAATCTTTCAAATTGTTGAGTTAAAGTTTCACCCTCTATGTGAGTAAAAGTTTCATATTGTTGAGCCAAAATTTCTCTTATGTTGGCTATCACCTCAGCAGTTCCTGCAAACTGCTCTTTTAGGCAATCCCACAGCTCTTTGGCACTTTCACAGTGTAAAAGGCCAGCATAAATTTCGTTTGGGAGAGCCATAGCCAACATGGAGAAAGCTTTTGCATCAAGCTCAAACTTTAGGAAATCTTCCTCCGTGTATTCTTTTGGATCCTTTGGTCTTTCAGTCTTTCCCTCTGGATCAGTAACAACTGGTTTGTGAGGTCCAAAAACTACAGACCTCCAACATCCAGTGTTTGTTTGAGAAATAGTATGTGCCAACCTTTTAGACCATATGTTATATTCATTTCTGACTAACATAGGAGGTTTGTTGGCAGATCCAGTATTGTAGGGATCCATTTTTAAGAAGTTTGGATTTGTCAATACTTTCTTAAAGTGATGGATTTAAGAAGTGAGCCTTTTATCCTTTTTATTGAATATCAATATTGAGCCTGTGTCTGAATCTCAATTTGTTAGATTGATTTTGATCAGATTAACCAGAAGCTCTGATACCAATTGTTGGATCAGTGGCTGTTTATATGAACACTTATGTGTTTATCAGATTTATATAAGAGTTATTAAGCAGCGGAAAGTTAAGTGTTCAAAGGTCTAAAAGATCACTTTGATGAGGAGTTATTACTCCCCCTTGACTGAATAATAAATGAGAAACAATAAATGATCTAAGTATAAAGCAGTAATAGCAGTTTATGTTTCTCAGATGTGAAGTGGAAATTATAAGTTTAAAGCCCGAAGGATTTCAATATAAGTTCAAAGATATTACACAAAATCACATGTCTAAAATAGATGAACAAACTCATCTATTTATAGACTAATGTACTAAACTGTAGTCTGAAGTAATCTAAGATATTTAACAAAGATATTATGCTAAGATAAGGTTACTACAGTCTGTACATTGAAACTTGAAATCAAGACTTTAACAAAACAATATAATAGTAAAACTGCTGATCTTCAGTCGGTTAGAAGCTTCTGAGTGAAAGTGCTGATGAGTGACAAACTGCTGATGAGCAGTTTGTCTTCAGTAGTTCTTCAGTGAAATGTCTGGTTAGACTTCAGAACTTCTGATGAATTTACTCTTCAGTACTTTGTGTTTGTTCTTCAGTACTTCTTCTATTTGTTCTTCAGCAGTTCTATACTTAGGCAGATATAGAAAAGACTAAGGTTATCAAAAGGTGGTTTCTTCAATCCTCTTCGTCCCAACAGTGATAATGGACTTTAGTTAATTGGATTCCTTCTTAAGTTTGTAAAATGGGTCTTTTATGGTAAAACAAAAGGGCCGAATATTTCTAAGGTTTTGAATGAATTGTTGGAATGATTGGGCTTTCATCCTTAATATATGTTTTATAAAAATACCTTGTTATAATACCTATGAGTTTACAAAAATAGTCGGGTACATATATATATCTATAAGGGGCCGGTTCTTTTGGGATTAGACATATTATCGGCCCAACTATCAATTAAGGTTTTATTTTGGGCTTTTGTATCTATTGGGTCCATGCTACGGCCCATTATACTTTATCGGGCTTTCGAGTTGTTTCGTATTGGGCCATATTTTGTTACTACCGATCCAGTTATTGGGCTTGGTCATTTTATCCGGGTAAGGTTATTGGGCAACACCCTTAAGTGGCCCAATACTATTCTATTAATTATTTTTAGATTAACTATAATCATGATTAATTTTTAAAGTCGTTACATTCTCCCCCCCTTAGGCAATTTCGCCCCCGAAATTTTTAAATATATATACCTGATTTTCAAACAAATGGGGGTACTTTGTTTTCATAACGTCTTCTCTTTCAAACGTTATTTCAGGTCCTTGTCTGGCACTCCATTTGACCTGTACTATAGGAATTTTTCCTTTTCTCAACTTCTTTTCTTGTTGTGACATAATTTCTATGGGTTCCTCGGTGAAGTGAAGTTGAGGGTTCACCTTAACCTGATCTAGAGGAATAATAGCTTGCGCATCTAAGACACATTTCCTAAGGTTAGAAATATGGAAGACATCATGAATTTCACTTAATTCTGGGGGTAACTCTAATCGGTAGGCTACTGGTCCTATTCTCTCTTTCACCTGGTATGGTCCTATAAAACGGGGATTTAACTTTCCTCGTTTTTGGAATCTTATCACCCCTTTCCAGGGTGATATCTTTAACAGGACATAATCTCCTTCCTGAAATTCTAATGATTTTCTCCGATTATCCGCGTAACTCTTTTGACGACTTCTTGCTTTTTCTAAATTTTTCTTAATCTGCACGATCTTATCTGTGGTTTCTTGGATAATCTGTGGGCCCGTGAGTTGGTTCTCCCCAACATCGTTCCAACATATTGGGGATCGACACTTTCTACCATATAATGCTTCAAATGGCGCAGCTTGTATGGAAGCATGATAACTATTATTATAAGAAAATTCTATTAATGGTAGATGAGTATCCCAATTGCCACCGAATTCCAGGACACAGGCCCTTAGCATGTCCTCTAGTGTTTGTATGGTTCTCTCACTTTGGCCGTCTGTTTGGGGGTGGTATGCTGTGCTCATGTTAATTTGAGAACCTAATGCGTCTTGAAAACCTTTCCAAAATCTAGACGCGAATCGGCTGTCACGGTCTGAGATTATGGAAAGGGGTATTCCGTGCCTAGATACTATTTCTTGCAAATAGATTTGGGACAATTTTTCGATCTTAAAATTTTCTTGAATTGGCAGAAAATGAGCAGATTTAGTTAAACGGTCTACAATAACCCAAATAGTATCGTAACCTTTTCGGGTTCTTGGTAGCTTTGTTACTAAATCCATAGTGATTTGATCCCATTTCCAAACTGGAATTTCTGGTTGGATCAATAAACCACTAGGTTTCTGATGCTCGGCCTTGACTTTAGAACAGATTATACATTTGGATACAAATTCACCAACGCTTCGTTTCATTCCAGGCCACCAAAAGTCTTTCCTAAGGTCCCGGTACATTTTATGACTTCCTGGGTGAATAGAATATTTGGAACCATGCATTTCTCTTAAGACTATTTCTCTTTGATTCCCATACTGAGGTATCCAAATTCTTTGATTGTATCTTAGTATTCTGTCTGTTCCTTCTATCAATCTCTCTTCTTCTTTGTGGAGTGACTCAGCTTCTAAGAGGGTAGGTTCTAAAGCGATTCTTTGAAAATTTTTCAATTGTGATAAAAATTCATTGATTATTGAAATTCTGTAAGCTTTTGCTCCTATAGTTCTATCTTTTCTGCTTAGGGCATCTGCTACAATATTGGCTTTCCCCGGATGATACTTTATATCACAATCATAATCGCTTAAGGTTTCTACCCACCTTCTTTGTCGCATGTTTAAAAGTTTTTGATCAAAAATATGTTCGAGACCTTTATGGTCCGTGTAGATGGTACACTTGGTTCCATACAGGTAGTGTCTCCATATTTTTAATGCAAAAATTATGGCTCCCATTTCTAGATCATGTGTAACATAATTTTGCTCGTGTCTTTTTAGCTGTCGGGAAGCATATGCGATAACTTGGTTGTCTTGCATTAGTACACAGCCTAATCCTTGTGGTGAAGCATCACAATAGACTGTGAATGCTTTACCTTCCTCTGGTAGAGTCAACACAGGGGCTTTACATAGTTTTTCTTTCAAACTTTGAAATGCTTTTTCTTGTTTCTCTCCCCATTCAAACTTAGAAGTTTTTCTGGTTAAGGTTGTGAGAGGTAATGCTAATCTGGCAAAGTTTCCTATGAATCTTCTATAATATCCCGCTAATCCTAGAAACTGTCTGATTTCAGTAGGGCTTTTGGGAGTTTCCCACTTATGAACGGCTTCTACTTTTGCAGGATCTACTTGGATTCCGTTTTGGTTAATGACATGCCCTAGAAACTTAATTTCTCTTACCCAAAATTCACACTTAGTAAATTTAGCGTAAAGTTTCTCTTTTCTTAATGTTTCTAGAACTTCTTTCAAATGTTGCTCGTGTTCTTCCTCAGATTTTGAATAAATTAAAATGTCATCCAAAAACACAATCACACACTTATCCAAATAGGGACGGCAAATTCTATTCATTAAATCCATGAATGCTGCAGGAGCATTTGTTAATCCAAAAGGCATCACTAAAAACTCATAATGTCCGTACCTAGTTCTAAAAGCAGTTTTTGAAACATCTTCATCTCTTACTTTTAACTGGTGATAGCCTGATCTAAGATCGATCTTTGAAAAATATTTTGATCCATGCAATTGGTCAAAAAGATCATCTATCCTAGGTAACGGATATCGGTTCTTAATGGTTAACTTATTTAGGTCTCGGTAATCAATACACATTCTCATAGACCCGTCCTTTTTCTTAACAAAGAGCACAGGTGCTCCCCAAGGAGATGTGCTTGGTCTAATGAATCCTCGTTCTAGGAGTTCTTCTAATTGGTTGGTTAATTCTTTTAATTCCGTTGTAGCTAACCTATATGGAGCTCTGGCAATAGGTGCTGCTCCAGGAATTAGGTTAATCTGGAATTCTACTTGTCGAGGTGGGGGTAAACCTGGTAATTCGTTAGGAAACACGTCTCTAAATTCCAAAACGACTTTAATTTTATCCATTTCTAACCCTTTCTTTTCATTCCCTAAATTTACTTGTACTAGAAAGGCTTGATGTCCCTTATTTATATATTTCATCATTCTAGCACTAGGGATTAGATTTAACATTCCTTTGGGTTTTTCTCCATAAATGGTTAAAATTTCTTGATTAGATAACGGAATTTTGACTAATTTTTCCTTACAAATTATTTCAGCTTGATGTGTGGCTAACCAATCCATACCTATGACAATATCAAACTCGCCTAAATTCAAAGGTATAAGGTTGATTTTGAACTCCCAGGTTTCAATGGTTAAAGTAAAATTTTTAAACACTTCTGTAGCTCTTAAAATTTTACCATCTGCTATCTCTATTTCGTAAGGTTTGTTTAAAAGTTCGGGGAGAGCATTTATCTTTTCTATAAATGTTTTTGAAATAAAACTAAGATTAGCCCCAGTGTCAAATAAAGCATAAACGGGTACTTGATCAAGATAAAACATACCCGTAACAAGATCCGGTTCATCACGTGCCTCATCCGCATTCATAACAAAAGCTCTACCGCGTCCTTGCTCAACTTTTGGAAGATTTTTAAGTTTTGGACAGTCAGCTTTGTAGTGGCCGGCTTCTTTACACTCATAACAGAGCCGAGGACGATCAGGGTTGAACCTGCACTCTTTGGTCAGATGGCCTATTTTGTTGCATTTCTGACAGTGCGGCCCCCTGCACTCGCCAAAATGAAACCGCCCACATCGATTGCACTTTTTCTTACAGTCTCCAGTATGGTAAAACTTACACTTTTGGCAAAACGGGTTGCTTCCTTTATAAGGTCTCTTTTCCGGGTTTCCGTCTTCTCGGGAATTTTCTTGACTTTTTCCCGAAGTGTTATAATTGGTAGGACGGAAGGTTTCACTCCAGCCTCTTTTATTCCCTACCTGGACCTTATCTTTTTCTCGGTGTCGTATTATATCGTCGGTTAAACTTAACGCTAGTTCACAAGCTACATCAAACTTAAGAGGTTTGGCACCTCTAACTATCCCTTGAATTTGTGGGCTTAGACCCCAAATAAACCTCCTTATTCGTTTTGGTTCAGGTGTTACTTGATGTGGTACCAAACGGGCGAGTTGGTTGAACTTATTGATATAGCTAATACAGTCTAGCCCTTTCATCTCGAGCCCTAAGAATTCCATCTCCATCTTTTCTATCTCGTTTATGGGGCAATATTTTTCAGTCATCAAAATCCTAAATTCTACCCAAGTCATGTTTGCTATGACGCTTTTCCCACGTACCTGTCTTATCATGTTCCACCAGTTTAAGGCTTCTCCTTTTAGGGAATGGGTGGCGAATTTTACCTGGTCATGTGGTGCACAGTTACTTATTTCTAAAATTGCTTCTATTTCTTCTAGCCATCTAGTGGCTCCGGTTGCCCCTGAACTACCGTCAAAAGACTCGGGTTTACAAGCCATAAATGACTTATAATCACAAGTTTTCCCTGAATGGTTTTCTAAATTAACATATTCTTCTTCTCTATTTATGACGGGAGTTTTCAAAGTGGGTTGTTTTTCTAATCCTAACATATCTAATAAGGATGGTAGAGAATCGTGAATTCCGTCTAATACTAATTTTTTTCATCTTTTCTTCTAGCTCGGTTGTTTCGGTTACGACGGGATTTTCTTCTACAATTGGTTCCTTATTAGTCTCGGTAGGTTTAGAGGTAGAGGCATGATTTTTCTGGTTGGTTTTTAAGTCGTTTACAACTTCTGGCGTGGTTTTTGCGTTTCGTTCGGATCGTCTAGAACTAGTCTTTCCTCGCGGCATTTTTATCTATAAATACAAAGTTAATTTTTATTAGTAAACTTATTATAGTTTAGTTAATATTTTAATTTTTAAAACACCCAAAATAATAAACATCTAGTTATATATTACATTCAAAATGACTAGATGTTGTTACACCATTACATAAGTTTCATGCATCCTACCATTACTTAGTTCACCACATACTTACTACATTACCACATTTTTCACAACTACATACTACATGCACACACCAAACTACTACTACTACTACACATTACACTTAACTTCCCACACCTCCTTCCTTTCCTACTACCCTTCGGCCCTTCCTCAAAGTACCAAAGGGTACTTTGGTTCCTCCATGATTTGTTTGGTTTGGTAATTAAACCTCTTGATCACCTTCTTCAATTCTTCCACCATCTCAAGTGCTTGATCCCTTTGGCCTTTCATCTTGTAGTAGTTTTCAACCACAGCCGCATACTCTTGGCGACTCACATACTCGGGGGATGGTTGGACCGTGTGGGTTCGGTTAATGATTGTAGCTTCGAGGTATGGGTCGATAGCGGGAGTGATGGGAGGATAAGTTTGGTAATAGGCCAAAAGGTATGGGTTGGTTTGACTTGATCCTTCATTCGAAAAGTTGCTAGAGGTGCTAAGGTATTCTACGGGGGTCGGGTTTGGACAATAGTGGGTTATGGGCTCAACAAACGGATATGGGTTAATGGGCTCGGATGGAACGTACACCGGCTCGGGTAAAGGCCCGAAAACGCCAAGTGTTCCGAGATTGAGTTCTAACCCATTCTCAATCCATTCTAGTCCCGTGATTTCGTGTAGTATCTCTTCGGTACTAGGGATTGGAGCCTCATTCTCCATAACTACCTCTTGGTTTTGTATCTCGCCTTCTTCGATTTCCATTACTTCAACTTGTTCATCTCCACTTGCCATTCTATTACACATAACATTCAAACAACAACATAAGTTAGTTCTAATTATACCCACTATTTCCGAACCCGAGCTCTGATACCAACCTGTAACGACCCGGAATTTACCGAGTCATTACGGATTGGTAATCACGACACATAATTCTTTACTAATAAACATCCGTTTTTATTATTAAAAACACCACCATTATCTTACACATCAAACTTGCGATTAACTACATCAACAACCTAATCATCCAAGTTTCAACAAACCAACATTTTTAAAAACAACAACCATGGCCGAAGCCTTTTAAGACACAATCCGGCCCACTGGGCCGGTTATGTATGAACATTGCATCGACTCGTTTTTAAACTACGGGAGCTCGGGTTCCAACCTTTTCATTCGTCATCCTGAAATGCATGTCGAAAATACGTTAGCGAAGCTAGTGAGTGGTGCCAGTTTAACCGATTAACACAAAATGATCACAAAACGATTCGTAAAAATAACCGGTTACTCGATCCTTTATAAAACATGCAATATTCGTATGGTTCGATCTTTTCTAAGGTAGAATGTATATCGAGGGAACATTTTGACATATGTTTTGTGGTCCGATCCTCTAAGTGGTCGGAGATACATTCAAACTAATACCAAATGGATCCATTCTAGTTATTTCTATACGATCTATTTCTATATATTTCATACGATCAAGACACAAGCAAGTGAAAATCTAGACTCGACCAACATGCATTTACCCCGAAAACATTATAAACAAACATGGGGTACACACACTCACGTTGATAATTTCCGATCGATTCGTGTTACTTTCCGTAGGTGCTCGTGTGTTGCTTCTTTCCTGTTAGATGTTAACATCGATTATCACAAGTAACAATATAGTATAGCTGGCCGTTACAGCTTAGGCGTAATAACTAAACTAAAAGCTGGCCATTACAGCTTGGCACTCGTGTTTCCTACTAGATTAGAATACTTACCCGGATGTCGAATGCTTGGTAAATATAATCGGCCGGTTCTAATTTCCAACCGTAGGGGTCTTGTTCTAATATTATTTTGGTAAGTTAAAGGGTGAAGGTTTTTAATATAGAGATTGGTTGTTCTTGGTGAATGGTTGGTTTTAATAAGAAGGGTGCTTTATGTTCTGCATGTTTGGAAGAGTGAATGAGGATAAGTTAATAAAATATGGAGTAGTTCTTGTTTTTATGATGAACCGATGGGAGTATTTAAAAGGCAAAGGGGTTTGCATGTGATAATTATATCTAGAACTTAGAGTGCAAGGTGGAGTCCTGATAGTTGTTTGAGTGTAATAGAAGGGAATCTCACAATCTTAGGTGGATCTTTCTCTAAAATGGCGGCACCTAGTCATCTTCTATATATGGTCAATTTTCAACTACTTAGTGATAATGGACTTTAGTTAATTGGATTCCTTCTTAAGTTTGTAAAATGGGTCTTTTATGGTAAAACAAAAGGGCCGAATATTTCTAAGGTTTTGAATGAATTGTTGGAATGATTGGGCTTTTATCCTTAATATATGTTTTATAAAAATAGCCTTGTTATAATACCTATGAGTTTACAAAAATAGTCGGGTACATATATATATATATCTATAAGGGGCCGGTTCTTTTGGGATTAGACATATTATCGGCCCAACTATCAATTAAGGTTTTATTTTGGGCTTTTGTATCTATCGGGTCCATGCTACGGCCCATTATACTTTATCGGGCTTTCGAGTTGTTTCGTATTGGGCCATATTTTGTTACTACCGATCCAGTTATTGGGCTTGGTCATTTTATCCGGGTAAGGTTATTGGGCAACACCCTTAAGTGGCCCAATACTATTCTATTAATTATTTTTAGATTAACTATAATCATGATTAATTTTTAAAGTCGTTACAATAATCAATGAGGCTACTTCGAGAAAGATGAATCCTGGTCCCAATGCGATGAAATCATTGATTTGGTCGTTAAATCCCAATATTACACAGCCTTCACCGTTGATCCTCCCATTCACATAGAAACTCTCAACGAGTTCTGGGCTAATGCTGAGTCGGTGACTGTGAACAACAAGGTGATTTCCCTCAAATCAACAATCCAAGGGAAGCTTATGGCAATCACACAGGAGTCTCCGGGAATAAGGCTTGGCCTAAATGATGCTGATGCTCCTGAGCATGTTCCCACCTCTGATATTTATCTAACCATGACTGAGTGTGGTTACCAAGGTACTTTGTCACATGCAACAGTTTACAAAAAATATTTTGATCCAAAATATAAACTGTTATTTCATTATATAACCATGTGTCTTAGTCCTAAAACTGGATCATATGATCAGATGCCTTCAACTTTTCAACCAATATTTCATTCAATCATAAATGAAACAACTTTTAAGGCATCTTCACTGTTTTTCAATAAGTTGGTGTTGCATCACCAAAACACTAAAAAGAATTTTTGTTGTATCCAAGATTTGTTAGGCAATGCATAATAAAGGAACTTGGTGAGGGAGTACTTGTAGGGAAGTCAAAAACTTTAAATCCTCTGACTTCACAAGTATTCTCCAGGCATAACAAACCGACACTTTTGCCAGAAGATGACCTAGGGGAACAAGAAACAGTCCCCAAGGAACCCACATCTTCCAAACCCAAACCAAAGAAAGCCAAGAAAACAAAACAGCAAAAACAAAAACCCACCAACCCAAAGAAAAAGGTAGTTTAGGAAGATGAGATACCTGAAACTACTGATGTGCAATCTGCACTTCCTAAGGACGTGACTGAAACATCCTCTCAGTCCAATCCATCTCAACCACCCAAAAGGAAGCCAATAACTGTTTTATTTCATAGGAAGAGACTTAGAAAAGCCATAACTACTGATCCCTCCTTTGAAACTGCTGATCCCTTACCCACAACTACTGAACCTGAAACATCCCACACCACAATAGAATTTGCCAAACTTCTCTCATGGCTAAACGAGAAAGTCCCATCCAAACATGTCACTCCCCAACAAACTCATCAAACAGGGGAGATGGCTTCAGAAGTTGACATGGATGTGGACATCTATATCCCTATCCAAAGAGATGAGGTGAACCAAAGTTTCTAAGCCCAAACATAGATACTTTAGGTACATTTGAGGCTGCTTCTACTCATTTACCACCCAGTGGTGGACCTGAGGACAGAAGTAACATTGCTAAGACCTCAAGTCTGGCAACTACTGATGAAGGCTTTATGCCTGAAGTAGGAAAACCTCAGTACCAAGACAAAGAGGTTCATGAGAAAACTAGTTTGGGTCTAGCTCATGATTTAACTGATACTGCCCTCATTAAGGACACTATCAGGGATTCAGATGATTCCATTAGTTTGGATGATGATTCACAAACTCCACAACATGAATTGATGGCTGATATTGAAGGTCCTGAATCTAATGTCTCTAAGCTCAAAGAGCTGGTCACAAAAGATCAGGTTAAAGACCACTTAAACCCTGATTCTCCTAAAGTGGCATCTTCAGTTTACTCTGAAGATCACCCAAAAACACCCCCTTCACTACAAAAGCCTACCCAATTCTTTGGGATATCTAGCATAGACTGGAACCACCTATGCAACCCACATGGTCCCCTGTATCAGATGATGTCTAACATGATTGCTGAACAAGTCAAGACTTTCACAACTGCTTGGGAGTTAAAAACCAACACACAATTTGAGTTGATAAAAATAAAAATCTCGCAGAGTTGAACAAGATGGATAACATCACAAGACAGCTTGTAACATTATCTGCTACAACTTCTCAAACTTTAAGGAAGTGGATGAAGCCAAAAAGGGGGAGAAGATTAAGGAACCAAAAGAAGTGTCTCTGGAAGCAAAAGAGATGACAAAAAGACCAGGAAAAGAGATACTTCAAACTGCTGATCAATCCCAAGAGCATATACAAGAAACTTCTGATCAACACTTTCAAACTGCTGAAGACAATCCTTCAGTAGTTGTGACTACCATCAAACCTTCAGAAGTTATAACTTCCAAGAATGATCAAGGACAGTCTTCCAAGGCACCTGAAGAAATTCCAACCCAAATTCCAAGGCCTGCACCTGTAATAACCACAACCATTTTAAACCCTACTCCCATCTCAATGTCAAAAGAATTATTGGAGAAAAGTTTAAAAGAGGCAATAAAAAGGCTAAGGAAGATAAAGTATGGAACAGACTGGAAGCAAGGGATGATAGGAGTTATGATGAAAAACTTGTCAAGTATCAAGAAAAACTTGATGAGTTAGAAGCTGAAGAAAGAGCTAAAGAAGCTGTTGCTGAGGAAGATAAAAGACAGCAACTCATTCTGATGATTACAAAGAATACTAAGGCTAAGAAGGCTTCTCTGAACAGACTCTCTACTGAAGAACTGATAAGAAGAGCACAACTTGTAGCTTACAGGTTGGCAACAGAGAAAGAAAGAAAGGCAAAGAGAGCTGAAATTATAGATGAGTTGGTAGCCAATGGATTTGGTCGAAAAACTTCAGTGTCAAGATGGAAAGAAGACACCCTTTATGACACTTACAAAAGATTCAAGGCAAACAAGGCTACTAATCCTGAGAAGTTCAAAACTTTTGAAGTTCCACAAACTTCAGTTGTCAAAAGATCTTCTGATGCATTACAAAGGCCAGCTACCAGAAAGAAGCAAGAGGAAACAGTCAAGACTGACTTCAAAATGGTGCTACGAGAAGGAAACGCAGTGGTACATGGAGATTTTGATGTAGAAGAAAAGCCTCTGCTTACTCAATTCAGGGATCCTGCAACATTTGCTTACAAGTTACAACAGACAATCAAAGAACAAACACACACTAAGGTTGACACAGAATATCACTTACCAAACTTTGCTGTGCCTAGTGCTGTGAATACAGAAGAAAGCAGGGACTCCCATCTGAAGGTCACTGAAATAGAAGGTATTCCTAAATCAGAATCAACCCAGGAGACTAGCTTTGTCTCCTACACCTCAGACTTTGACAGGTCTAAGGTGAACATAGTTAAATGGTCATTCACTTATTCTAACTTAGTGAAAGTGACAAGAAGAGATCGTTCAAGCAAGGTCTATAGAAACTCCAAAGAGCTGAGCATATTGTCAACAAAAGACCATCTCACTATACAACATCTTGAGCCTGAACAAGGATCTCTCACAGAGCAACAACAACATCAGCTTAGTGTCTCCATGACTGCAGAAATCTAGAGAATACTAGAAGCTACAAAGAATGAAGGTAAATAAAGATTTGGATATGGTTTTGGCTTCATCGATCCAGGGGGAGATTGTAGGGACAAAAAGGATTGAAGAAACCACTTTTGTTACCTTAGTCCAAATCATATTTCTGCTAATTATTCTAAGTATAGAACTGCTGAAGAGTAAAGACAGAAGTGCTGAAGAAGAACAAGTCAAAGTGTTGAAGAGTTAAAGCATCAGAAGTTCTGAAGTCTAACCAGACAGTTCACTGAAGAACTACTGAAGACAAACTACTCATCAGTTGTTTGTCAATCATCAGTACTTACTGACAGAAGCTAATATCTGCAGTAGTTAGTATTATACTCCCTCTGTCCCAATTTAAATGTCCCATGTCTAAAAACACACTTTTTAAGAAATTTTTTGTTTGTATGTGGTAAAATGACAATAATATCCTTAATAGTGGTGATTGTGTTTTGTCTTTTATGGGAAAAACTGGAAATTATATTTCTATTTTTGGAAAGAGACATTTAATTTGGGACAAACAAAAAAGGAAAGAAGGACATTTAAATTGGGACGGACGGAGTATTATTTTGTTAAAGTCTTTGAACAAGTTCCCATGCTACAGCCTGTTGTATGCATTATCTTAGTGTATTATAATCTTTTGTTTACTTAGTACAACAGCTTGTATTCGTCTATAAATAGATGGGTTAATCCCACTATTTTAGACACTCGATTTTAATTGAAATCCTTCAAAGCTTTTATAACTTATAATCCATTTCCACATCTGAGAATCATTCAATACTTGCATTTACTGCTTTATAATTTGAATTGTTTAGATTCTCATTAACTGCAATAGTAAAGGGGGAGTAATAACTCATGTAAAAGTGATACTTTAACTTAGAACACTTATTACTCCGTTGTGCAAATTACTTTGATAAACTTATAACACATAAGTGTTCTTGTACTTAAACTGCTATAAAGAGACCACTGATCCAGCACTGTTGGACCATGGGACCGTAATATCTAAGACATGAGACTTGGACATGTACTTTGGACTTAAGATTTGGACATAATAATAATCTATGCATAAAAGGTAAAACATATATTACATTGTATGGGATATGACCTCGACACTTTGGATGTCAATACATAAGCAACTTGGAACTAAATATGAGATGTAGTGCTTAATGCTAAGACATAAGAGTTAGACGTAACATGTAAGCTGGAGCTTAAAAGATAGAAACTCGACATTAATATAAACTATAGGACAAGAATACTAGAATAAAGTCGACACCGAATCTTAGCATAAAAAGGACACCCGACAACCTGGATGACGGAACATGGATGATTAAGATGAAACATAAGAACATCATTTAGAGTTTTAGACGTATCCGAATCACTACTAGTTATATTAAGAATATTAGTTATACCTACGAATTAGAGATACATGAGTATGAATAAGAGAGGCCATACACTCGAGCTCGTCCCCACGTGTAATCCATATAACCGAAACTTGAATACTAACAATACTTGTAACCATAGGGTTCGATGGAGAGAACACTGGCACACGATACCGAGCACTCCGCTTCACCATACCATAATTACGCATCGGCTTCCAAGTGAGTCTCGTGAACCATCCCCTCTTTTTCTATTTTAAACTGTTTTGGGGTGAACATATGCTTCCAGTGTAAAACCGGTATGATAAACCAGTTGATGTGACAAGGTGTGCTCCCGATTACCAAACCTTCACACTCATTGTAGACGCGAATTTTGACACGAAAACAGGATTATATGATCATACAAGTTACAAAACCAGGTGCGGAAACCCTAGCTTTGAACAAACTGATGTAAACTCAAATCAAAACACAATCAAAGTCATTTTCAATGCTTTTCATAGATTAACTTTCTCAAAAACTTGATTACAATGTATATTCAGTTAATCTAACACACACACAAATTCTCTCAAACCTCTCTGGAACAACACCTGATAACACACACAACTAATGACTTTCTTCAACTTACAAAATCACAAAATCTACATATAGGACCTGCACGTTCGCCCCTTTCATCTGGTCGAACGTGAGTGATTTCCACATTCGCCCACTTGCAGTGGTCGAATGTGTCTTCTTGTGTTGTCCAGTTCCAGATTCGTCCATATACCTTCTACCTTCGCCCATTGCATCTTCACATTCGCCCACATCTTTTACATTCGCCCCAACAGCCTATTTTAACACATGTTAACTATCTAATCATTAGTCGCAAAACGCATCAACAAACTCACCCTCGACTATTGATTAGATCGTTTTCTGTCTTCATCCATGGCTTTGTTCAGCAACTTGATCCTGAGCTGTTTCTTCTGCTCTGTCGTCATCTCAGGCTCTAATTTTCTCTTCACAGGCTTTGACACGTTAGCCATCTTCACCATCTTGCCAAGTTTACCCTCCAAATTACTACCAGCATTAATGTCATAAGCAAAGCAAACACCAACAACTTGTGTGTATTTCTTTGCTTGATCTGCATCGTTCGGCTCATAATGAATCGGATTATAAAAGAGCATGATGATGTCTTCGAAGGTGCAATTGATCAACCACATAGGATCAAATACGTGAACATGCTTGTATTTGTCCTTCCCGTCTCTCAACACAATCACCGCTTCTGCTTTCCTCCAATCATAATACCAGAAAATGAAGTCAGCACTGAAGTGTTGAGGCATAGGCATCAAAGGTATCTTTCTCATCACTTCAGGTGCCTTATAAATCAAAGTAACCCGTTTCAGCTTGGTTCTGGAATCAATATCCCTGTGAACTTTCCTCCGGGGATATTGTGGTTTGAATCTATTCCATCTCGTTCTGCTTTCCCAAACCAGCTTGTCTGCACACCAACCGACATGTGAATTATTCACTGAAGCACCCTACATTTGGAATCTGCACAAATCTCTAACCGCCCAGTATGGAAGAGTTAGCAAATCAATGAATCTGTAAAAATACAAGATCCCAGATTCCCACTTAGCAGCTAAACACTTCAGCCTGCCTAAGTATGTCCACCCGAGAGCTCTGCCTCTGAACTTTGCATTATGAAATCTGTAAAAGTTTCCTTGAGCTTCAGGCTTTGGTCGGTTCTCATCCATTAATCTTAATTTCTTCAAATAATTCTTCAATTCATCAGACTTATTTGAAGATTCTGGCATATCAGTTCCAAATACCTTCTCTACAAACTCTGCACTTCTTTTCTTTGCCTTTCTTTTTGCAGACGTATTAGGAATCTCAGTAAAATCAGGAAACACCAAATCTTCATCCGTTTGTCTGAAGTATTGTGGGTATTCCTCATGTGTGATATCCTCTATTTCAACTTCTTCAAACTCAGGGGTGTCTTTGTCATCAGAGTGACTTCCAATATCCTTTTCAGGAATATGTGGAATCGACTCATCAACAATAAATTCTTCAAATGTTTTCCCTACCCTCTGTGCAAGTCCATCCAAAATTTCCTTTGCCACAGATGCATGTACTTCCCCTTCTTCAAGATCAGGATCGTTATATTCCAATTCATATCGCATGTCATCAGTTTGGAATATTTCGGCAAAACGACCTGTGAACTCAATGGTCCATTCTCTTCTTTCTAACATGTCCTTATATACTTGTTTAGCATCATTAGATAAGGACCTCACCTTCTTATTCCAGAACACAGTCTCATCCGAATCAACATTCTCACTCTTCTTCTTCGAACTTGACTCACCTGTGTCTTTCTTCTTCTTTGAAGGTGGTCTTTTCTCGAATGTAAACTTCGACGTATCGTCTCCTCCATCATTATCATCACTACTACTACTCTCATCCTCCTTTTGACTTCCCGAACCCTCAGCATCATCATTATCATCATTATTATCATCATCTCCATCATCACTCTTTTCCGATTCTTCATCCTCATCATCCTCATCTTCCTCTTTATCAGATTCAGATGGTTCAAAATCAACCTGTTCAACTTCTTTCTCTTTATCTTCCTCACCCTCTTTCAGCTTGGGTGCAACATTATACAGATTGTCAATCAGCTCACTAAGGCGTTTGTTCTCAGCCTTCAACTCCTTATTATCTTCTTTAATCGCCTTGTACCTGTTTTTGTTTCTCAAACATTTTCCTTCAAGCTTCTTATTCTTAGCTTCTAGCTTGTTCACCTTCTCGTCAATCTCATCCTGATTTGACTTAGAAGCTACTACAATCTGAAGCATTTTCTCCTCATTTTGCTTGAACTTGGCTATTTCAGCTTGTTGAGCCACTAACATCTTCATCATGTCGTCCATTTTCTTATTCACCTGCTTCATAACATCGTCATCCACAGTGACTTTCTTTGACTTGGACTTTGACTTTGATGGCTCAATTTCAGTTTCCTTCTCCTTCTGAGGCTTTGTGAACATATTAAGTACATTATCCAGTGCTATATTGAATTGATCCACTGGTAATGTTGTTGCCTCCTTAGTCTTTTGCTTCTTCGTGGCTGGTGAAGATTGTTTTGATGACGTACCAGCTTCAAGTAATCTCTTTCCTCTCAAAAGTTGTGCTAACTCTTTCTCTCTAAGTTGCTTTGAACTTGTTTTCTTAGCCATGGTTTTGTGTTTGGGCTTGGGCAAGTTAACTACTACAGTTTCACCTTCGTTCAACTCGTCCAAATTCACAGTTAACCCTTCATCTTCAGCACTAACAGTCTTTTTGCTCTTCTTAGCTTCTTCAATAGATCTGTTTAGTGATTCAGACTCACCAACCAAAGTGGCCTTTTGTTTGGTGGTCCGGACATTTTCAGCATCCGAATCCCATTGTTCTTCAGTCTCTGTCTCTTCAGAATCAACAGACTCTTCATCCACCAAACTAGTACCCTTCTTTGCAGTAGATTTCTTTCTCACAACTTGTTGTTTTGAACTTCCTTGATCAGTCTTTCCTTTGCCCTTCCCTTTGGCTCCAGGATTGACTACTTGCCTTTTCCTTTTAGTACTTGCATCAGCGTATACCAACGGATCATCATTATCACTATCACTATCAGGATGCCTTGCTGTGTTCTTTCCAGGATCATTGTAATCCTCTCTAGCCAAGGCTCCAAACAACCTCCTGTAAGGTGGTCTCTCATTATCAGGCACACCTTTGTAACCTTTCATTCTTACCAAGGTTCTAATGTTCATATGATCCATAGCAAGTATCTGTGTTGGATCTTTCTTTAGGTGTGGATACTTGTGATCAAAAATCATCATCAGAAATCTAGGGTAAAGCATAAACTTCTTAACCTTCAACCCTTTCAGCATCTCCAACATATGATCTAATATCATCCCAGCAACATTAAATGGTTTGTTGAGAGTCAACGCAACCATTAATGAACTCAAACTCTTCCTCATCACGTCGTAGCCTCCACTAACACATCCAAACACATGTATAATGACATGAGCAAAATATTTAAACTGCACCCCCAGTTTCCCTTTTGTACATAGAACCATCCGTGATTGCTCCTTTGTATTTCATCCTAAGGAAACAGGCTTTCTGCTCAGTCCATGATAATTCTCTTGGATATTCACTGGTTTCAATCTTGATCTGGAGAGCTTCTCTGATGTCAGCTTCTGTAATAAACATCTCCATTCCTTGAATCTTGCTCTTTATGATCGTCTGATTGTCAAAGTAATCATACTTAGCGTTGTTGTAGAAATCCTCAACTATATCTTTGTAGATGATAGTTGGTGTAGCTAAAGCATAAACCACTCTGCATCTTTTCAGGAACTTAATGATCTCTGTAAACTCCACATTCTTCTCCACTTCACCCAGATACGCACAACAGTTGTGATTCTTCTCAAACGGCCATTTGCTTCCGCTTGATGATTCACCTTCCTGAACAGGTTCTGGAATAGGATCAGGAACAGCAGTCTCAACAGGGATCTCAATATTTTCTTGTTCTTCAGCCATCTGAAACATAAAATCAAAACAAACGTCAAAACACGAAATCGTCAAAATTCAAAATTTTGGTTTTTGGAATTTCCACATTCGCCCAAATTTCTGGTCGAATGTAGTTTTTATTTTGGCCGAATGTACAAAATTTAGGCCGAATGTGAAATGGTTTATGAATTCAAATCACATTCGTCCGGTTTATAGTTCCTTCGTCCACTTATTTCCACCTTCGTCCGTTCGATAGACCGAAGGTAGAACTTGTTCTTGCCCAAAATTTAAAAATTTTTCAATCATGTTTTTAACACTTCTTTTTGATTCATTCAAGGTCTAATATGGCCGAATAACATTCGTGTACCATCAATTGTTCCATTTAATCAATCTATATCAGTTTTCAATCGGAATTAGGTTATTTTAGTTTCAAACAATCAATTTACTAATCAAACAATGTTAATACCCTAATTCAAACCACACTCTCCCCCTAAAACTGATATGGAATGATTGTGTATCAAAATTACACATTAACAATCACTGAAAATACAAAAACCCTAAAACCCTAGACGCGAATAGAAAAACGATGATTCCAGCGTCATTCCTTGTCCATTACCTGTGAAATTGATACTAAAATGATCAGTATAATCCAGGGAACAAAACACACAATCAGGAGAAACAAAATCAACAAGGTCTGGTACTTGAAAGAAATTTTGAAAAATTTTAAGTGAAGGGTCGAATCTGCAAGAGGCTTATATATAGGTTGCACCTTCGTCCGTTCATAGGGTCGAATGTGGGAATTTTCCACATTCGCCCACAAACTAATGTGCCCGAATGTGAAATAGGTACCCGAATGTAAAATGAAATACCCAACCCACATTCGCCCGTTGGAAGTAAACCGAAGGGAGAAAAATTTTCTACATTCGTCCCATTTAAGGGCGAATGTGAAATAGAAAATTTTAAAATTTTGCCAAATCACAAATTCAAATCCCGTTCAACATTTGTCAATCCGTTAAGCTTCCAAAACACAAATTTTCACTTTTAGAATGATACAAAGCCCAGATGGTGTTGTCAAATCTCAGAAATTGACTATCAAGCATCCCCGGTTATCAAAAATAAAGCAGAAATGCAAAAAAAAAAAAAAAAATTTGGATTTTTCTGAAATTTTATCAAAACACACCTAAAATCTTTTTGGATTTTGTATCTTTTTGACAATAAAAGTAAATTGCAACAAAATAAAATGCATCAAAGTAAATGAAAGCAGTAAACATTTTGTGAAATCCGGTCAGAGGATCATATCAGTTTTCTGAGAAATCTGATCACAGCGTTGATCTTTTTGTTTAATATTATCATTAGAAACAGTATGTGACACGGCAATTGTTGATATTGTGTTCCACGTAAGCTCACATGCAGACAATTAAGCAATGCTTTTAAAATGATACGAATTAGGTGTATTAGACTAACACGATGTGGTGCCCACACACACGACATACTCCCGTATCAAGTAATTGCACAAAGCTTCGTCGTAACGCGTGATTATGCCAGAGTTATCCGTAAAAGTTACAAAGTATATAGCACAGAGGTGTACAGGTCAGCAATTGAATGCAGCAGAGTAACATGTGCGTATACACTAGGTTGAGGCTGATATTAATCACTGATTTGCATCAGATGATCAATACGATGTAATAATGATCTATGATCAATTAAAACATAAAGTTCCTCAATTCGGTAACTTCCGGTTTTGGCAATTAAGCTCTTTTAGCAAATATTCTGATAAAACTAGGTCCGTAAATCAATACGACAAAAGTTTATCAGAATATCCCGGATAACCATAACATAACGACCCGAAACCTCAGATTTTGGCAATCCTATCAAACGAAATTACGGTACTAAGACCATATGCCCATGAGGTGTTCAGCCACGAACGCGTAGTTCGTTATGTTTGTATCACTAATGCACGCAATATTTAGTCTACGAAGCCTATCAGCATATCACACGTAGTCAACACACGCCTCATAAACTATACAATTCTTTAGCCTGTGTCAGATCCCCACTGATGTACTATCATTTCCTCTGTTTTACCAGGAAATCATTTTTGATTTTCTAATTTTTAGGTCTTTTTGAATTTTATAATGTTTTTGGTTTTTCTGATAAAATGACTCCCCCTAAAATAAAGAACATATTTTTGGGATTTTTGATTTTTCTGAAAAACAAAAACAAAAATTTGAAAGAAACAATCCACTCGAAAGCATCAACTTCTTTGAGGATTAAACAATCCCCTCGAAAGCATCAACTTCTTTGAGGATTACGATAGTAAAGAGAAATTCCCAATTAGCAAAGAGAAATTCCCAATTAGCAAAATATAAAAACTAAAAACTAAAAAGCGATAAACCGAGGTGCCGATTAGTCCTGTTTTTCCTTTATATTGTTTACTTTTAAAAGATATTCAAAGCGTGAACGGTCAAAAGCTTTAGTAAACAGATCTGCACGTTGGTAGTCAGTATGTAGTTTGATCATATCGATCAATTCCTTAGCGTAACAATCACGGATAAAATGATATTTGATCCGGATGTGTTTCGCTTTAGAATGATTTTCCGAATTTTTAGTTAATGCAATAGCGGCTTCGTTGTCACAGTAAATAGGAGTTTTAAGAACCTGCAAACCGTAATCCACCATTTGTTGTTGAATCCAGAGTACTTGCGAACAACAACTCGAGGCTGCAATGTACTCGGCTTCACAGGTAGATTGTGCTACGGAAGTCTGTTTCTTACATTGCCAGGTGATTAACCTGCTCCCGAAAAACTGGCAACCAGCTGTAGTAGATTTGCTATCTTTGTCACAGCCGCCCCAATCTGCATCACTAAAAGATATGAAATCAAAATTATCATCATTAGGGTACCAAAGTCCTTTTGAGGGACAACCATTCAGATATCTAAGGATACGCTTGACCGCCGTCAGATGACTTTGTTTCGGCTTCGATTGATAACGAGCACAGAGACACGTTGCGTACATAATATCTGGTCGAGACGCCGTCAAATACATCAGAGATCCGATGATTGCTCTGTATGTAAAAGGATCCGTCAGCTCCCCCTTAGCGTCCACTCCAATCCCGTGATTGGGTTGAATCGGGGTATCCATCGGCTTTGAGTCCTCCATCTGGAACCGGCTCAAGATGTCGGAGACATATTTTGTCTGGTGAATGAAGATCCCGTCGGGTCTTTGGTCCACCTGCAAGCCTAGGAAAAACTGCATCTCCCCCATTGCGCTCATTTCGAACTTTTCCTGCATGACAGTTTCGAACTCCCTGCATAAAAGCTCGTTAGTTGAACCAAATATTATATCATCAACGTATATCTGTACTAGAAGCAAATCATCTCCCGTCTTCTTCGTAAAGAGGGTGCAATCGACGAGGCCGCGCTTAAATCCTTTGGTGATGAGGTATGTACTTAGCTCCTCGTACCACTGCCTCGGAGCCTGGTGCAAGCCATATAAAGCTTTGTTTAGCACATAGACCTTATCCCGGTGGATTGGGTCTTCAAAGCCTGGTGGCTGCCCGACATACACCTCTTCCTTGACTTTCCCGTACAGAAATGCGCTCTTAACGTCCATTTGATAGACTTTGAATTTCTTATAAGAAGCAAACGCGAGGAACATCCGAATAGCTTCGATTCGTGCTACCGGTGCATAGATTTCGTTATAATCAATTCCTTCGATTTGATGGAAACCCTGCACGACCAATCTGGCTTTGTTACGAACAATAACCCCACGATCATCCTTCTTACACTTAAACACCCATTTGGTGCCAATCTTCTTTCTATCCGGCGGCAAATCCGTGAGCGTCCAAACTCCCAATTTCTGGAATTGTAATAACTCCTCCTGCATAGCTTCCACCCAGGCATCATCCTTCAAAGCGTCCTTGTATGTCCTTGGCTCTACCTGCGACACATAACACGCAAACGACCAATCATTTTGACTACCAGATTTTTGAATTTTGGCATATAAAGCTAAAGCACCAAAACTCTCTGGCGAATTAACGCTTTTAAGCTGCCCTCTGGTCATAACACTGCTTCCAGGATCACCGATAACTTGCTCCAGCGGGTGAATACGATGAATCCGAGATTCCGGATAATCAGGTACTTGCACTCCCGTCTGAACAGTCAAGTTTTCTACAGCATCCAGATCATGACCCATATTTGATGATGAAGCCACATCAGAAGTTGGAGTTGGGTTCACTGGCGGTGCCTCTGGTTCTTCAGCTTGTTCAAGAATAGCTTCTTCAAATTGTTCATCTTCAGATTCTGAAGTATCTAATGAAGTTGAAGCCTCTTGAAACACTTCTTCCTCTTGTATAGGAGCATTGGCATCATTAGAAGCTGGTAGGGGGTTCACGGTGATCGGACGCACCAACGGTGACGTTGTTGCATTTTCACACTCGTAAAGTAATCGAATAACAGCTTCTTCAACCAAGCTATCTAGATTGAATGATTCAAAGAAATCTTTGTAATCAAACATCCAATCAGGACCCGTGCCTTGAATATTTTGAGTATATCGTTGAACTTCCACGTTAGCCCAGTCTTCCACACGACGAGTTCGCTTGTTGTATACCCGTTTGAGCGGGGTTGCATATCCAACAAAGTAACCCTCCTCGGCTTTAGGACTAAACTTCTCGCTTGGATTCAACATAGTGCATGGCGCCCCAAAAGGTTCTAGATACTCTAAGTTCGGCTTCCTTCGGTGTAACAGTTCATAAGATGTTTTACCAAACTTCTTCACTGTTAGAACTCGATTTAGTGTGTAATTTGCTGCATAAATCGCCTCATTCCAGAACATTACTGGAAGATTTGAATCAGCAAGCATTGTTCTAGCCACTTCAATTAGAGTCCTATTCTTTCGTTCAGCAACACCGTTCTGTTGAGGGGTGTACGGAGCCGAATATTCATGATGAATCCCTTTGTTTTCACAAAGTTCATCCATCTTGGCATTTTTGAACTCCGTCCCATTGTCACTCCGAATTCTCTTTATCTTCACATTGTAGAGATTCTCCAATCGAGTGAACAGAACTTTTAGGTTGATAAAGGTGTCACTTTTATTCTGCAAACACATCACCCATGAAAATCTTGAGTAATCATCAGTGACGACTAAACAATATAGCTCTCCAAGATGACTTTTGCGCTTGACCGGTCCGAAAAGATCCATGTGCAGTCGCTCAAGTGGCATCTCAACAGAGTTAACCTTTTTCACTTTGTGGGACTGTTTGTGTTGCTTCCCCTTTTTACAACTCACACACTTGTCATTCAGATGGAAATGTTTCACGTTTACTCCATCGACAAGTCCATTTCTCACAAGTTGATTCATTTTCTTCAGATGAATGTGCCCCATTCTTCGGTGCCACATTATCGATTCTTTCTCTGTCGCCTTGGACAAAAAGCAAGTTATCTGTCCCTGTGATGTCATTGCCTTGGACATATCAAGAATGTATAGATTGTTGACGCGTGGTGCCTTCAACATTATCCACTCTTTAGGAATTGTAAAGCCCGGTTTCAGAATATAGCATGATTTGTCATCAAAATGCACAGTAAATTGCTTATCACATATTTGACTGACACTCAACAGATTGTAATCGATCTGCTTCACATACGAAATCCGCTCGAAACTCACTATCCCATTGCTCACACTTCCTTCCATTGTGATATATCCACCTTTGTTTCCCGCGAAAGCTACATACCCTCCATTGATGTTCTTCACATCGAACAGCAACGCAAGATCCCCTGTCATGTGGCCTGAAGCTCCACTATCAACAATCCAAAGACTGCTAATAGGGCCAGCTGAAGCTCCCTGCACACAAAAAGTAAATCAGTTAGTTCTTTCGGGGGACCCAAGCCTGAGTCTTGGGTCTTTGAACATCAGGTTTCAAAGTAACATTCTCACAAGCATTTTCAACAACTTTTTGATCAATCTTTTTCTGATTGTTCAAAACAGTTTCCTTTTTCTCATTAACTCTTGAAGTTGAGGCTCCTGGAGTACCATTGGGTGTCCAAGATTGTTCAGACCTTTTCAGGATACGAATCTGAGACTTTGGGTTCTCAGTCGGTTTCTGAACATGGTTAGCAAATGTAACTCTCTTGGTAACCTTATCTGATTTAACAGACTTAGGTCCAACATTTGATTTGACAATCGGTTTTGGTGGAACCTTTTGCCTATCAACTGTTGCGTTCACCACAGGCTTCCTCCATGAGTGTTCCATAGTAATCCGATTCCTTCGATCATATTGCATTGGACGAGTGTTCCTCATTTGTTGAAAATTGTTTTGATGATAAAACGGTTGTGGTTGTTGAGGAACAACTCTCCTATGTGGTGGCACATAATGATCAATCGGTTTTCTCATGGAATTCCTCACTTCCACCTCGTGCTTCTTATGCCTTACATATGGGCACTGAGCAAGTAAATGCCCTCGTTCCCCACATTTAAAGCACGCACGGTATTCTTCAAAAACATTCGGAGCATTTGGTTGAGCAAATGATCTAACAGGGTATTGATCATTGTACTGTTGCTTCCTTAAACTCTCAGGGAGTGGTCCTTTTGAGTAAATAGGCTCATTAAAACCATTAGCTCTGTTTTTGGGTCGAACAAACTCTGTGACATGGACCTTTGGTTCTTGAGGAATATCCAAATAAAGTTTCTTTAATAAAGCTGGTGGAATCTCATTAGTTCTCTCATGTTTTGGGAACCAAATAGTGCTTTCTTGCCAAATTTTATCAATTTTAGCATAGTTAACATCTTTGATTGGAAAGTCCTCGTCAGCGATGATCTTATCGGATCCTTCCATCCGATAGAACACTTTGACAGGTTTGTCACATTGTTCGTTCTTAGCATTCTTTTCAAGATCTTTCTTAACCACATTAAGATCTTTCTTCACAACATTCTTTTCAGACTTCTTTTCACAATGAACATTTTTCATTGGAATCACAATTTGAGATGATGAAACTTGTTCATTTGTAATGATGTGATTTTCTTTTGGAATTTCACATGCATTAACATTCTGATTACAACCAGTGTCATCACTCTCTGAGTCTGAATCTACACTCTCAGCAGTAACACCCTCATCATTGATACCCAAAATCGGTCTAACATCGGAATTTGGATCACCAATACTCGAGGTATTAGATTCATTTTCCGATGCTGAATCAGATTTTACCGAACTCTCCGGTGTCACTTGGTGACAATTATGGTTTTCAAAAAGAACCGGAGATGGTACAGCCCGATAATTGGTGGTTTTATCATCAATGATATGGTCTACCACGTAAGCAATATGCTTATAGCTTTCCAGCTTTTTGTTTACTTTCTCAGCAAAGCATTTGATGGCGGCCATTTCCAACTTGGTGTTTTCAATTTCATTAATATAATTGTTAATTGCCAATTGTTTTAAAGACAAAGTATTTTTCAAGTCGGAAATGTCCTTTTTGTAGCCATCTAATACTTTGTTAAAAGCATTCAACTCTTTGCGAGTAGATTGACTGTTCATGATAGCACTATCACGTTGAACACGGAGTTGTTTAATCTCCTCAGTCAATCTATCACAAGTACCACAATATTTATCACTTGTAACATCAGTGCTACATTCAGAACTTACAGGTTTTGGCGGATCAGTCATGGCCATCAATGCGAAATGAGCTTCCTTTCCTGCAAAGAATCTGGAATAATCAATCTTTGTGAAAGCATCATCTGCAATGCACGACTTCCTTGTCATCAGAAAATCCGCTTCTGCAAGCAACTGATCGATATCTTCATCTAGAGAATTAACGCTTGCTTCCGTATCCGATTCACTGTCTGAATCAGAATAAACCGATTCACACTCCTCAGGAATATCAGAAACAGTATCAATCACAACTCCAGAATTTGTCTCTTCAGCTTTAACCTCAACATTGACCTTAACAGGTTCAGTCTCCACATCCATCTCAGCCTCAGATTCATCACTTTCAACCTCAGTTTCTACCTTCTCTTCCACCATCACTGAATCTTCAATGTCAACCTGATATGCAACACAAGCCACATTGCCCCCAGAAGTGATTTCCTCAACACCTATCTGTATACTCGACCAGTCAAACCTCTCATCTTGTTGAGTCACCAATGCTTGATTGGTATTCTGTTGTTGTTCATTTGGTGTAGTGATTGGTATGACTGTTCGGTTAGCATTGTTTGGTGTTTGGTTTTGTGTCTGGTTTGGTGTGTTTGGTTGTCTATTTTGGTTGTTATTAAAATTGTTTTGACGGTTGTTGTTTTGGTAAGAAACTTGGTTTTGGTTTTGTTGTTGACGGTTCTGATAGCTGGCATTGAATGGATTCCTATTGCCTTGTTTTGGTGGCTGGGTGCATTCTCTTTTAAAGTGACCTTTCCCTCCACAGTTAAAACAAGTCACTTTCTCCTTATTAAACCCGTAGGTTGTGTTAGGAGAAGTTCCCAAATCTGTTCTACCTGTCTTCTCGATAAACTCCGTTGCTCTTCTCATTATGCTCGCAAAGGCCCATTGGATATCAATGAGTTCCATTTCCTCCTTGTCAATCTGTGCGTAGTCTTCATTGGTCAAGTTGTTATTCCCAATTTGACTAGCAACTAATCCATTGTAGGATGAGACCATTGCAGAGACTAATGCAATATGTTGCTGAGCAACTTCAACTGTCACATTTCCAAGGTTAGATGTCTCCAAAACCACCGTTTGTTGATTAGGTTGGTTCATTGGTTGTTGTTGAGATTGGCTAGCAGTGTAAAAAGCTGCTTGTTGCTTTGGGGAGAATGGTGGAATGTATGAATAGTTGTATGGTTGTTGTGGTGGTGGTTGTGAAAAGGATGAAGTTTGTTGATGGTAGTTCATGGTAGGTGATTCCATAACATTGGATATACATGCCACATGTGGTGTAACTAGCCCTCATGAGCTTGTACTAGCTGGAACTGAAGATCCTCCAAAGTATAAGTTTGGATTCTGAGGAATCTGTGCTCTCCTAGCCTTCCTCTTCTCTTCCAATTCTTTGTTTTCCAGCTTCTCAATGAACTCTTGAATAGACCAGTATTGATAAGCATCCTTCTCCTTCAGGACTTCCACATGCTGATCCCAGTTTGGTGGTAATGCATCTGCAAACTTGTCCACCTGCTTTGCCATAGGAATCTGTATACCATAACTAGACAATTCAGATAACAAATGATTATATCTAGGAGTTAGTTCTTTCAAAGTTTCATTTCCAATATAAGAAAAATTCTCAAACTCCTTTATAAGTTCTTCCGTCCTCAAACTTCTAGTCTTCTCATTTCCATCATGCTTCCTTTTAAGCATTTCCCATAGTGCCTTAGATGTTGTGCAAGTCCCAAACTGATGCAAAAGATCATTTGTGATTGCCTGTGTCAATTGGGAAAACGCCTTCTTTTCCACAGCAAACTTCTTTTTCTCATCCTCAGCCATGCTCTCCAATGGCACTGGTTCACCTGTGTTCTCCAAAACTGGTGGTGTGTAACCTTTAGCAATCATGTTCCATGCTTCAGCACCTTCCACTCCCATGCCTTCCAAATGTATCTTGAACTTTTTCTGCCACTGATTGTATTCTTGAATCTCCATAAGCTTCGGTGGCCGAGTCCCGCTACCTGAAGACAAATCATTAATCAGTGTGGAAATAGCATTTGAAGTTTGAGTGTTTACCACCGCTGCTGCTACTCCCCAGTAGTCAGATTGTGGTGCTGGAGGTGCACTCTGAGTCATGTAGTTAACCGGCTGCGAAGACTGTGTGCTCGTCTTTTGTGCTGCCACTGTCCATGGGTCCATCACCTGCTGTTGTGGTTGTGTAGTTGCTGGTGTCGGAGTAGTCTGAAAATGCCACATGATCACGAACTTCGAGAAATTCAACACTTAGAAAATTTTCCAAAAACTAGCTCTAGGTTCGCCCAGTAAAGCTTCAGGTTCGTCCCTTTCTGCTTCAGGTTCGCCCAAATAGTGATACCCGAATGTAAAATCTCACCAGAAAGTAAAAACACACTAACACTTTCCACGTTCGCCCAAAACTACTCCAGGTTCGCCCGTTTGGTTTCCAGGTTCGTACCCCCGATGACCCGAATGTAGAAAGTGAGACCCGAATGTGAAAAATTCAACACAAAAATTCTAGGTTCGCCCAATAATCCCTAGGTTCGCCCAGAAAAACACTCAGGTTCGCCCAAAACACTACACCTTCGACCACTCTTACTCAGGTTCGCCCATTTTCACTTTTGAAAAACGGTTACACTTTGAAAAACGGTTATTTTGATCTCTGATTTTCAAAATTTTGTGAATTTGAATGATCTTGATCAGGTTTTGCTTCGGAGATGATTTGGAACAACTTTAATACTTGGAATTTTGAATTTTAACCACAAAATCAACTCTAATTCTTTCAAAAACACTCAAAAACCATTTTTATGCAAAAACAGATGTGAATTGATGAAAATAATGTCCAAATCAGCTCTGAGTTTATCAATTTGTTGTTGTATGATCCTCTAAGCTCTGATACCACTTTGTAGACGCGAATTTTGACACGAAAACAGGATTATATGATCATACAAGTTACAAAACCAGGTGCGGAAACCCTAGCTTTGAACAAACTGATGTAAACTCAAATCAAAACACAATCAAAGTCATTTTCAATGCTTTTCATAGATTAACTTTCTCAAAAACTTGATTACAATGTATATTCAGTTAATCTAACACACACACAAATTCTCTCAAACCTCTCTGGAACAACACCTGATAACACACACAACTAATGACTTTCTTCAACTTACAAAATCACAAAATCTATATATAGGACCTGCACGTTCGCCCCTTTCATCTGGTCGAACGTGAGTGATTTCCACATTCGCCCACTTGCAGTGGTCGAATGTGTCTTCTTGTGTTGTCCAGTTCCAGATTCGTCCATATACCTTCTACCTTCGCCCATTGCATCTTCACATTCGCCCACATCTTTTACATTCGCCCCAACAGCCTATTTTAACACATGTTAACTATCTAATCATTAGTCGCAAAACGCATCAACACTCATTAACCCAATAGGAGATTGGGCCACTTGATATGTGGGTAGTACTACTTGGAGAAACCCCCACACACAGTGGACCCGGAAGCCCGGGAAACCCTCCACTAAGGTTTGTGACACGTATTTTGCCATGGGAATCCATAATGGGAGTAGATGTATTCAGCGTATAGGTTTGAGGTGTGGCTTGTACATCACCACTGCAACCATATGTTGAACTGTTTTAACTTGTAAACCTGTTTTGGAATTATAAACTATTTTGTGGGAAACCATGTAAACTTATAAACCGGCTTTTGAACGATAAACTTATTTTAAAACCAGTTTAACGCACACACGGACTAACCAACATATTTGTTGACCCAAACTATTTTTATGCATGTGTTCAGGTACAACTTATGGAAGGATGGTGAACGCAAGGTATATTACATTAGTTGCGGATTAGAGCATATAGAGCTAAGCACGATTAGAGATTGGATTGACTTGGGGATTGGACATCATCAACTGCTTCGACGACCGCTGCGATTCGTCTCTGCATACCTTTGAACCATTTATTTTAAGTATTGTATTTTTATATTTTGAATTAGAAATTGTATTAAACCTTAAAGATAGTACTTGTTACTTCCGCTGTGCAAGTTTGGTACCAATTTGTAATTTTACCAGGCCCACTTTGGTCGAGTTGTGACAGCCTTTGACAAAGGGGAAACAGAGTTGTGACAGCCTTTGAACGGCTTTTCTTCTGTTGCGCCTGCGCTTGTCGCCTTGAATCATCATGCTGACCTTCTTGATTTTCTTTTGCAGTGGGCCATCATTCTGCTTTTGTTTTATATTCTTTAAGAGATGCCCCAACTTTTCGGACTTTAATGCCGTTTCAATTGTTGTTTTCAGCTGGAAGCATTTGTCCGTCTCATGACCAATATCTTGATGATAGGCGCAAAACTTGTTAGGGTTCGAGCCCTCTCTTTTCTTGATCAACCTTGGCTCTGGGAAGTCGATGTTCTCCGTGGCTAAGACTTGCACTGGAGTCTTCATCAAGGGTGTCCATGAGTTGTGACTGCGCCTTGTGGACTTATGATTTGTTGACTGATGTCCCTTATACTCTGTCACTTCTGCGGGGTTAGGATCTGTCTGGGGTGCTCCTTGACGGTTGTTCCAGACGGATCCTTTCCCCTTTCTTTCATGTCTATTATGCTTGTTTCTTGCATATTGAGCTTCAGTGTTCGTGTATTGTGGCGCCTGCACTCTGTTCCAAATGGATAACTCTTTCTCTATACGCGCGTAAGTTTTTCTTCCACGCATAATTGCATCCCAGGTGTTGGGCATACCTGTGCATCTCGTAAGGGTGCGGATGAGCGTATCACATCGCACGCCTTGCTTGAAAGCTGCTCTCATAAGCTCGAAACCAATAGGTCCTATTTGGAGTGCCTCTCAGTTGAACCTGGTAATGTAGTCCTCGATGGACTCATTCTCGTGCCTGCGCACTTGTATGATGTTAGTGGAGTCGCGCTCCACCCTGCGTTGTTGACTGAAATGGTTTGAGAACTTGTCTGTAAGCTCTTTGAGACTGTCAATTTGTCCATTTGGTAGACTGTCGAACTATGCTCGCGTAACACTTGTGAGCATCTATGCGAACATGTGGCATCATATTGGTAGAGTCCACCTCGCAACCTTGCATGCGACTTCGAAACTTAGTAAATGGTCATCAGGGTCTCCTGACCCATTGTACTATCCAAAGTTGCTCTGAATCTTTGTTTTTGGTGGCAAAGGTGTGAGCGCAATGCGCGGAGTGAACTTCAATTTCTCGCTAAAAGACGGAGGGTAATATGGCTTGGTGAGGTCATCATCGGCGGACGAATAGTGTCCTCGCGCAAAAGTGTTGGCGATGGACTGGCTATTGTCATGCCAAAAATGGCTTTGAGACTCATCCGAGTCTTTCATCCATGTGGGGTCTTTCTGTTTGCTTCATCTGAGGTGCGTAGTTCCCTTGGAGGGACCCTCAGAAATCGTTACTGCCCTTCCTTCATCGTAAGACAGTTTGCGAGACATGTCTTTGAGTTGTCACTCTCGTAGCATCTGAGCGTACTTGCGTTTCAGGGCCTCCTTTTCCTAGGCATACCATATCTCCGGACTAACCATCGATGTGGCGTTGCCAGTAGGAGTGTTCTGATTCGCAGTCTTAGTGACGAATTGAAAGGAAGGAGTTTGGCGAGTGCCTAAGGACGGGTGGTGTTTTGGACAAATTCTGTGGGATTTTCCTGTCTCCTTTTGGTGTTTTCCTGTTGATTGGTACTGATTTCATCAACACCAACTGCTGAACTATTCCCTGGGAAAGTAGGTAATGGAGAACTCATAGCTTTAGAAAGAAAGAAGTTAGAGAAGTTGTTGTTCTAGATTGCTCAATACGGATGGCGCCAATGAAGAAACACTGGATTAAACACCTATTCAAACGAGCACAATGAAGAGGTATTTTATTAATACTTGACTGGACTATTACAAAAAACTCGAATATAAGCGAATACAATGTTTCGACTATAATCTTTCTTCCTAAGCTATTACAGAAATTCTCTAAGTGTTTGTGACTGTATAATGGAATGGCCTTCCCCTTGGGGGAGAAAGGTATTTACAGGCTTGGAAGGCGTCTTGTGATTGGCCCATTGGGAATGACAACTGTCTCACGCGGGTCCCACATAGTTGAAAACCGTTAGAGCTCGACTGTTGTCCTTCTGTGATTGGCCACATGTATTTTGCAATCGTCCTTTCTGTCCTTTTTCTGTACCTCGTACCTGCAAGAGATCGTGGAGCAGGGAATGGCAGCCTCTGATTGGTTGCACGTACCTTTCCTTGTCGGGTCATAGTTGGCATATACTAGAAAACGTGCGCAGGCTTCTAGAAGCTTTGCTGAGCTGTCCTGATGATGCGTGCCTAGATATGGAGCCGTGCGCGCAGGGGTACATATCTCTTCAGTATACACAATTATTTATCAACCAGGTATTTTACTAACCCATTTTGTAATCACACAACCCCATATATATAAAAAGTCGTTTACCCTACTACCCTTATTAGGGTGAGTAGATATCGGTTCTACCTGAGAAAAACCTGAATACCGACCCGCGAAAACCCTAAACTGAGACTTACCCTATGTAGTTCGGTTAGGTATCGGTTCTCTACTTATGCAAATTTTGGTTTCAGGTTCGCGTTTGGTCCTGGCCCGCAACTTTTGCATAAAACCCAAACCGACCCAAGATGCTACATAAATAGAAAAACCCACATATGTGCTCAGCCGGTCATATTATCAAAGAGTTGTTTAGAGTTTGAGAGGAACAACAGTCGAAATAAAGGGTTGAGGAGAAGAGTAAAAGACAAAGAGTTGGTGACGGTGACAACAAGATCTCGATAAGTCATATGTGTGTTTGTTGGCCAGCGATAGAAAGTGGAATGAAGTTGATAAAACTTTGAATATAAAAGATAAAGGGTAAACTCTTTTACAATGAAATACTGATTTTATCTAACGGTTTTGATGCAACGTGAAACAAAAAATTATTTTATTTGTTCTCAAGAGATTTAAAAAAAATGTAATATTACAATTTTCAACAATTTTGGGGCCCGAGAATGTTTAAGGTACATTTATTTAGTTATTTTATTATACATTTATCTTCCCAAGTATAGTAACTTTTTTAAGGCATACTTGTACATCACTAAAGAGTGTTTTATCATTTTCCAAGGTAAAAACTTCATTCTTCAAACTTGATCAGTCAAAATAACTATCCATGAAGAATGTTAATTCTAAATTAAAGATGATGATTTTCTCAAGTTCGTTAAGAGAGTAGAGAGTAACGTGAACAAAAGTTAATGAAGAAATAATGTTGGTTTTACAAAAGAAGTGATTATGAAACAACCTTAAAAAGAAGTTACGTGAACAATTGTATAATAAGAAATGAATATGTCTCATGCATGAATTATGTGTGTATGAGTGGTAATGTGATGCAAATCTAAGTTAATGGTTACATCCTAATTGTCCCTCCTTTTATAGACAACATAATCCCGCCAAGATTTGTATTATGCTAAAAATGGTAAGATCCTAAGTATCTTCAAGACCAAGATAAGATGCTTGCCAAAACAACCCATCTCTCACACCACACCACACCATCACTGCCGCCTTCCCTCCCCTTTTTCCCTACTATTTTTGGCCCAAACACACCCTATAGTCACCATCACTCTCTAACATGTCCCTTGATCACACTACATTAGAACCATCACCATCCAAATCAAATCTAAGATCCCCAAGCTTAATCAAATCAAGTGACAATTATCCTAAGTTAACTAATCAATGGAAGCATGATCAAATCATAGGAAATCTATCTTAGTGTAATCAAGAGAAAATATTGAAAGATACCCTCTAATCACAAGGATCACTGAGGGATTATGCCTTAAACTAGCAAGATCTTCCTTTTCCTTTCCTCCCAACCGTTCCCCCTCCTCTCCCTCTTTCTATTTTTTCTTTTCAGCTTACAACCACCAAGGCACCACCACCTATCTTTTGATCACATTACCAAGGAACCAAGGTGCATTGAATAATCACAATGGAAGGTTACACACATGAATGACCTATCCTACCATTTCCTTTCTTTCCTTCTTTTTGGTTCCCCTGGTCGTCGCCCCCATGGAGTCATCCCCATGAGATTTAGTCACAATATCATTAGGATAAATCACATCCAAGTTGACAAGATGGAACCAAGGCTAAATTACATTCAAAGGAAAAGATGACACTTAAAAGCAAGAGTAAACACCACTAAGGTAAGATTTCATTAATCCAAAAGAACCATGATAGTTGACTTACAGTCACACCCCGCCAAGGCGGAAACGCGAGGTACGACTTCGAAAGATTTCCAAGCACAAAGGTCACACGAGCATTGATTAAAATAAAGCAGGTACTTTCATTAAGAACTCATAGTTAGGGAGAGAACTCGAGAACTCCTACTTAAACTAAGAAAAAGATATATAAAAAAATAATAACTCAAAATTTAAGTCAAAAACCGAAAATCCGGTTCGGAGTTTCTCTTTCCCACATCATCCCTGTTGAGTTCTCTATTGAACCATTCCCTATATATACATATACATATATATGGGATAGTTCAATAGAAAACTCATTTTATTGAGAGAACTAGAAAACTTCTACCTAAAAAAACATAACTCAAAATTTAAGTAAAAATAGAAAATTAGTGTAACATCCGGCCCCTCTCACCACCAATATTGTCCGCTTTGCCCCGATGGGTTGCCCATCCAGAGCTCACGGATTTGTTTTTGGTTGCCCTGGTGGAGACTTCCCAGGAGGTCACCCATCCTAGTACTACTCCCACCTGAGCACGCTTAACTGTGGAGTTCTCCTCTCATCCACTAACATTAAGCCCAAAACGCGTTGGTGATTTAAAAGGCTTTGGATTACTTATTAACCAAGGATCTCTCCTGGCCACGGCCGATGTGGGATTTGCCTAGGGTGTCACACAATGGTCCATGTTAATCTTCTCAGAAATCCGTACTGTTACAATTAGTTTGGGGCTTCTCTTTCCCACGTCATCACCATTCAGAAAAAAAATAAAAAAAACCCTAAAAAACACTACTGCATATGTGAAGTATAACCCACAAACCTAAACCCCCACGCAAAAACCTAATTCCATCCCACCAACACCCACACCCTAAACCTTAAACCGATCACCCAAATACCTAAACCACCCATCCACCCCATCCAAAAACCTAAACCCACCCCACCCACCGCTTTCCAAAAGACCTAACTACCATCCACCACAACCAACAACCAAAAACCTAACCCCCACCTAAATACCCACCCTAAAACCTAAACGTTAGAAGTCAAACTAAAAAAAAACTAACCCTAAAGCTTAACCAGACATTTACTATATATGTGCATTATAGAATTTTTTTTTGAGTAGGGATGACATGGGAAAGAGAAGCTCCAAACCAATTTTCTAGTTTTTAATTTTGAGTTATAATTTTTTTAAATTTAAGTATGAGTTTTTTAGTTCTCTCCTTAACTATGAGTTTTCTGTTAAACATATATATATATATATATATATATATATATATATATATATATATATATATATATATATATATATATATATATATATATATATATATATAGGGGTAGGTTTAATGGGGAACCTAAAAAAAGTGGGGAACCGGGGAACCATGCATTTAACATGTTAATTATATCATAAAAACTCAATTTAACATATAAAAAATCATTTTTATCAAAAACTTTAATTGGAGATTTTGTATATAAATGTATGTAGAAACTTTTTTGATAAATATCATTTTTATCAAAAACTTTACACTATATATATATATATAGGTCAATTATAAAATGAAAAACCTCTTGAGTTGAGAAAACCTTCGAAAACCCATGTAAAAAACAATTTTTTTCTTTGAAATAAATAACAAATGTAAAATACATGTTTGTAAGCGTTTTGGGCCAAAAAAAATAAAAAAAGCGTCAATGGGATTTTTTTTAAATAAACAAAGTTGCTAAAAACATAGGTAAATAGCTGAAAACATATGTTTTTTTAGCAACTTTGTTTATTTTTTTAAAAAAATCTCATCGGCGCTTTTGTTATTTTTTTTGCCCAAAATGCTTAAAAACATGTATTTTACATTGGTTATTTTTTTCAAAAAAAAAAATAATGGTTTTTTACATTGGTTTTCAAAGGTTTTCTCAACTCAAGTGGATTTCCAAAATATCCTTTCTCTCTCTCTCTCTCTCTCTCTATATATATATATATATATATATATATATATATATATAGGGTAGGGATCCTACGAGAACAAACTTTAGGGAGAGAACAAGAGAACCAGTGTGAACACAAACAAAAAAAAACCTAAAACCCCACCTCCACCCCCTAAAAACCTAAACCCACCCACCTCACCCCCTAAAAACCTAAACCCCCCATCCCCACAGCGCCCCAACCCCCCCCCCCCCCACCCCAATTGTGAAATGCATATGTGCAGCTAACCCCCACCCCCCAAAAACCAAAACGCTCTATCCCATCCCCCCGAAAAGATACCCCCTCTTCCACCATACCCAAAGACTAAACCCTAAAGCTAAACCCATTAAAAAACTTAACTAAAATAGTGAAAAGTACATGTGCATGTAGTACAATTATCTTATTTTATAGTTTTATATAGAGGTTTTTTAAGTTTATTCACCACTAACCCCAAAAAACCTAACCCCCTCCCATCATACCTAAAAACTAAACCCTAAAGCTAAACCCATGAAAAAAAAACCTAACTATAATAGTGAAATGCACTTCGTGTCTATTTAAAGATCATTGAATAATTTTTTTTCCACCTTATATATCATATCACGTCCATTTAATGATCATTTCATTACAGTAATTGACAATTTATTCAAAAGTGTGCTCTAATAGTGAAATGCACATGTGCATTAGACATGACGTAAATATGATGTAATAAAAGCAATTTTTTTGGTTTTTTATTTTTTGTATTTTTTTATTTTTTTTCAGAAAGATTAACACTGAAAAAACATTATGGTTTTTTACTTTTTTTTATTTTTTTAGGTTATATAATTTTTTTATTATTTTTTTTATTTTTTGGTGGAGGGGTTTTTGTGTTCACACTTGGTTCTTTGGTTCTCTCCCTAAATGGTGGTTCTCAAATGATCCAAATCCTATATATGTCACACCCCAACCGATGGCGGAATACATCGGGGTGAGACTTGGGATAGATTGCTCAAAGACTTCATGACACTAGAATTCGTGACAATATAATTTAAGGATAAAAATTTCATTCATAGCATAATCATTGTCTAAAAGATAACAAAATACAAATTTGTTTCATGAAAAGGAAAGTACAACATCAAAACATAGAAATTTAAACTAGCTGCGAGTTTCTAGTCCATTCCTAATTAGTTTTCTTGGTAAACCTGCATTAAACATTTCCTGCAACATGTATAAAATATCCGTCAACACATAAAGCATTGGTGAGCATACTAGTTTTGAGTCTAAGTACATAGTATAAGAAAGTCTACTCGAATCATCATGTTATAGGCATATGCACGTAGAACCATACAAACGGCAACAACACTTGATAACACAAAAGACTTTAAACTTATCATGACCCATAAAGGGGGCGGCGTGTCAACCTATAGCGCTATACATGTAAGGTGGGTTGTTGGCTAATCGTACATTTGTATGTAAGACTTTGAATTCTAGCATGGCATAGCATAATAGCATTTAGATTGAGCATAGTAGTTTTAAGAGTATGAAATCGTTTAAGTTTTGATAGTGATACATGTTGAGCCCCAAAGAATAAAGAATAAAAGGGGGACAAGTATGAACTCACCTTTGGGTGCGTCTTGATATAGTTCCAAAGATAAGTCTTGGAAGATTAAGCTTTAGCTCCGATTAACTAGAATTAAGAATTAGAGTTTTAGGTTCGAGTTTTAGATTATAGATTCACGAGAGTCATGCAAGCCTTTTAGGCAAACCAAGCACAAATTGCCTTTAGGGCAATCCGGATGGTCATGAGATTAAGTTAGAGCAAGCACAAAACCATCATAGATGATTCGGATGGTATGAAGTTAAGAATGTGAATCCATTTGATAGGTTCATGTCATAACCACTTCGCTTATGGAATAAACGTGGGTTTTGGACACGGGATTTCCCCTTTCTAGTGTGGATAAATCCATAGCACAAGAAGGGTCAAGAGAGTTGGTAAGGTAGGGTGTAACCACAAACCTTCCAAGGATTAATAATAAGCTAGTAAGGTAGAAACTTGAAAGTATTTGTTTATATTATTATATAGTATAATTCAGAAAACAACCACCTTTGGAACCTCTTTTAGGTGCTCTACCCTTATCACACTTCTGTGGATAAATATGGGGAAGATCCTAGATGTTTCTCCAAGGAGTTTTAGATGAAAAAGAAGAAGAAAAATAGAATGAAAGTTGAAGTTTTAAGCCAAGAAACAGGAAGTTTGGCTTGAAAACTTGAAGATTAGAGAGTTTTAGAGAGAATTTTAGAGATGAACAAAGGATGAAGGAGTGGGGAGGGGTTGTATTTATAGGTGGGGTGAGTTGGTTGGGCATTAAATGGAGTTAATAGGGTGGTTAGAAGGAGATTAGGTGAGGGTTAAGTTTGATTGTGATGGGGTTATACTAGTTATTGTAGTCTGCTGCTGTTATTTGAGTTCAACAAAAAAAAACGATCATCATGTATGTATAAGTTGTTGTTGCTTTTTATTGGAGATAAAAGTCAATCCATTTAACCAAGTCACGTTTTCTCTTTTTTTTTATTATTTTTTTTAAATCGTAGGATATATATTATTAAAGTATATAGGTTTTATTTTAAAAACAAAATAAATATATATTATATTAAGATCTTAACTAAATGAGTTTCTTGTTATAGTGCGTAAATTGAATAGGGTAAATCATTATAACGACTCGCCATGAATTGGTAGGAGTAACCTACAAGAAGCGAATAAAGGCGAACTTGGAATTTTATAGAATTTAAATATAAGAAAAGTAAAAATAACGCGATGTTACAGTCTCCCCTACTTTAGGAAATTTCGTCTCGAAATTTAATTAAGAGTCAACTTTTGAAAAGTAGGTAAGTGGTTTGATACGGGTTTAATAAGAACAAAAACTAGTTAGTTTATTATGTGTAAGTCAATACTGTATATAGTCACTGTGCGATAATTATGCTCGTAAGAGAAATACTTTTAAAAATTTTAACCCAAGGCTAAACGTAGAAATTTGAAATTCTAACCGACTAAAGCATTTTTGTAAGGCGGTGGATGATAGATAAAATTCGCAAGTTTAACCAACTAAAGCATTTTTGGTAATTAGTGAAAGAAAAATGGTACATATAGGTAGGTTTGAGTATGGGGTTAATGTAACAAATGTTGGGAAGATAAGTAAATATACGGTATAACACATAAGAAGTAGTAGAAATTTTGGCTTGTAAAAAAAATGTCCTTGGGTAATTGGGTGGAATTTTTAAATATGTTAGCATAATAAGTGACTAGATGCGGGTATGAGTAGTATTTAGTAATAGATATTTGGTTTGCACGAGGTCGAAACTTTTAGTTAGAAAACTTGTAGAGGGGATTAAGTAAACGAGAAATTGGACTTTATGGAAACAATATTTTGGCGAAATAAGTAGTTGTTATTTAGTTTTGGAAATCCGGTATATAGTTAGTCAAGGAGGTATGAGAGAGTGAGAGAAAATCTTGTTTTAGTTGTATAAGAGCTTTTAGAGTATCAGGCCAAAGTTTATGGGCCTTAGAAAACGACTTTTGAAAACGAAGGATTGATGATTAAGCAAGGAACGCATGAGGAAAGAGTGGAGTTTGATGTAGATTGCAAGCATAGATTATTCATAGCATGGATGATGTTACATAGTAAAGAGTGTGGTTCAAACAAAGTTATGGTATGCCTAAGGGATAAGTGATACAAACATATTTAGACTAGTGAACTACAATTTAAGTGGTATTACCAAAAACAAATAATGTACGTGTTGATTAAAATTTTAATTCGAAACCCAACTTCTCATGGCGTGAATAACTCTACTTTTGGTAGCATGACAGGACATTTACGTTGTAGGGCGTACCATGTCGCTATCATACTCCATCCGCGTTGTTATTCGAGTCATGTTAGATTACACACACTAGGGCTCGTTATGTTTTCCATGCAGCCAATATCGTAATTACGTGTGCACCCGTAATTAGTCCAGTTGTCGTATGGTCCAAATAATTTTGCCTTCGTCATGTGTGGGTCGCTAGTGAACACAAATACTTACACACCAAGGGCAAGAAATGAAACTAAGACATTTAAACAGTTTTAATGTTGAAAACATAGTAAGAAACGTGACATGCAAACACATAATGTGAAAAAGGCATTAAGTAAGGTTTTTTTTTAACCGCACGCGTTTTTGGCGTGGGTGTATGGGTTGATGACATAATGGTGTAGACTTGTGCATATGTGGTTACGTTCAGATGTATTAAATCAAGCAAAAGTATGGGCAATTTGATTCTTAATGAAAACGTTCACGCGTGAAAAGAATGTTTTGACTAAGAGTAACATAAAATTCGAGTTCAATACAAATTTAGTTTACGGGTATGCGAGCGATTTTTGCCTTTCAAGGTTAAGGGTCAAGTTTGATGGTAGAAGAATTTAGTCCGTTGGATGTTAAAGAAAAATGGATTTAATTGAAGTAGGGAAAATTTAGTGTAAAAGTTTTATCGAATATGGTCGTTTGATTTATAAAAAATCCATTTTACTAAGCGAGGAAAATAGTTTATCGACAATTTTAGTTTGGCGTTGATGATTATTTTGACTCGTGATACGATTTCAAGAGAAAAGGTTTGGGGATCATAAAAAAAGCAGGTTATTTGATTTTGCTCACAAGTCTTGTTTGCAAAAGAAAATTTATTTTAAACACTTTACCATTTAAAATCTCGTTTGTCATACCGACTTGACACACATTCGTTAGTGGTTTGAAGGTTGAAAGTGAGGATTTTATAGAGAAATAGGTATCCTCTTAGGAATAGTAGGAAGAATTTTGTTCAAAAATTTGAAAAAGATTGTACGCGAGGAGAAAAGGGTTTTGCGATGTTAGAATTTTGTCGATAAAGTATGATTGTAACCTAAGATAACGATGATATTTTATAATTAATAAAAGGAAATTCCACATCTGAATAATTTCTTGAAAATATTACATAAGGAAATTCTCATTTTTTTTATAAAAAGAAAAGAAAAATCAATCTTCTTTAGTGTGATGAGTGGGTTTTCCAGCATCGTAGATCACCAAGGCAAGTCTTGGGCATTGGTTGCATTCATGGCTTGGGTCGTTGCACTCGGAGCATAGCCATCCATTGTTTTTAGTGAATGAGGTGGTACTAGTAGGTTGTTCGGGTCGTGGTTTAGTGGTGTAGCGACATGTTTTGGCTAAATGACCATATGCACCACAGTTGGCGCATATACGACATTGTGTGTGAGTGGGATGGTGATATTTACAACTGTCGCATAGCGGAAAGGTTCCACGATACTGCTTTTTGTTGGGATTCGGTGTCTTAGGAGTTGTCGAAGTGTGGTTTCGTTTGAGGTTTTTACGTTTTCGGTTACCCTTTTTCGTTTGTTTGGTAGGGGTATGGGTAGTAGGTTTAGTATCTACATGGTTTGTGCGGTCCTGGATGGTATCGTCGGGGTTTGGAATAGGGTTTGTTAGTGTCTCTAGGTTAGGGAGAATCTCGACTAATTCTTGGGAAAAAAAGACTCGCCAGTTGGTTGAGATCGATGCGGTTGAGACGGGAAGACGTCTACGAGAACCATACATAAGAAGATTTGTATAAGCGTTTTTAAACGAAGTGACTTTTGACTTTAGGAAATAAGTTACTAGAATTTTGGTTAACAATGAAAAGCTTGCGGGTAAGATTTCACTAGATCGGTAGAGTTGGTGCAAATTCAAATAAATTAATAAAAAAATATACATAAGTTCAAGTTGTTCTCATAGATTTAGTATGCAAGTTCAAGTTACACGTATAGGACGCAAGTTTCACATTGTTAAAATAGCATAACACGTATGTATAAGCAAGTATAGAGCACATAGTTAATCATAAGGAAGTTTTGATTCGTGTTGGTTTTGCGATTATTAGTATCGTTTGGAGATCGCTAGAGTAGCTTGAAATGCGAGTCTTGAGATTGTATGCGAGTAGAAAAAAAATTAAAAAAAAAAGTAAATCGAATATATGTAGTGAAAACATAGCATGAAAACAACATTGAAAGTAATATTAACATAAAATGAGAGGCTTGTTTTAAGCAAGCAATTGGAGTGTTCCGGAACAGAACTAAGACTAACCAGAGTGATTCGAATTTACCTTTGAGTTTGAAAACATGCTTTGGCTTAATAGGTGGGAATACTCTCCCCGAACCTGCGGTTAACGGTATTCACCCTTCCAGTTACTACATGTTTCTTGTCATTAGTAAATTTGAGACTTTAGCGAGATTTAAAAAAAAATATCAAGGATTGAAACTAGTCGCTAAGTTGTGGATTTCACTCCTATCTTAGCGAGGTCGTTTCTTTGAGTGTGGTTTGTACACTTTGTCCAATGTGGTAAGAAAATTAATTCCAACCTTCAATTGGTAAGTGTCCACTAGAACGAGAATTGTGAAATTTCCACCAAGGTGAGGATATCACTCCTATCTTGGTGTAGTTTCAAAACACAAAGATTTTACGCGGATTGAAAGTTATCACCAAAGTGAGGGTTTCACGCCTATTTCGGTGATTTCCTTTCGTTTGTGTTATACGAGCGTCTTCGAGTGTAGACTAATCCACAAATAGGAAGGTAAATTTTTAAGAGCAAAAGAATAAGGTAGAAGCAAGATAGGGAGAACAAGTATATTAAGCATGATAAAAGGAATGGTAAAAATGGTTCTTAACTATAGTCTAGGTCAAACATGACAGTTTTTCCTAATTCCCTATAGTCATGGCTCTGATACCAATCTGTCACACCCCAACCGATGGCGGAATACATCGGGGTGAGACATGGGATAGATTGCTCAAAGACTTCATGACACTAGAATTCGTGACAATATAATTTAAGGATAAAAATTTCATTCATAGCATAATCATTGTCTAAAAGATAACAAAATACAAATTTGTTTCATGAAAAGGAAAGTACAACATCAAAACATAGAAATTTAAACTAGCTGCGAGTTTCTAGTCCATTCCTAATTAGTTTTCTTGGTAAACCTGCATTAAACATTTCCTGCAACATGTATAAAATATCCGTCAACACATAAAGCATTGGTGAGCATACTAGTTTTGAGTCTAAGTACATAGTATAAGAAAGTCTACTCGAATCATCATGTTATAGGCATATGCACGTAGAACCATACAAACGGCAACAACACTTGATAACACAAAAGACTTTAAACTTATCATGACCCATAAAGGGGGCGGCGTGTCAACCTATAGCGCTATACATGTAAGGTGGGTTGTTGGCTAATCGTACATTTGTATGTAAGACTTTGAATTCTAGCATGGCATAGCATAATAGCATTTAGATTGAGCATAGTAGTTTTAAGAGTATGAAATCGTTTAAGTTTTGATAGTGATACATGTTGAGCCCCAAAGAATAAAGAATAAAAGGGGGACAAGTATGAACTCACCTTTGGGTGCGTCTTGATATAGTTCCAAAGATAAGTCTTGGAAGATTAAGCTTTAGCTCCGATTAACTAGAATTAAGAATTAGAGTTTTAGGTTCGAGTTTTAGATTATAGATTCACGAGAGTCATGCAAGCCTTTTAGGCAAACCAAGCACAAATTGCCTTTAGGGCAATCCGGATGGTCATGAGATTAAGTTAGACCAAGCACAAAACCATCATAGATGATTCGGATGGTATGAAGTTAAGAATGTGAATCCATTTGATAGGTTCATGTCATAACCACTTCGCTTATGGAATAAACGTGGGTTTTGGACACGGGATTTCCCCTTTCTAGTGTGGATAAATCCATAGCACAAGAAGGGTCAAGAGAGTTGGTAAGGTAGGGTGTAACCACAAACCTTCCCAGGATTAATAATAAGCTAGTAAGGTAAACTTGAAAGTATTTGTTTATATTATTATATAGTATAATTCAGAAAACAACCACCTTTGGAACCTCTTTTAGGTGCTCTACCCTTATCACACTTCTGTGGATAAATATGGGGAAGATCCTAGATGTTTCTCCAAGGAGTTTTAGATGAAAAAGAAGAAGAAAAATAGAATGAAAGTTGAAGTTTTAAGCCAAGAAACAGGAAGTTTGGCTTGAAAACTTGAAGATTAGAGAGTTTTAGAGAGAATTTTAGAGATGAACAAAGGATGAAGGAGTGGAGAGGGGTTGTATTTATAGGTGGGGTGAGTTGGTTGGGCATTAAATGGAGTTAATAGGGTGGTTAGAAGGAGATTAGGTGAGGGTTAAGTTTGATTGTGATGGGGTTATACTAGTTATTGTACGTAGTCTGCTGCTGTTATTTGAGTTCAACAAAAAAAAAACAATCATCATGTATGTATAAGTTGTTGTTGCTTTTTATTGGAGATAAAAGTCAATCCATTTAACCAAGTCACGTTTTCTCTTTTTTTTTATTATTTTTTTTAAATCGTAGGATATTATAGTATATATTAAAAACCAAGTTGCCGTTGTCTCACAACAATCACTGTAGCTATCTCTACGGTCGAAATGCTTCCACCTCTCCAATTCTTTGCTACGTGTCCACATCTTCTGCTTTTGAGTTCTTCTCGGGTTTGACGCCTAACGGTCATGACCGGACTAGCCTGTTGCCGGTTTCCTTAGCCGGTCTGATGCAACGTTTGACCGCTTTCTTTTTCTGTTTCACCTGTGCCTTCACCATCGTAATATACATTAAACCATAAGGTCGGTAAGAGGCTGATACCGACGTGTCCATTCCGCTCATCGCGACGATTAGGATCGGCAACCAAAACTGCTCATAAAAAACCCAACACAAACCCGTCATAAAACATCCTACACCTCCCAGAAACCGTATAAAAAACAACGGAAACCGCCCAAAAAACCCGCCGCAAAATGCCCAGAAAACATCTCAGCTGCCGCGCTGTTTGGTTATGGAGGTCGTTGTGGTTATTGTTGTGACAGTCGTCGTTGTGGTGACGATAATGATGGGGTTGTGGTTGCTGATACATGGTGTTACAATGTTAGAGAGAGACAGACAGTGTAGGTAGGGTGGACTGAATGCTGGTTGTCCTTGGTGGGAAGTGGTAAAAAAAATTGGCCTTTTGTCTTTTGAAGCACATGGTTTTAAACCAAAACCAGCAGCAATAAGTATTATATTTAAAAAAACATTTACCTACCATATTATCTTACAATAATATAACTAAAAGAGAAATGATTTAGAAAAATAAAATTAAATCGGAATTTAAAAAAAAGTTTTTATTTGTTTATTTTTCGGGCTTGAATCTTGGCACATTTTTTTTTAATTGTGTACTCATCGTGTGTTGCCCACCATTTTCTTTATATACACCGCGAAAATCATTGTAGTTCAGTTGTTAGAGCGCCTAGCTTTTAACCACGAGGTCGTCGGTTTGAGTCCTATGAATGGCGTTTTGTTTCGACCCATATTCACTCCTACCGGGTTGGAAACATGCCCGCGGTCAACGCCCGTGACTATTGTGTAACACACAGTTTTATCTGCTGTGCTCCGCCGCGTGTCGCGGCGGTGGGCAAAACCCTAGTATATTATTAAAGTATATAGGTTTTATTTTAAAAACAAAATAAATATATATTATATTAAGATCTTAACTAAATGAGTTTCTTGTTATAGTGCGTAAATTGAATAGGGTGAATCATTATAACGACTCGCCATGAATTGGTAGGAGTAACCTACAAGAAGCGAATAAAGGCGAACTTGGAATTTTATAGAATTTAAATATAAGAAAAGTAAAAATAACGCGATGTTACAATATATATATATATATATATATATATATATATGTCAAGGAATTGGTTCAAATGAAAACCTTTGGCCAAATTGAGAATTGAAAGAACCATTCTGTACCACATATTTCTTTAAGGCAATTTTTTTTGCTTAATCGCTAGTTTTTATACAAGAATATTTATTTTATTTTTTTCAATATACACATATGTATAATGCAATATACACATATGTATAACTGAAATATGTAATATACACATATGTATAAATGAAAAAACATTAATCTTGTATAAAAACCAGCGATTAAGCAAAAAAATTTTTTTTGCCTTTTGGGAAATGTGTGGTCTAGAATAATTCTTTCTGTTTTTAAATAGGGGTTGGTTCTATAAGAATCCCTACCCTATATAATCATAAACATATCTAATAAAAAATGGTTGATAATTATTTATTCTAATCCATTGGAGTATTAGAAGAAGAGGCTTTATCATTTTCACAACCAACCAGTTTTATGAGTAAATCTATAACGTTTTATGTAAATAAACAAACATATATTAAGTGATAGTTTTTTTATTATAGTGACAAACTATATATATATAGGATTATTTAGAAAAATTGATTTGTATGAGAAGTGTAAGAAAGATTTATAGCTATAGGATCAAATTATGAGATTAAGGACATTTAAGACTTTTTAACAATTTTTAAATAATCAAATCCTACTAAATTAACACCCTCATTCAAAATTCTCTGCACAATACATTTGATCTTGAAGATCAATTCCCAAAACACACATCTCTATCATTATCACTTTATAAATTCAATCTACACCTTATTTTTCATTTTTTTACGAACAGGTTTTTATAACAAATGTGAACTATAGATTTTTCATCATAGGTTAACATCATGTGTGTTTTATAATAACAACATGAGTGTTTTATCATATCAATTTTCAGCATAGGTTAATATCAGGAGTGTTGTATAACAACATTTGTATAATAAAGGTTTTTCTTAACTTCAAGTGTTAAACAACCGGGTTTAAACGGTTGTTATAGTTTAATGGGTGTTCTTTTTCAAATTATTGTAATCCATATTTTTTTAGGAAAAGTGTATTTTTAAAAGGTCTTATAGAAGTGGTTTTTTTATGAAGGGGCCTTTTATAACAGAAGTATAGTATTTTAACATAGGTTAACATCATGAGTGTTTTACAATAACAGCATGAGTGTTTTATACCATTAATTCCTGTTGGTGTGTTAATTGCCGCCTATTAACTCTCATCGCCGTCACATGTCCGTTAATTGTGTGTTGATTGTTGGTGTGTTGTAGATGGTTAGAGATTTTTAATCGTAGGAGTGCCAATCGTCGTTGGTGTGTTAATTGTCGCCTATTAACTCCCATCGCTGTCACCGTCTTTTAATGGTGTGTTAATCGTTGGTGTGCTCTAGATGCTTAGAGCTTTTTTACTTTTAGTGAGAGATTGTGTCTAATTGGGAGAAGATGAGGGTTTGTTTTAAAAAAGAGAGAGGAAAGATAAGAGGAGGTAGCGTGATATTAAAAAGGGGGATACAGTTTCTAAAATAAAATAACACAATGACAATCCTATCTTTATATAAAACACTTATTGAACAATTTAACCATCACCTATTATAAGTCATTAATTAGAATCTAAACATATCTATTAATTAGAATCTAAAAAAAACATTTTGTTATAGGAACCCTTAGGGTGGGGACAAATGACACTTAATGAGGTAATCACATCTTTGAATTCCATCTAAAACTATTAAAGTTGTCTTTTTTCTCTTTCATGTGCCCACGATTTTTAAATGTTAATAACTTTGATATACAACATTATTTTTTTAAATACACCAAATTAACGATAGTTTTATTATCTTTTCATAGAGTACTATAGTACTATACATAAAAAAACCGTGTGTTTGTCACTTTGTCATACCACTTTACTTTGCCCAAAGTTTCTTTTTTATTTAAAGTTGAGGTTGTAGCCATGATGGCTTTGTACATGTATTCACTATGTTTGTGTTCAGGTAATTCATTCATAATAGGCAAGTCACTAATCATGTTAAGATAATATATATGTTTTTGAATCTACTATTACATATAAGAACCAGTTAACTACATGTATACTCATAAATGTAGTTAGTTTGGTAACAATATCTATTTTTTGTATTTTGATTGATGTTGCTATAAGCATTGATTACAAAGGTTGCTAAGCCGGTTTGATGAAGCCTATGTTTCTTAGACACCACGTAAATCTTTAGTTGATAATTAATAATTAATCACTCCACCATACACGCCTCTAAGATCGTTTTTAATTTATGTACTTTGAAATCGACTGACATGTGGTGATTATGAAATAGATACTTAAATTGTGTATGAGTAGAGAAAATAGTAGAGAGACATAAAAAGTTACCATCCTATAATCTTTTTAGTTGACAACAGTCAGATCATTTTCATTTATCCTTGAAATGGATGTTCACTGCTTACCTATTGATTGTTTTATTTGGTGTCTCTTAAGGTGATCGATTGTATATCCATAATAAATATTGAACTTGTATGTCATTTTTTTTTCACAGATGCTCACTTTATACATCAGAATCGCCTATCATCATCATGACATATCATTTGATACCAGTTTGATTTGTTTTGTTTTTCGTGTTCACATAGCAACTTTAGAGCATCTTGAGGAAGTGACAAAGTTGTACAGAAACTTCACTCGGGCAAGAGGTGCACACATTGAACTAGAAGTAGGTTTTATGACTTATTGAGTGTTGATCATTTACAAAAACAATTTTTTTTTCTTCTGAAAAACGGCCTATTCCTTTTATAATACACACATTTTGTCACTTCATAATAGATTTGTCTATCTCAGAAAGCTCCCGTAAGATATACTAGTATTTAATATAGTGGCAACACCAAGTTGTTCTATAATAAAATCATGAACTACGATCCACGATGGATAAGAAATTAAGGGCTATGACAAAACCCGAGGATTATCATGCTTTGTGGTCCTATTCTATAAACTCACCAACTCCACTGATTTTTAACCATGATTTATATGCTAAAGGATATTACATATTTTATGTGCAAGTGTTCAATTCAAATAAAACGTGTTGTTTGTACAAGGACTTTGTTGGACGAACTTATGAAAATATTTGGATAAGTATATTTAAATTTGTTGGTTCAAAACTTATCATGAATTAAATATCTTTTTATAACCCGTCTTTTGTATTTTTACTTATAATGATTAGGAATGTCATATTTATAAAAATAAATAAAAGAAAAATATTGGTTACAAAAGACAGAAATCAAGGTAGATCATACATAGTACAATAAAAAAAAACATATAAGAATTTACAACTTTGAAACGAACCATAGAGCAACGGTAAGGTTGTTGTCATGTGACCTGAAGGTCACAATTTCAAGTCGTGTAAATATTCTCTCGCAGAAACACATGTATGGCTCCCTAGGATTATCATGCTCATGGTCCTATTATATCAACTCACCAACTCCATTGAGTTTTAACCACATTGTAGTTGCTAAAAGATATTACATATTTTATGTGCAAGTGTTTAATTAAAAAAAACGTGTAGTTTTACAAGGATTTTGTTGGACAAAAACTTATGGAAATTTTCAAGTGTAATTGAATTTGTGGTTTCAAAACTTATCAGACGACTTTGAGCATCTTTTATAATTTTTTTAGTATTGTAAAAGACAAAAATATCGATATACAGGGGTACAAGTAAGAAGCCTATATAAGAATATTATAAGTTACAAAGCTAAAAGAATATCCTTACTAGACTCCAATCTCTATTTTGATTTTATGTTTATCTTTTGTTTTCCTGTATATGCTCACTCCTCATGGCTTTTACATTACACGATACTCGCTTAACGTATCGTGGAAAAAGAAACACGATTGAGTATACCACCCAAGTGAGTACGTGAGTGGATAGTATGGTGATATACAACTCATATGATTTTTTCCAAAAGATAAATTAGTTAGACAAGCGTAGCTTTCCATACGCATTTTATTAATTATTTTTAGTTTAAAACAAAATTATACATCTACCACGCTATGAGGTATATTTTAACCATCTTGAAGTCCACTTAGATGTTACATCCTATATTTTTTCCTCTTTCACACTACCTCCTCCTCCTCATCATCATCATCATCATACTCAGTTAATCCCGCATATAGCAAAGCTAAGATAGGGTCCGAGTAGGGTAAGATGTAGACAGCTTTACCTCTACCCTCTAAAAATAGAGAGTCTGCTTCCAGTGAGACCCCTAACTCGATGTGGTTTTGTATCAAGCCTTGGACATGAAGCACATAACACTTAGCAATCGGGACAATCCCGATTTGTGCATGTACTCCCTTGTCTTTTGACTATCAACGCCACCACATGATGCATGATTAACCGTTCATCGTTTTTAACGTTATTTTCACGAAATTAGTAAAATAATGTTAAAACTAGTGCACCTTTACTTTCGCCCCCCGTTGAGGACCACAAATATATACATTATATGTGCACACCGTAAATGGTGCGTTATTTCACACTACATCACTTCAAGTAATGGTTTAACGCCTCTCAACTCTACCTCATCCCCTTAACTTTATCTCTTATGATTCTTATTAACACGTTAACTTAGGACCACTTTAATGCCCTTTAACACAAGAAGGGAATGGTGCGAAATAAAGGTTTAAATGTCACATCAGTGTTAACACCCTTGGTGTTAAGGTACACTCAAAGGCCTGTACAAATCTTATTGAGTTTTATTGATTCTTATTTTCGTAAGGTTCATGTGTTGATCAGTTCTGAATATATATGTAATAGAAAACATGAATAATAATAACTTAATACCTGGTAAGCCAGTGAGTCCAGTAACCGTAACAGAGATGGAAGACGACACATTGTTAGTATGGCCGAGTTCCCTTTAGGATGTATCATTCTGATGGCTAATGAGTTCTTGAGATAACTCATTTGAGAGAGAGATGAAGGGGACGACTTCTTTAGGTTATGATGTTATGATTGTGTCAACCCTAATCTCTTTATTTGCTATATATATATATATAGGACTAGTAAGAAACCCGCACGATGCGGCGGCGGCTACAATATTTAACGTCATACTAATTTTTCGTTAGTTTATCAATATGCTCATGATATATTGCAGAATTTTTTAAGATACATGATGTCATCACCCACCTAATTTGAAATTAGCCTCTTCTTGATATGATTTGGTGGTTTTCTTCGGTCCTACTATACGCTTTTGACTTATGTTTCAAGAGGTGTAGAGGTAGAAGTATGCAGTGACGCGGTTGTTTGATTTGACTTTGTTGACCTCTATTTGTTCTTGGACTCAAAAGCAATTGGATAAAAAATATTTGGGCAACCTTAGTCACATTTTCACATGTTTGAGGACCAAAAGTTACACATGTCCCTGTATGAAATGTCAATTGAATGATCAAACATATAACATTAAGGTTAGTTAATAAAGTTGATACCATAACTGTCATACATTAAGGTTGGTTAAAGGAACCATAATATATTATACAATGATAAAAACAAGTGATTTTTCATTGATCATGAATGTTTTTATAAAATAATGATGCATAGACAACCAATTACAATTGATACGTAGGTAAACGGGCTACAAGTTGCGCCGCTACCCCTTTGTGTGTGATTAGCGATCCCAACATAATCAACCAAATGCACATTAAATTCTAGTTGAAAAACTGTTTTGGGGCAATCTAGCCCTTTTCAACTTGTATAAAAAATTGACCAAGTATCGCATAATTCATATTTCTTTTTTTTTGTTTCATATTGGTGTCCAAATTGATGAATCCACATAGCCAAATGAGATTACTACCTGTATGAAATGACACAGGTGATCGACCAATGCCCACTTCTATTCTGAACAAATCAATAATCAGAATTTATTAACGGGGCATATATAAAGTTCTTATAAACTAAACACTAAAACCATTCCATAGCTTCGTAAGCATCATACTTGCTGTTAGCTGATAAAAAAGTTAGTTGGTATCATTTGGTTCATAACGTATAAACGGTAACCGCTCAAAACTTTTTCAATGTATCTATCACGTTACGCAAATTACAAAATAATCTCATGTAGCTTTATGACATATCATTCCTATATTCAGAAATAAAAAGTACTGCACTAAAAAGTAGGGTCTCCTGGGTTTGGAAAGCGATTTGTGAGGTGAACTTCTGAGTAAATCAAACATTAACCTTGGAATTTTGTTGAAAGGGAATCTTCCCTTTAAGGACCGGTTCCTGCTCTCTTCAACCAGTTTAAGAACTCTTTCAGTCTGCAGACAGCATTTAAGTTCCTGTGAAAGAGAAAAAAGTTAAAAAAAACAATACAATTTAAAAGCCAAAAACGGGTCTGAATGATTTGAGTAAAGCAAAGGTTGGGGCAGAAAAACCTCAAATACATTTAAATTTTTATCTTTAATAGGTTATACATGTAAATAAATATTAAATAACTTAAAAGAAGTATCAGGCTAGTTGCAAATAGTCAGAGTACTTTCATGCAAAAACCTACTACTCAGGCAACCAATATAAAACATAGTACATAAATGACATAATTTATGTAAATGTATTTTTGTAAGAAAATATGAATTTTGAACAAAAAGTGGGCCAACCAAACATCACATGAATATTGACCCATCAATTAGCCCACTCATTTGGCTACCTCTATTGTGTTTTGAGTTACATGACGCATCATAGTTGCCAAACAAATTTGAAAATCACAAGTAAGAGGCAAAACATGTGCCAAACAACCCATGTAATTGATGATCCAGTTGGTTAATATCTTATAAGTTGATGCTAATTTTAACCTTAACACCTATTAAGGAATGACAGTGACAAAACAACATTGTTAAAGCCAAGCCAAGAGCATATGGAAATGGTTTAAAGATTTTTAGTAGTATAATATAGTTGATAGACTCACTTCTGAATCTTGAAAAGCTACTTCTGCAACATGCCAACATCAATATTTGTCTATTCTTTTTCAATAAGTTTAGGTTGGAAATACCACTAATGTGTGTTACTGATTCTTTATACAAACATATGCAGGGTTAGAACCCCAACAAGCATAAATGTTTCATAATTATACAAAAGTTATATATGGTCTATATATATGTCCAACAGCAGATACAGAAAATGCAATTTAAAGTAAAGATTACATGTTTTGACCCGTTATTCAACCCACCCATTCATTCATTTGCTTCCACCTAAAAGCAACCGTGCACCTACTTTACCTACGTTTAGCCATTATTCACAAAACAAAAAGGGTTCAATTTCTATTGCAAATAAAAAGCTTCAAGATGGTAAGAGTATAAGGAGTGGGGGGGGGGGGGGGGCGAGGGGGGAAGAGGGGGTGAAGCGTCATGTGGCACTTGTGGGACCCATATGTGAAGGGTGAAAATTGTGGGGAGTGGAAGGGGGAAGAGGGGGGAAAGGAATATTATTATGTGTGTGTGTTAGATTTAAAAAAAACCAACAAATCACAAGTTGCCACCTAATCTTCACACCCGCCCCACGCCCTTCGGAAACTCCCCGCCCTTGGCCTTCCGGACCCCTTCCACGCCTGGCAAGGGTGGTGTGCTGGGCTTGAACCCTCTCCCCCCCCCTCCCGCCCCACTCCCCACAGCCTAAATTAGTCAAAGAAAAATTAAAGTTTTAACATAAAACCAAGAATATGTACCTACATATATCAGTGAGCGAACATGCTGAACATCAATATGTAGTGCATGAATATAGTTTATTTAAATCACCTAGGCATTTCAATTGTTATTGAGATTAGAGTCACCATAATGAGTATTGGTTTGCTGCTTGAACCCACTATGCTCCAATCTCGTGATTAAAAGGTAACTCCTTGGAAATTGTTGCCATATAAATCCATGCTGATTAGGTTTTTCAAGTTTCTTAACTCCTTTGGGATTTTGCCTTCAATCTTGTTCCTGTAAAGTTCCCCTGTAACTTAACACCATTTACTTTTCTCATGAACCACATAAAACAGCAAAAGTACACAAAGCACTCGAACATACTAAAAATTGTGAACTTTTTTTGTTTGTGATTGTTTATTAAAACTGTTTTATTGTTTTTGGAAACAATCAGTTAGAATAAGCAACTTCAACGGCCGAACAAATCACAAGCCCATACCTCACATAAGTAAAATGTCACAAAGTCAACAATGACATGTAATTGTAAATTTATGATGATAAAATAATACAAAAGCCAGATAAATATGTATTAAAATACATAAAAAATCAATAAAAAACAGATCCAAGATTTGTGAGAATGTACAAGTATTGAAGATGCTTAAGTTCACCAAGCTCAAGACCCAAAGCCCCAAAAATATTAGAATTCCCCAAATCCCAAATATCTAATAATAACATAGTAACCAATCAATAATCTTGAAATTAAAAAAAAAGTGGATTATCAAGAATCACAAGCAAATAACATGGTTGTTAGACTCATGTAACATGAAACCATTTACAAGGATTTACAAGTTTTGGATCCCAGCTCTACAACACATCTTTGGGGTCAGAAAACTTGCTTTTTAAAACCACATAAAGCATTTCCTGCAAAATAATAAACATTAAATATCAAGACATGGGTATTCAAAAATGTGAGTTAAATGGAAAATTTTAAAGCCATACCTTCAGAATTGGTGCATATTATGGGAGTGAGAGTTAGCAAGAATGATATAAGGAAGATCTTGAATCCAAAAGCTTGGAGTAACATGAAATGGGGGTAACCGTAACCGGATGATTAACGATTTCAGAGAGAAAGATCTGAGGGTTTGTGCAGAGAGAGAAAGCATATAGGAGATGGAGGCGGCTAATGAATGACGAAAATGAGAAACCCTAATTTGATTTGAGATATATCCGTGTTTTTCTAGGGCATATTATGTATTGTGCTTTGAAGGCTTGTACATGCTTTTGAGGCTTGTACATCTCTTAAAATTAAAAGTGGCAAATGACCATTTCTGCCCTTCCTATATGCTTATTAATATAGTATAGATTGGGATCATTTAAGAACTCCTATGATTTGTGAAAACCATATGAACTCACTTTATAACCACAAACTTATTTTAATCAAAAAAGAATATGTGGTCGAAAATTAAAGAACAATAAAATTGAATAAAATATTAATATACTTACATGGGGTAAAAATACTTTACATCGGTGTAATTCGGCGTAAATTCATTTATTTTTTTACTTTTTTTTGCAGGGGGTTTACGTGTTTTTACAGCAGTGTGCAATTTTTTTTTCGCATTTTACATCGAGTTCTCGCAACTCATCGAGTTCTCAACGGATCCCAAACCTACACACACACATACACACACACACACCCATGGGACAACCTAATAATACTAGTAAGGGTAATTCTGTCCATTAAGGAAATACCAATTATTATAAACTTAGGGATATTATAGCAATTGATCAATCTTATATAAATGATAATGATGACTACAAATAAACATAATAAACATCATTTATATTTATTCTAACATTCTCTCATTTGGCTGAATAATCATTTATTACGAGTATTACATTAGCCTGCAGATTAATACTCATTTTAGTTCTAAACCCAAAATGTAGTAGAGAAATACAGCCGTTGAGTCTATATACAACTTAGGACCCCCATTAATCATATTACACCTAAATTTTAATTTAACGTAATGATCAATTCACACTTATGCCCTTAATCGTTGATTTGTATAAAAATTGTCTATACGCCATATGCATGTATTACGTAGACATAAGAAATTCAAAACGAATGATGAATATTAAGCAGCATTTCGAGTAACTCCTCAACCTGGAGTTCCGCGTGAAGAAGCAGGGGCTGCAGTAGCTGCCGAATCTTCTACTGGTACATGGACAACTGTATGGACCGATGGACTTACGAGCCTTGATCGTTACAAAGGCCGATGCTATGGACTTCTCATTATTCATTAATCATTCATAGTATGATATGTAGCTGTCACACCCCGTCTAGGCGGAAACACAGGATGCAACACGAAAGGTTTTCAAGCACACGATTCAAGAATACATTCAAAATAACCATACGTTTAGGATCCCAATTTTGTTAAAAGTTTACAACCATCGTCAAAATGTATTGTTTTGAAACCACATGTTCACAATAAAAACCAAATGATGATATCCATTAATGCATGCCCAAATCATTTCCCAAGTTCCATCCATAAGTTAGTTACTTGAAAAACATGCATAAAAACTTTGTCAACATAAAGTCGGTGAGTTCATAGGTTTTAAAGTAATAGAAAATGTAAAGTTAATGAAATACATGAATGACCAATCAATATCTAGCTATGACAATGACGATAATGAACGATCATGAGTCCATAACCAAACCTTGACGTGTTGTGCCTCGCATATTGTACAATAAAGGCAATATGTATCATCATATAAGAAATACAAGCACTCTTTTCTCATATGTATCCGGGTTAGAGCGACTAACCAAGAGTGGGGGTGTCAACCCAATAAATCTATTAAAGTGTTTCATGGCTAAGTACATAGCTAATGGTTACGGTAAACTAATTACACAAGGGCTTTATGAGTACTCTAAACATATTATCTCATGTATACCAGTCTACCAGGAATTCATTCTAAAACTAAGTAAACAATGCATGTCTTTCCCCAAAATATAAAAACAGTAAAAAGGGGTCGTAAAACTCACCTCAAGTCCGTGCGGAATGCAAGCAAGAATATAACTTGGTGTGCTAGGAAAATAGATCTACGCGTCCTATATAGAATGAACATCTTAGATCTATGTTTTATGTTTTCCTCATACACATTGTTCACCTGTCTCGTAGTATATATTTATGTTGATATTATTGGTGATGTTTACACTTTCCAAAATATTGTCAAAATCAAGGTTTATTATACCAAATGTACCCTTTTAAACCATAACCTATCATCATATATTTTTAGCAAATAAACACATGTTATTCCTTTAAAAATACGTATAGATTTGTATCAATTACACGGCTTTGTACATGTATCCATATAGCAAATGGTACACACCTACGTTTATGTATATTCAAGTACTTGACACCCACATACATAACTATTTATGTTTCATAGAGTGTCCACATGCACACACCCATATATGTCCATGCTTTAACTTGTTCCACATAAACATCTATGTATAAGGTGTCACTACTCTTCATACACATAACCATTTGTTTGTCACATATCCATGTGCATACATATACTCATACGCATACAAACATATATCCTTGTACTTGACACACACACACACAAATATTCATGTTTATTAAATGTCACGCATACATACCCATATATGTATATGTTCCACCACATACTCATAAATATTTATGTTTGTCATCTATACCTATTTACACATAAGTATTCATATTACAATATTTCCCAACATATATATGTCATATGCATGCATGCATACATACATACATACATACATACATACATACATACATACATACATACATACTCTAAATATACAAGCACACACACATATTATCTATATATACACACACATCACACACATACATATAAAATACACACGCATCACACACACATATACATACATACATACATACATACATACATACATACATACATACATACATACATACATACATACATACATACATACATACATACATACATACATACATACATACATACCTACCTACCTACCTACCTACCTACATACATACATACATACATACATACATACATACATACATACATACATACATACATACATACATACATACATACATACATACATACATACATACATACATACATACATACATACATACATACATACATATATATACATATAAAACACACACGCATACATATATGTACCACAATACACACATTCATTTGTACATTACTTGATCTTAGTTGATTTTATAAATGATAAAAGATGATTCATAACTTGGGTGAACACTAATGTTTGAATTATAATGAAATAATAAAGTGAGTTAGTGAACATACCACTTAATCTTGCAAGGAAGCTTGGAACTAGTAGATATGTGTTAAGTGTGTTTGTGTGTGTGCCTGTGTGTGTGTTTGTAAGTGAGCTAGTGAGGTGAAACAAACAAGTGAGTTGATCACCTTTGGTCTTCTATTTATAGAGGAAAAATTAGAGAGATATAAAGAGAGGGAGAGAGGGTCGAATGGGGTAGGAAGTAGATGCTTTCTAATTGTGGCAAGTCAACTTCTACAAATCCAAGAGTTTAAGGAATATTTCCTTGTTAGTGTTAAGTCATAAACAAACCTCCTTTCCATAATGTGACTAAAGGGTGATTAGATAATGGTTTAGAGATAAAAAAAATATTTGCATAGTCATGGGGGGGGGGGGCGACGGTTTGGTAGAAAGAAAAAGAGAGAAATATTTTATGGTTCTTAGTGATAAAGAGAATCATACCAAATTAGTCCACTAATCATGATGTTTACTTACATTTGATGGTGATTTAACAAACCATGAGGTAGGGGGCGGTTCATAGGGGCCGAAAATAGAGGAGGAGAGACCAACGTGTTAGTCAACTTCTCTTGATCCTTGTGAGGTTAAAGAATCTTACCATAAGTGGAGATGTTTAATCTAAATCTTAGTGCCTAATCAAATCTAATGTGACTTAACATAATATCCCTATGAAAGACATAACATAAGATCTTGTATGTTTAGGAAATCAAAGGAAGATATTATGGGCTATAGGAGGCCACGCCTTGGAGGGTTCCAAGGAATCTCATAATGTGTTAGTTCAAGGAAGTTCATGATGTGTTAGTTCAAGTAAACAAATCTTGCATGGGTTAATGAGTTCCAAAGGATCTTTCTATAATTGTTATTAACACACATGGGTCTGAGAGTTGATTTGACTAATACATGACTAATCAAGTGGACAAAATGGAAGTAATCTTGGATGTGATAACTCACTAAAGGAACTCTTGTGTTGTGTGTGGAGGGAAAAAGAGTAGATGGTCGTGGATTGGTTGCTTTGTCCGTAAAAAAAGAAAAGAATGGGAGGGGGGTGGCGATAGGTGGTGGTGGCTCAAGGGTGGTTATTTTGGGTTAACATGCTTTATGTATCTAACTGTTGATTAATTGTTCGACCTTTTATAGTTAAGCATAAAGCTAAGATGAGATGGTTCATTTAAGAAGAGACAAAATGCATGTAAGATATATACTAAATGAGTTTTTCTCATGTTATGGTTACTTACACATGCATGCACACTCCTACATATATGTATACATGCATCGCATATATATATATATATATATATATATATATATATATATATATATATGTGTGTGTGTGTGTGTGTGTGTGTGTATGAATTTTTATTATCTTTGTATTCTTTCTTGAAAAGAAAACAAAATCGAGTTCCCATATATATACATATATATATATATATTCATACATATATCCACATGTATTTAAATATATAAACATAGGTACATGATTTTAGAAAACATTATGATTGTTTAAACTCGCATCACCAATGCTCGTTGATATGGGTGAAATTGAACTCGTTCAGGTTTTGCTAGACTTTCTTGGGGGACTTATGCATATAAAAATGATATCTAATATGTGTATCAAACATAATGTTGATTAGAAAGTGTACGGATTTTGACCAGGCAAATCGGTGGGTGTCATAGTAGCTGTACATAGCCATTAGTATAAACCTTTTCTCTTATTAGTTCTTAGTGAGACTTATGGGTAGTAGATCTTTAATTATTGGATCCATAAGCATATCATGAATGTGTTTGACACAAAATTCTAATTTCATATACTTATTCATAAAATAAGCGAACAATAATTTCGTATTGAACTCTAATGCGGCTCCTCTCAAACTGTTACTGTTCGAGAAATTAGGGTAGCTGACTTTATCACAGTAAGGACTTTAATATAGTCATTAAATGGAGTTAATAAATTATGAGTCAATTGATAAATTTACCAACAAAATTTAGTGACCACCGTATTGTGATTAATGACATATTATGTTGGGTCTGTTGAACCAAAGAAAAACAGATGAAGTGAAAAGCCAAAACATGCTAAACATATGATCAATAAAACAGTGGTTAGGATACAAGTTTATCCAAAAGGACTGATGACTCGGATCTCCTGGGAATGTAACAACTGATTTGGAATGTGCTGCTGATGAAAGGTCTGCTGAGAAGAACTGTTGAAGCCAACAGATGTTAGGCTTCAGCAGATGATTCTAAAGCAGATGTTTGACTAATGTAAAAGTACCTTTAATAGAATAGTTGTCTATTTCAAGTTGATTAGTCTAGTTAGAAAGTTCATTTATAGACACTCGTCAGCTTTGGTCATTATAGTTTATATTTGTCTATAAATAGAATGGAGCTTATACCATTCTATTTATCACTTTCACAAGCATTCTTTGTACAAGAAAAACTGTGAATGATCGGGCTGAGGGGGAAAATTGTAACACTACGTGCTAAACTGTTATGGTTTATGATAGTAATTGTTGAAAGCAATTCTTCTGATTTGTTATGAGTTAAAGTTTACTTCCGCTGCACTTTCTGTCATTTATTATCATTCATGTACTATCTCATTTATTAAATACCATAGCAAGTCAACGTTTGGTCCCAACAATTGGTATAAGAGCTTGGTCAATTAAATTCGATCTAACAAATCAATTTAATATAAATAGATTAGCTCAAAATTTATTGATATCGTTTGTTTGTTTTTCTTGAAAAAAAGACTAAGAGTTTAATTACGCTAAACTCTTAAAACACACTATGTTCTTATAAAAACTCAGAGAATGTCTTCAATCAATCACGATCCACACAACACTGGCACGAGCAACAAGCCACAGGATGTTGGAAATCGGTTACCTTCGGACCACATGTTCCGATGTTGCCGAGTATCGAATATCCTAGAGTCCAAGAACCTAAAAAGCTTGAAAACTACTCCGACCTAAATTTTCAGAAAATTAAGTTAGATGCTAAAGCTTTCAGTATTGTGGCTATGACTCTACCAAATGATATTTATGCTGGACTGTTACATTATAACAGTGCAAAGGATTTGTGGGATGCTTTGAAGGAACAATTTGGTGGAACCGAGGAAGTTATTGAAAATAACTAAGAAATACTTAATCAACAATATGAAACATTTAGTCATGTTAAGGGTGAATTATTATCTTAACAATTTGAAAGATTTAACTGTTTAATTAGTGAACTAAAATTGGTAGATCTCACTTATCCAAAGTCAACTTTGAATCACACATACTTGAGATCTTTACCAGAAAAATGGGATACTATTGCAACAGTTATGAGAAATTCAATTAGTTTTAAGGATTTGTTTCTGACCCAGCTTTATGGTAAGCTCTTAACTAATCAAAAGGAAATTAACCAGAAAAAGAAGCTTTAGGATTCTGAAAAAGTGTCCAATGATTATGTGTTTTGTAATACTGCACTTTTGGGTCAAGATGAAACGGTTGGTAACATTAAGGATTAGGGTTATGATCATTTTATTGACATAACTTCATGTTTTAACTCTATACCATATTCACCTAACTTTGCATTTACAGCAAATGGTGATATCCAGACCACTGACAACATGTCTTTTGAGTATAATGATCTTCAACATTTTGATACCTTGGATTTAGAAGAATTGGACATTATCAACTAGCTCTACTCAGTGTTAGAACTAACAAGTTCTACAAGAAAATGGTAGAAAATATACTGGGTTGCATGGAGTGTCTAAAGTTGGGTTGGATAAATCCAAAATTAAGTGTTATAAATGTCAAGAATGGGTCATTTTGCTAGGGAATGTAGGAGCCAAAATGGTTCACCTATGATAACCTATCCAAATCACAGATCTCTGACCAACACTTATCAATATTCTCAAAATACTTCTGGACCAAAGGTGCAAAGTACTGCTCATTTTGCACAATCCTCAAACTTTAATCCAGGCAATTATATCCAAAACACCATACCTTAGATTCAATATATCCAAACCACTTCATCTGCTCAGATGCCTCAAGCTGTTATTCCATCATCTGCTTCACTATAAACCAGTAAACAAAACTTCTTTACCCAAGGATTTGTTGACTGGAGCATCTTGCCTGAGGAAGTGAAAGGATTGAGACTGAGGAAGTGATGTCTAAATCTGGAAATATGACAAATGAAATTATTGAGACAGGTGTTTCATATGAAAAGGCTATTGAAAAGGAAGGAATTAATCTCTCAGATCCATGGAGTGCAAGTGTGATTGTGCTTTAATGGCTGTTGCTTAGGTATCTCCTCAAATCCTTAAGGATTTATGTTCAAACAATTGTGTAATAGCTTTTTCTAATATTAAAGAGGTGAATGAAAATCTTACAAAGAAAATTTTAGAAGATGAAAACCAGCTATAAGGACTCTAAAATCAAAACTAACTGAAAAAGATTCAGAAATCAGTAGCTCAAAACATGAAGCAAGCAAAACCAAAGATCAGCTTCAAACTATGATAACTAAATATTAAAGCTATAAAGAGGAGATTGAAAACACCCAAATCACAAAATGGGTGGAATCTTGTAAAGGTTATGAAATGCTTATCAACCAACAATCCAAATGCAACATTAAGTTTGGAATTGGTTTTCTTAAAACCAATGATCAAATTTCTCAAACTACTGTTGAAAAGGAAAATATGTTCGTTGAAGTCATCCCCACAAAGCTGGAAGGTCAAGTCATTAAAATCACTGAACCGAATGGTAAGAAAATTGTTCTTAAAAAACCCAAAGGTTCCTCATCAATTGATGAAATTAAAAACTATCAGTTTAAGCCGACATGGTCAGATGAGTGTGATGTTCTTGATAACTTTAAACTAGTAAAATTTCAAACCACTGAAGGTGTCAAAGCAACTACAGTAAAAATCATTCTCTTAAAAGATCTTCCAGCAGATGTTTCAAAATCTGCTGAAAGAAAGAAAGCAAGGGGGAAGATCAATGAAAATGACTTTAATTTGTTCTATGACTTATGTGAAAAGAAGAATCATGTAACTAAAAACTATTTTCTTCTAAAAGCTTATAATGTCAATAAAAGAATAAATGTATGTGAGTCTAATTCAAAATGTGCAATTTGTGATAAAAAGAATCACAAAACACAAGAATGTCTCAAAAATTTTGATTTCAAAATAAAAGAGTATAAGGCTAAATCTCCAGTTGATCATGGGATCAGTACTTCAAAAGGAAAGTCCAAACAAAATTTTTTACCTATTTAAACATCTGTTACCAAAACTGTTAATGAAGTCTCTTCTCCCAGAGATGTTCGAGTAACATATGCTCCACCTTCAAACAAATATCCTAGAGGACATGGACAACCATCTTGTCATAGACTACCACATGTTTATGAAGATCTAAAAGGGCCTTCTAAACTTAAAGTGAACAGACATCCTCATGGATATTATCATCTAACAGGAAATGATCAAACATCTGTTGCACCTGGTGTTAAGACACAAACACTGGTAAATGGTCAACAACAGTTGTTAACTTAGTCCAAAAGCTTGTTCAAACCACAGATCATTTTCCTAAACTTGAGACTGACAAATCCAAGATCCCATCCAAAGCCCATCCGGTTTTGGACACTCACCTAAAATAATTCATTACTGATGTGCAGGGAGCTTCTGCATGCTTAGATAGCTTATGGTATGTAGACAGTGGTGGCTCTAGGCACATGACTGGATGTGAAGCTCTTTTCATAGACTTGTTAGGTCATGGAGGGGGTGATATATATGTTTTGGTAATGACTCAATGGGTAAAGTGTTGGGATTTGGGACAGTTCAGGCTGGAAAGATTGATGTTGACATTCCATCTCATTTCAAAGTTTTCACTGCATCAGATTACTCAAATAGTGATTTACACTACAGGTACACCACAGTGTTCACAGTAGGATTACAAAATTGATGTTGACATTCCATCTCATTTCAACGTTTTCACTTCATCAGAAGAAACAGATGTTTTGATCCATAGTCCAAACTCTGTTACTACTGTATCAACAACTGTTGAGCAGTCCTATCCTCAAACCATTTCCTTTTCAAGCTTACCCGTCCTTGAAACATCTCATGATCAAAGTCCACTCTCAGTGGATAAAATTCTGAATTTCAATTCTCCACTTGGTCCAATTCCCCCACTTCCACTTCAAATATCTGTTGAAAATACTACATATGTTACACCATATGTTTCATCTTTCTGTCCTTCACCTCAAAATGCCATCAATCCATACCAACGAGATCTAATCTATCTCATAGCTCATCCACTAGACCGAATCATTGGCAACATCAATGAAGGGGTACTCACAAGAAGTCAATCCAAAAACATCTGCCTATTTGCTGGTTTTCTATCTCTCACACAACTTGTCAAGTACCAAGAGGTACTAAAAGACAATAGTTGGGTAGAAGCCATGCAAGAGGATATCCTTCAGTTTAAAAGACAACAAGTTTGGGAACTTGTACCATTGCCAAAGGATGTTTGTCCAATTGGAACAAAGTGGGTCTTTAAGAACAAAACTAATGAAAGAGGCATTGTTGTCAATAATAAATCCAGGCTTGTGGTTCAAGGCTTCGTACAAGAAGAAGGAATTGATTATGATGAAACCTTTGCTCCTGTAGAAAGGTTAGAAGCAATCAGATTTTTTCTGGCCTTTACTGTCAACTACAATATCAAGGTATTTTAGATGGACATCAAATGTGTTTTCTATATGGCAAGATTCAGGAGGAGGTATATGTATGCCAACCACCTGGCATTGAAGACACATTCCATCCTGATGATGTCTATAAGTTAAACAAAGCATTGTATGGTTTGAAACAAGCACCTAGTGTCTGGTATGAAACTCTTTCAAGTTTTCTCTTATCCATAAATTTTACAAGAGGTAAAACTGACAGTACATTGTTTCTAAAATGGAAAGGAAAAGATCTAATTATTGTACAAATATATGCGGATGATATCATCTTTGGATCCACATGTAACAACATGAATGAAGAGTTTAGAAAACTCATGATAGCTGAGTTAAATTAGTACCATGGGTGAACTCCAATGCTTTCTTGGTTTACAAGTCAAGAAATTGCAAAATGGCACATTCATACATCAAAACAAATATGTTAAAAACTTGTTAACAAAATTTGATATGAATGACTGTAAACCATGTAGTACACCCATGAGGACAACAAAAGTACCCAGTGACAATGATAAATATGATCTGATTGATCAAACACATTAAAGATGCATGATTGGGTATTTACTGTACCTCACTGCATCTAGGACATACATTATATTTGCCACTTGTGTTTGTGCAAGATCACAGGCATCACCAAGAAACTCAAATCTTATAGCAGTAAAAAGGATCTTCAGATACCTAAAAGGTGCCCCACACTTGTTATCTGGTATCCTGCTAATGGAAACGTTGGGCTTTCAGGGTACTCAAATAGTGATTTTGCTGGTTGTCACACCACAAGGAAGTCAATTTTAGGAGGGTGCCAATTTTTAGGAAATGCCTTGGTTTCTTGGCAAAGAAAAAAGCAAGCAGCTGTTTCAACCTCTACTGCAGAGGCTGAATACATTGCTGCTGCAAGCTGCACAACTCAATTGATGTAGATTGAAAACCAGTTGCTGGATTTTGCTATCACTGCCTTAAAGACTCCATTGATGTTGGACAGTCTCACATTCCACGACAAAGCACATTGACATCATACATCACTTTGTGAGGGACAACTATGAAAAAGGTTTGATTTCTCTACATCATTTCCCATAAACATCAAAATGTTGACAGAAAATTCAACATTCATACTTAAAAATAGTCTTTGGTTGAACATCTGTTCAGACATTTCTGAAAGTCTGTTCAAGTAAAACAACCACTGTCCCAAATTATCAACATCTGTTGCTTCAGAGTCTACCACTGATAAAACATAAACACTACTTTTCAACATATGTTGATCCTTATACAGAGGTTTCAAAACAACTTTCATCCATTAACTCCATAAACGGTGTTTATCTGGTGAGGCAGACCTGAACTGTCAGATCCATCAACAGATGTTGCCACGTCTGTTCTAAAAAGCAGTTCCCTGGCCACGTCATCATCAATTTTTCACACCCTATAAAACCCCTGCTTCATCTAAACAGAGTTTACACTTCCTGTTTGAATTCAAACTTCTCTATAGTGGTTTTCTCTCTCATTTACGAAAAACGCAAAAGTCTCTCGTTCGGTCATGGATCTCCAAGTCAAAATGCCTCACAATTACCTTCCATATTTGGTGAAAACTGATGAGAATACATAGTTTCACTCGATCATTGATGTTCCAAGGAACTCCAAATACCTCACCTTTCTCACCTCTAAAGCACCAATATATGTTGATACCTTGCAAGAATTTTGGTTGACTGATGAAGTTATACTCACAGACAACACACCAACTGCAATCTCGGCCAAAATTGGTGAAACTACCATTCAAATATCTCCATTGGTCATTACCACTACTTTTTCACTCAATGACCTAGAAGGTAAAACCACTTTCTTAAAAACTGAACTTCACACAGAGTTTTAAGAAAGAGGGTATGAAGAACAAATGACAAAGGCAACAATTTATAAACCAAACTTTCCACCAGAAATGAAATTTTCTTTCATACTCTGCTTATCTGTCTCTCTTCCAAGACAACCTCATTTAATGAGATTCCTTTGAAAGTTCAATATCTGGGATATGCTATCTTAACAGATACTATTATAATCTATCCCAAGCATTGTTCATGGACTTGGTTGCAAATGTGAAGGCCATAGAAAAAGGGTCAAACAATTCTTTCTTACTTTATCCTAGGCTTCTCAGTGTTTATCTTACAAAAACTTTTACTAGCAAAAGATTTTAAAAAGGGTCCAGCATCTAGGATGAAAAGTTTAACAAATGAAACTTTTACCGGAATGATGGGTCCTAAGACCCAAGAAGCAGTCTCAAAAGTCAAAGTTTTAAAAACAAAATCAAAGAGTGTCAAAACAATATTTGCTGTCTCAACCTCTGATGATGAGCCCACTGCTCCTGGTGATCATGACACTACAACCAGTGTTGTGAAACACACACACTAGAATCTTCCAAAAGAAAACATCCATCCACCAAACCCACCAAAAAGAAAACCAAAATGGTTACTCTGGAGGATGAGACAACCACTGTTGATACTTCCGCTCAACAGTTTGGAAAATTTCCACCCAGACAAACTCCTCAGTAATCCTCTCAAAAGGAACTTGTTGTAAGCCAAGGGGAACCACAACATGAAACATTTTACTCAGTTGATCATTTGGTCAAGAGCCCATCTCCCGGGGCTCACTATCTTTACACACCACATCTCTCACCATCAAGGACCACTATTCCATCTGCCCTTGACACATTGTTTGAGGCTATTGATAAAACTCAGGAAACAACCAGTTCCTTTCCGACACTTATCCCTGAGAGTACACCCCATCAATTCATTGGGATTGAGACAAATCAACTAGCTATCCTACAAACAGAGGAGGTGAGGTTTTTCAAGTGAAGAAGGCGCTTAGGAACACAAACCAACTGACTAGGACACTTGATAACTACTGCCCAAATAACCTATACACAGACAAATCTCATTCGACCTATCGAATGTCCAAATGGGTTGATTCGACCCATGCATTGGTCTGAATGAGAACTTTCAGTTCTCATTCGACCTCACGTCTTCTTGAAACAAACCTACAAATCAAAACATAAACTTTACAAACGACATTTATCGACCTAGACTACTTGGAAGCTATAGACACATATATGAAATAGGCATCTACAGACTCACCCTTGTCCGTAGCTTGGGTTTTCCCTTGTTGTCGCGTAAAACACCCTTTAGTTTGTCTTTGGAATTCTTCGTCTTTCTAACTTCAACTTGAACTTGACGCTTTTCCACTTGTTTTTGCAATTTCATTGAGTACTTTCCCAACAACTTCTTGTAATCACTGTTATAATGAACTTCAATTGCAAAACGAAACTTGATCACAGCTTGAAATCTCCATGCTTGAGCAATATCCAATGTATCAAAATGAATCGGATTGAAATATAAAGTCTCAACATCATGCCTCGAGCAATTAATCAACCACATTGGATTAAAAACTCTGATTTTCTTGCACATCTCCATTTTGTCTCCATCATCCATCACAATAACTGCTTCACCCGTCCTCCAATCATAATACCAAAAAGAAAAGTTTTTGCTGATATTTTGCTCTATCGGCATTAATGGAATCTGCATCATACTTGTAGGCGGTTTGTAATTCAATGTCACGTACGTAAGATTATTCAATGGATTGACCTTCTTGTGAACTATTCTGTGAGGATACTGTGGCTTGAAAATATCCCACTTTGTTTGACTTTCTCGCGTCGTCTTTTCTGCCATCCACTCCAATAAACCTGAATGCGAAGCATCAATCATCTTGTGTCTGCATACGTCACATACAACCAAATATGGAAGAGTCTTGATGTTATGAAAACGACTAAAGTACAAGATCTCTCTCTTTCATTTAATTCCGACACATCTGAACTGAGGAAAGAACTTCCAACTTATCACTCTGCCCTTGAATATTTGATTGTGATAGCGATAAAATTCTCCCTGAATAGGTGGAGGTGGATGATTAACTGCTTCTTCACGCAAACATCTAAGATAGTTCTTCAAAGCATCCGATTTCATGTTAATATCTTCTTTTTCGGCTTTAGTAAAGATTTCATCAATAACGTCTTTACCTTTCTTGTCAGCCACTTTCTCAGCTTCTCTTAGGATCTCGTCATCAATGAATGGAACTTGTGTGTTGTTTTCACATTATAGTATTCGGGATATTCTTCATAAGAAATGTCTTCAATCTCAATCACATCAAAGTTATCCACATTCGAATCATCTGAATGATGTCCTGGATCGACAACTGGTACTTTTGGAAGCTCTTTCTTCTTAATCAAATCTTCTAAACTCATACCAGCTTGTTGAGCAACGGCTTCAAGATTTCTCTCGTCATTGCTGTGTTGACTTCACCATCTCCAAATTCAGGATCTTAATACTCCAAATAATACTTCATATCATTATTCACAAAAATATCTCTGAACTTTGAAGTGAATCTAGTTGAGACATATCCTTTCTTTAGCAACTTCATAGCATCTTCAAAAACTGTAACATCAGCTTGTGAATTGGATTCAGGTTGCTTTGCTCACTACTAGAAAAAGTGCCTTTAATGATATAGAAACAATGAAATACACTAATTTAATGACATGCAAAAATGTATGTCATAACAAAATGTCATATTTGGTGAAATTTGAAAAATTAGTGATGCGCATTTTTGTGTGTCAAGAATTTTGTGTCAAAGATTTAAAAACATGACGATATCCAAATTTGTGTGTCTTGTTTTTGCGTCGTCAAAATTCAAATTCCCTCCTGACATTTTTTTGTGACAAGAATTTTGGTATTACCCCTCTCTGTCTCCCCTGAGATGATATATCCCCCTCTCCATCTTCTCTATGCTTTTTCTCTCTCTAAATCAAACCCTAGCCCCCATCCTCTTTCTCTCTACTCTCTCTATCACACATCCACCCGACCTCAAACACACACACTGCAAATGGATCAGTAAATGAACTTGACAAAATAATCCAAGTCAACGACTCATATCGATTCAACTCAACCATCTCCTTCCCCTGTAAAATCGACATATCAAAACAAGGTAGCCTCTACACTCTCGAAACCGTAGTCTACCATATAACCAACCTCCACATTAACCAAACGATTACCCCAATTTGAATATTGTACCGGTCACTCTCTCTCCTCTCTGTATCACACACCTACCCGACCTCTATCTCTCTCATCTCCTTCTATAACAGACACTGGCCACCACCATCGTTGGTGGTGGCGGCGCAGTGGTTTGGTGTTGCTTGAAATAGAGTAACATAGTCAGTAACTAAACGAAACCTTCATTTTATCATCCCAGTTCCCCATTTGTTCGAGTTCCCGCCTCAACGAAACCCTCACACTTTCCTCTCCACTCACTAGTCGGTAATTAAATGCCGTCGTTTCCTCTTCACCGGTAAATTATCATGAACTCGTTTTGTTGGGACGAAGAGGATTGAAGAAACCACCTTTTGATAACCTTAGTCTTTTCTATATCTGCCTAAGTATAGAACTGCTGAAGAACAAATAGAAGAAGTACTGAAGAACAAACACAAAGTACTGAAGAGTAAATTCATCAGAAGTTCTGAAGTCTAACCAGACATTTCACTGAAGAACTACTGAAGACAAACTGCTCATCAGCAGTTTGTCACTCATCAGCACTTTCACTCAGAAGCTTCTAACCGACTGAAGATCAGCAGTTTTACTATTATATTGTTTTGTTAAAGTCTTGATTTCAAGTTTCAATGTACAGACTGTAGTAACCTTATCTTAGCATAATATCTTTGTTAAATATCTTAGATTACTTCAGACTACAGTTTAGTACATTAGTCTATAAATAGATGAGTTTGTTCATCTATTTTAGACATGTGATTTTGTGTAATATCTTTGAACTTATATTGAAATCCTTCGGGCTTTAAACTTATAATTTCCACTTCACATCTGAGAAACATAAACTGCTATTACTGCTTTATACTTAGATCATTTATTGTTTCTCATTTATTATTCAGTCAAGGGGGAGTAATAACTCCTCATCAAAGTGATCTTTTAGACCTTTGAACACTTAACTTTCCACTGCTTAATAACTCTTATATAAATCTGATAAACACATAAGTGTTCATATAAACTGCCACTGATCCAACAATTGGTATCAGAGCTTCTGGTTAATCTGATCAAAATCAATCTAACAAATTGAGATTCAGACACAGGCTCAATATTGATATTCAATAAAAAGGATAAAAGGCTCACTTTTTAAATCCATCACTTTAAGAAAGTATTGACAAATCCAAACTTCTTAAAAATGGATCCCTACAATACTGGATCTGCCAACAAACCTCCTATGTTAGTCAGAAATGAATATAACATATGGTCTAAGAGGTTGGCACACACTATTTCTCAAACAAACACTGGCTGTTGGAGGTCTGTAGTTTTTGGACCTCACAAACCAGTTGTTACTGATCCAGAGGGAAAGACTGAAAGACCAAAGGATCCAAAAGAATACACGGAGGAAGATTTCCTAAAGTTTGAGCTTGATGCAAAAGCTTTCTCCATGCTGGCTATGGCTCTCCCAAACGAAATTTATGCTGGCCTTTTACACTGTGAAAGTGCCAAAGAGCTGTGGGATTGCCTAAAAGAGCAGTTTGCAGGAACTGCTGAGGTGATAGCCAACATAAGAGAAATTTTGGCTCAACAATATGAAACTTTTACTCACATAGAGGGTGAAACTTTAACTCAACAATTTGAAAGATTTTCTTCACTCATCTCTGAGTTAAAAATAAACAATCAGACCTATACAACTGAGTCTATGTTACATAGATTTTTAAGGTCTTTACCTTCAAAATGGGAAACTTACTCAATAGTCCTCAGAACCAGTTCAGATTTTAACACCTTGAACCTAACTAGGTTACATGGTAAATTACTAACTTTTGAAAGAGAAATCAATCAAAAGAAAAAGCTGCAAGAATCTGGTAAAACTGCTGATGACTATACTCCGGGTAGCACAGCCTTATTAGGACATGACTCACCATCCTGTTCTAATAATTTTGGTTCTTTTGACCACATTGACATAACAGCTGGGATCTCATCAGATGGATCTTTCCCAGCTTATGACAATGAAGAACTAAGTCAAACTGCTGACAACATGTGTTTCATCATGGATGATTTAAAATATTTTAGCAGTGATGACTTAGAAGAAATGGAAATATTGCATCAACTGGCCTTGTTAAGCTTAAAAACTAACAAATTTTACAAAAGGTCAGGAAGGAAATTTCCAGGACTAAACAATTCAACAAAAGTTGGTTTTGACAAATCTAAATTGAGATGTCATAAGTGTCAGAAGTTGGGACACTTTGCTAGAGAGTGTAGAAGCTCTAGCTATAACCAACAAATGTCCCCTGGAAATCAATATAACCCCTCATACAATAGGAATAATGGAACTAATGGGAGTGCTCATTTTGTACAGGCACAAGCTCCAAATGTTCAATATGTGCCACAAGTACAATATGTACAGATGCCTGCTCAACAACAACAGCAGCTCATGCCTCCATTTCCAACTGCTCAACTTCCTGCACAAACTCAACAACCCCCTCAGCAACAAAGCTTATTTACCTCAGGGTATGTTGATTGGAGCAGTCTTCCTTATGACACATCAGAATGCAGTCAGGATTCAGACAATAAGGTCTATGATGTCAACTGGGGAGAACCTGATAATGGCAGAAAGAATTTTGCCTTAATGGCTTTTGAAGGATACTCTTCAAATTCTGCTCTCACACAGGTATCACAACAATCTCTGTTAAAGCTTTGCACTAAATCTTGCAAAGAATCATTTGCTTTAATTAGAGAAACCAATGTGCATTTACAAGGCAAATCCAATGATATGGAAAGAAAATACACACAAATGAAGTGTGATTTGGAGAGAAAAGTCATGTTGAAAAACAAAGAAATTTCCAAACTAAATGATAAATCCATTGAAACAGAAGCACAAATTAAAACCATGATAGACAGCCTAGGAAAAGTCAGACAAGAGCTTGCTGACACCAAGGTTGATTGTGAAAAATGGGTTGAGTCTTGTAAAGGGTATCAAATGTTACTTAACAAACAAACTGCAGCCAATGTTAAGTTTGGCATTGGATATACCCACACTGAATCACCAACAGATTTCACCCACAAAACTGATAATGATGGGAAGAAATTGATTCAAACTTCTGATATGGAGGAATGCACATCATACCATCAGAACTTCCTCAAAAAGGGAAGTACTGCAGAAGTTAAAACTACTGACAATAAGCCATCAGCAGTTTCAACTACATCAGGAGTTGAGACCCTGAAAACTGCTGATGACCTATTTCAAAAATCAGGTTTTGTCAGTAAATTGCCTTCTAACTCTCTTGATCTATCTAAAAGGAAAGAGAAGGCAAAAGCATGTGAGATATGTGGTCTGTTTAACCACATAACTGAACTTTGCAAATTTAGAAAGGTAAATCAGTTAAATAAACAAAGACAACAACTGATTGTGGGAAAACAGATAAAACAAGATTTTCAAAATACCTTTTTTCCCAACAAACAACAATCAAACAAAACCCTTTCTAAGAAGAAGCCTTTATCTCAACAAAGGTCATCTTCTCAAAGTTCAATTTCAGAAGTTTCACCTAACTCATCAGCAGATTCACAAACTGCTGAAGTTAAAGATTTGATAAACCTGGTCAAACTTCTGATGACCAAAGTTGATGGTGGAAACCAAAAAGAACCCACCATTGTTCTTAATGACAAATCCATTGCCAAAAAGACATGGATTACTAAAAATGGTCCACAACAAGCTGCACCTGTTCTCAAGAGCAAACCCAAAGCCAAACTGGCTTGGGTTGCCAAAACTAACTAATTTGCTATCTTGTGCAGAGAGTCTCCAGAGGTTTGAATAGCATATGGTATGTGGATAGTGGAGGCTCAATGCACATGACTGGATGCAGATACCTGATAAACAATTTTATCAGTCAAAGAGAAGGATCTGTGTCCTTTGGGAACAATGCCAAGGGATATGTGCTAGGATATGGCAATGTATCCTCAGGCAAAATGCAGTTTGACAAGGTCAATCTGGTTGAAAACCTTGAGTACAACTTGCTGAGTGTCTCTCAAATGTGTGACAAAGGATATTCTTCCTTTTTCACAAAGACAGCATGCAAGATCATATCACCAGAAGGCCAGAAGTTGATAGAGAAGATCATTGAAGATCATACTTTGCTGATTGCCAAAAGATGTGGCAATGTCTATGCAGTGGACATTGAAAAAGACAAAGTATTGAACAAGACTGCCTGTTTCTTCTCAAAGGCATCAACTTCAGAAAATGATCTCTGGCATAGGAGACTTGGCCATGTGAACTTTAAAACCATCAATAAAGTCACAAAAATGGGCTTGGTCAGAGGTCTACCTTTGAAGGAATATCAGTGCAAAGAACACTGTGTTTCCTGTCTTAAAGGTAAACAGCATAAGTCCTCTTATAAGTCTATTGAAGAATCAAAAACAACTGCATGTCTTCAACTACTCCATATGGACTTATTTGGACCAGTCAAGATTATGAGCCTTGGTAAGAAGAAGTACTGCTTGGTCATCATTGATGACTACTCAAGATTCACATGGGTCTTCTTCTTATATTCCAAGGATGAGGCAGCTGAAATCATCAAGTTCTTTATTCTACAAGTAGAGAAGCAATACTCTCTATCTGTCAAAGTCATCAGGAGTGACAATGGGACAGAGTTCAGGAACAAGACTCTGGATGAATTCTGTCTGTCTAAAGGGATTGTTAGACAGTTCAGCATTCCCAGAACACCTGAACAAAATGGTGTGGTAGAAAGAAAGAACAGAACATTAATTGAAGCAGCCAGAACAATGTTAGCTGATTCAGGCCTACCTTTGTATTTTTGGGCTGAAGCAGTCAACACTGCATGTTATGTTCAGAATAGAGTTCTTATCAACAAGAGACATACCAAGACTGCCTATGAAATTCTTCATGGCATTAAGCCCCTTATCTCCTTCTTCAGGGCTTTTGGATGTCAATGTTTTATCCTCAACATCAAAGACTCTATCTCTAAGTTTGCTGCAAAAGTTGATACAGGTTATTTTCTTGGTTATTCTCCTTTGAGAAAAGCTTACAAAGTATTCAATTCAAGAACCAGGATAGTAGAAGAAACACTGAATGTCAAGTTCAATGAATCAAAACACACTCTTATTCCAGCAGATCCTGCTGAATTATTTGATCTTGACAGTTTTCATTTCGGACCTGAAAAGACTGTTGAATCATCCAAACCTCCTCAAAATGGTTTTCAAGGATTTGAAGATGATGGTCCTGCACCATGGACTCCAAACACAGTCAGAAGATCAACTATTAAACCTTCAGAAGTTTCAATAGCTTCTACTTCAGGAACTACTGATGAACATTTTGAAACTACTGATTCAGCTGAACCTAAAACTCCTGAAGATCAAATAACAGCTGAACCAGATATTATCAATCTCAGTGGTCTATTTGAAGAACCTGTAGAGCCATCATCCAGTACAGGTTTACAACAACTGATTGAACACAAGGATCATCCATTGGAACAAATCATGGGTGACATTGCATCAGGGGTACTCACAAGAAACCAGCTCTCCAACTTTTGCTTATTCTCAGCATTCATCTCTCAGTTGGAACCAAAGAAGTATCAAGAAGCCCTCAAAGACAACAATTGGGTGCAAGCAATGCAAGAAGAGTTGCTTCAATTCAAGAAACAACAGGTCTGGGAAATCTGTCCCTTACCTGAAAACAAGCAACCAATTGGAACAAGATGGGTCTTCAGAAACAAATCAGATGAGGCTGGTATGATCATCAAGAACAAAGCAAGACTAGTGGTACAAGGTTATTCCCAAGAGGAAGGAATTGATTATGATGAAACCTTTGCACCAGTTGCAAGACTTGAAGCTATCAGGTTATTTTTAGCTTATGCAATTTCCAACAACATTAAAGTTTATCAAATGGATGTCAAAAGTGCATTTTTGTATGGAAAAATAAAAGAGGAAGTGTATGTCTGTCAACCTCCAGGGTTTGAGGATCCTTCTCATCCTGATTGGGTTTACAGACTTGACAAAGCTCTTTATGGGCTAAAACAGGCTCCAAGAGCCTGGTATGAAACACTTTCCAACTTTTTACTAAAGAATCACTTCTCAAGGGGATCCATTGATAAAACTCTGTTCATAAAACATGTTGGAAATCATGTCTTACTTGTTCAAATATATGTTGATGATATCATTTTTGGTTCAACAAATTCAAAACTGTGTGAAGAATTTAAGAAACTCATGCAATCAAAATTTGAAATGAGTACAATGGGAGAATTGCAGTACTTTTTGGGACTGCAAATCAAGCAACAGTCAAATGGAACATTTATACATCAATCAAAATATGTTAAAGAATTATTGAACAAATTTTCTTTACAAGACTGTAAAACATGTTCCACTCCCATGACACCAATCACACAAGTTGAACCAGATGATCAAGGGAAACACATTGATCAAACCATGTATAGATGTATGATAGGTTCTCTTTTATATCTAACTGCTTCTAGACCAGATATCATGTTTTCAACTTGTGTCTGTGCTAGATACCAATCTGCACCAAGAGAAACTCATCTAATTGCAGTCAAAAGAATCTTCAGATATCTGAAAGGAACTCCTACTCTAGGGATTTGGTATCCTGCTTCAAGCAATACCAAGTTAACTGCTTTTTCAGATAGTGACTATGCAGGCTGCAAAATGTCAAGAAAATCAACATCTGGTGGTTGTCAATTCTTAGGAAACTGTCTGGTGTCCTGGCAATCAAAGAAACAAACATCTGTGGCAACTTCAACAGCTGAAGCTGAATACATTGCTGCTGCAAGCTGTACTTCACAGATACAATGGCTCCAATATCAACTGCTTGATTATGGAATCAAAGAGACCAAGACCCCACTTTTTGTAGACAGCAAATCTGCCATTAGCATCATTCAAAATCCTGTTCAGTTTTCAAAGACTAAACACATTGAAATCAGGTATCACTTCATAAGAGATTGCTATGAAAAAGGCAAGATTGAGGTGAAGCATGTCACAACAGCTAATCAAATAGCTGACATTTTCACCAAACCCCTTGATTCAACAACTTTTCAGAGGTTAGTATCCATGCTTGGGATGTTAAACTTAGAAGAAAGTCTGTAAGTGTTTCACTTTTTAAAATTCTGCACATATTTTATTTTTCACTTACATACTTATCTGTCACAAACCTCTGAAGACCAAAAATTTGAGAAAAGAGAAAGTTCTGATGAACAAATTTTGAAAACTACTGATAAACATCAAAATGGGATATTTTCAAATGAATATAACTACTGATGAAAATCAGAAGTTAGAAAAGTGTTTTAAGAGTCATCTGCATCAGCAGTTGAAACTGCTGATGAGAAAACTAAAACCACTGATGAAGAAACCTTTCTTCTTCAGCAGTTTGACTAAAAGGGTAAAACAGACTTTTCACTCGTCAGAAGTTTGACCTAGTCGGTTAAAAACCTCTGATAAATACCCTGTTCCAACACTTATCCATTCAAAAAGCAAAATTCCCTCTTTCTCTCTCAAATTCAAAACAAAACCCCTTCTCTAACCTAAAAATCACTGTTCGATCAAAAACATCCATGGCTCTCGTGTTAAAACAGGGACACAACCAAAGAGGCTACTTTGTTAAAGATGAAGCCTGGTCCCAGTATGATGAGATACTTGATCTCATCATGAAATCCCAATATTATGATGCTTTCACCATTGATCCACCCATTCATGAAGAAACTCTTAATGAGTTCTGGGCAAATTCAGAAACAGTGAAAGTGAATAATGAAGTGATTTCCCTCAAATCTTCTATAAAAGGGAAACCGATGGCCATCTCACCAGAAACACTAAGCATCAGGCTTGGTTTGAAGGATTCTGAGGCACCTGAGCTTATTCCAACCTCAGATATTCATCTAACCATGACAGAATGTGGCTATCAAGGTACTTTGGCACAAGCAACAGTTTACAAAAAATATTTTGACCCACAATATAAACTGTTATTTCATTATATTATTATGTGTCTTAGTCCTAAAACTGGGTCAATAGATCAGATGCCTTCAACCTTTCAACCTATTTTTCATTCCATCATAAATGAAACTTCTTTCAAGGCATCAAAACTGTTTTTCAATGAACTGGTTTTACATCATCAAAATGATAAAAAGAGATTTTTGTTGTATCCAAGGTTTGTTATGCAGTGCATAATAAAAGAACTTGGTGAGGGAGTACTTGAGGGAAAAACAACAACTTTAAATCCTTTAACTGCTCAAGTATTCTCTAGGCACAACAAACCAGCACTTTTGCTTGAAGATGACCAAGGGGAAGAACAACCCATCCCCAAGGAACCCACATCTTCCAAACCCAAAAAGATAACCAAAAAGCCTAAACAACAAAAACCAAAAACAACCAAGTCACTGAAAAAGAAAGTTCAGGAAGTGGAGAAACCTGAAACTACTGATGTGCAATCTGCACTTGAAAAGGAAGTGGCTGAAACATCCTCTCAGCACACTCCTTCTCCACCACCCAAAAGAAAACCTGTCACAGTTATATTTAAAAGAAAAAGATTTAAGAAACAAATAACTGTTGACCCTGCATTTGAAACTGCTGAAACCATTCCCACCCAAACTCCTGAACACCAACCCATTACAACTACTGAACCTGAACCCTCACATACAACCATAGAAATTGCCCAACTTCTCTCAGGACTTAAAGGAACCCATTCACCACATGTCACTCCCCTTACAACACATCAAATTGGGGAGATGCCTTCAGAAGTTGACATGAATGTGGATCCCTTTAGCCCAACACAGAGAGATGAGGATGAACAAGGGTTTGTAAGCCCAAACTTGCAAACTTTTGATATTTTTGAGGCTGCTACTACTCACTTATCACCCAGTGGTGAACCTGAGGACAGTAGTAACATAGCTAAGACCTCAAATCTGGCAACTACTGATGAAGGCCTAAGGCCAGAAGTAGGAAAACCTCAGAACCAAGACAAAGAGGTTCATGAGACTACTGGTTTGGGTCCAGCTCATGATATAACTGATCCTGCCCTCTCTGAGGACACTATCAGGGATTCAGATGATTCCATTAAGTTGGTTGATGAATCAAAACTTCCACAAACTGAATTGACGGTTGACATTGAAGGTCCTGCATCTAAGGTCTCCAAGCTCAAGAAGCTGGTCACCAAAGATCAGGTTAAAGACCAGTTAGCCCAAAAATCCCCACAACTGGCATCTTCAGAGCAATCTGAAGATCACCCAAAAATCACCCCTTCACCAAAACAACCTACCCAATTCACTGGGCTCACAAGCATAGACTTGAACCAACTATGCAGCCCAGATGGTCCCCTGTATCAGGCACTCAAACAAATTATAACTGATCAACTCAAACCCTTCACAACTGCTTGGGAGTTAAAAGCTAACAATCAGTTTGGGTTGATCAACTCGAGACTTGCAGAGTTGAACAAAAAGATGGATGAAACTCAAGATCAACTTGCAAGGTTGTCTGCTGCAACATCTCATTCTATTCGGCTTCCAGAAGTGGATGAAGCCAAAAAGGGGGAGATGATTAAGGAACCAACAGATGCTACACAAAGACAAAATCCTGATCAAGAAGCTGATAGACCAATACAAAGACCAGGAAAAGAAGTAGCACCAGAGTTCAAGTTATCTAAGGCATCAGAGGTAACTACTGATTACATTTCTCAAACTACTGAAGACAATCCTTCAGCAGTTGTGACCAAACCTACCACATCAGCAGTTCTACCTCCTAAACCATCATCAGAAGTTCCCAAGGCAACTGAAAAAGACCCTGCTCCCACTCCTTTGCCTACAACAACTTCCACAGCTGTTTTAAACCCTACTCCCATCAGAATGTCGAAAGACTTATTAGAGAAGAGTTTGAAAGAAGCTGCCAAGAAGGCAAAAGAAGACAGAGTATGGAACAGCCTAGAAACTAGAGAAGACTTGACCTTTGATGAAAAATTGATCAAGTATCAAGAAAAACTTGATGAGCTTGAGGCGGAAGAGAGAGCACTTGAAGCTGCTGCTGAAGAAGACAAAAGAGCACAGCTAATAGCATTCATCACAAAGAACTCCAAATCCAAACAAGTGGCCCTCAAGAAACTCTCAACACAAGAACTGACAAGAAGAGCTCAGATGCTGTCTGACAGAATAGCAACTGAAAATGAGAGGAAAGCCAAAAGAGCTGAAATAATTGAAGAATTAGTGGCTAATGACTATGGTTCAAAAGCCTCAATCAGCAAATGGAAAGAACAAACTCTCTATGAGGCTTACAAGAAATTCAAAGCAAAGAAAGTTGCTGAACCAGAAAGATTTGAAAGTCAAGAAGTCCAAACAACTTCTATTGTCAAAAGACCATCTGGTACATTAAGAAGGCCAGCCACCAAAAGAAAAGCAGATGGAGATCCCATTGTCAAGACTGACTTCAAAATGATTCTGTTAGAAGGAGATCAGTTGGTACATGGTGATTTTGATGTTGAAGAGAAACCCATCTTGACCCAATTCAGAGACAAGGCTACTTATGCTTATCAGTTACAACAATCCATTCAAGAAGAAACACATACAAGGGTTGTTACAGAGCATCACCTGCCCAATATGCCAATCCAAGGTGCTGCTGAATTACAAGGAAGTCAAGAGTCTCACCTGAGAGTCACTGAAATAGAAGACATTCCTCAATCAGGTCAACCTAAGGAAACAGGCTTGGTTTCCTATGCCTCTGACTTTGACAGGTCAAAGGTAAACATTGTGAAATGGTCATTTACTGAATCCAACTCAGTACTTGTGACCAGGAGAGACCGTTCAAGTAAGGTCTATAGAAACTCAAAGGAGTTGAGTGTTTTATCATCCAAAGACCTTCTCACCATTCAACATTTAACACCTGAACTTGGTCCTCTCACTGAGCAACAAAGATGTACTCTTACCACCCGGATGACAGCAGAGATCTGGAGGATGCTAGAAGAGAGAAAAGGACAACAATAAAGGATAGATAAGGTTTTGGCTTCATCAATCCAGGGGGAGATTGTTGGGACGAAGAGGATTGAAGAAACCACCTTTTGATAACCTTAGTCTTTTCTATATCTGCCTAAGTATAGAACTGCTGAAGAACAAATAGAAGAAGTACTGAAGAACAAACACAAAGTACTGAAGAGTAAATTCATCAGAAGTTCTGAAGTCTAACCAGACATTTCACTGAAGAACTACTGAAGACAAACTGCTCATCAGCAGTTTGTCACTCATCAGCACTTTCACTCAGAAGCTTCTAACCGACTGAAGATCAGCAGTTTTACTATTATATTGTTTTGTTAAAGTCTTGATTTCAAGTTTCAATGTACAGACTGTAGTAACCTTATCTTAGCATAATATCTTTGTTAAATATCTTAGATTACTTCAGACTACAGTTTAGTACATTAGTCTATAAATAGATGAGTTTGTTCATCTATTTTAGACATGTGATTTTGTGTAATATCTTTGAACTTATATTGAAATCCTTCGGGCTTTAAACTTATAATTTCCACTTCACATCTGAGAAACATAAACTGCTATTACTGCTTTATACTTAGATCATTTATTGTTTCTCATTTATTATTCAGTCAAGGGGGAGTAATAACTCCTCATCAAAGTGATCTTTTAGACCTTTGAACACTTAACTTTCCGCTGCTTAATAACTCTTATATAAATCTGATAAACACATAAGTGTTCATATAAACTGCCACTGATCCAACACGTTTGAATATTTATGTTTAGAAGAATATAATTACGATTTTGTAAAGTATAAATACGTTGTATGCTTAGACATACTATTTTGTAAGGCGATTGTCAGTTTGGATTTAGACTCGGAGGTGATGGTGTGATTGAAGATGTTAATGGCGGTTTTCCTCGTGTTTTCATGCTTGACAAGAGTGGCATTTTTAGGTAACTTTATGATATTTTTGCGTTTTGCTTAAGCATATATTCATGTATTTCTGGATATGTTAATATGTTATATGTCGAGGTTTCGTATTTATTGTTTTGTATCATGTTAGTTCACATGTGGACTGCCTTTTTCTATATGACACCGTTGTGGCTGTTTCACTTTATTTAGGTGCGATTTGGTTGTGATTATTGTAAGTGGGAGCGATTGACCGAACGAGGGACTGAACCGGGTGAATGAAGGCTGATTTGGGAATGTTAACGATCTTGTTGCCAACATAAACAATGTTAAAGTAGTTTCATTATTAATAAAAATAAGAAATCCGCAAATTTGTGAAAATGGTACCACTACTAAAAAATCCACTTAAAAAGCTAATATCTTGATTAGGAAACAATTAAGGAACTAATTATCTATACTATATTATAATGCATGAGAGAAGGACTTCTTAAATTTTAAGTTTTACAATTTTAGTTGCTTAAGTTACAACACATGATGCATAACCTAATGAATTTATAAGGGCAAATCTGACTTTTTAGCCTCTTATGGAAGTTCAACATTCTCAGGGTAGTTTCCGATAGATGTGTATTCATTTGAAATTGAAAAAAAGAAAATGAGCGGCCACTTTTGATTATTCAAGCCCTAATCTCAATAAACAAACTTCGCAATCATCTTTCTTGCCAATAAAACCTTGAATATTATTTCGCCTCTAAATTCTTCTTCTCCAATAAAACCTCCTCTCCTAGCTCTGATTCTGATCCTGCTGTTCAAATCTCCAATCTTTTCCAGAGATCTGAACTTTTGGTGCGTTTTTGTTTTTTTATATTATCTTGTTATTGTATGCGTAATTGATTGTGATTGGTTGTGTGAATCACTTGTTATGATATGTGTTAGTGGTGACAATTGTTAGCATGACCCGAAACATGATATGAAAAAAAAGAATATAAAATTTTGGCCTTTTGGATCCGGGTATCGAAAATAGGTCAGTTTGGGTTGACCTGTAGGAAAAACGGGGTGACCCGTTAACCAGTTAAAGTATTTATGGAAAAAAAATATTTTTGTTTTTGTTTTGGAAGTATTTAGGAAAAAAAATGTTTTTGGATGTTAGATAATGAGTTTGTAGGTTGTGGATTATAGGTTTTGAAGGTTGTGGTTTTTTGGATGATTATGTTGGACTACTTGTTTAGTGATTAATGAATGGGTGATGATATTGTTTAGTGTAGCACTTTTTGATTCTTTAACCTTTTGGGGAAGTGTTGGTTTTCTTTAGTAAGTTCCCGGTGCCAATGAATATCTTTGTGCATGTTCTTATTTCGTTTTTTTGATCTTTTTATTTCTAATTTTTGTAAGTATGAGCATTTAAAAATCACTCGACGATCTCGGGCTACGCTCCATTACATAGCCGCAAAGGAAGGGGGAGATGGCGATTTTGAAAGGTTGTGGCGTCAGCGATTTCACACTTTAGCTATGATCTATATATTTTTTTGTTCATAGCTGCCCCATGTTGGAACACCTATTCCCTCCCACTAATGCAGGTAGAGATGTCAGTTCCCTCCATCAAATTGTTCTATTGGTAATTCTGCAATATTTTAAACAACAATTCTGCACATTTTAACACCACTTCTGCATTGTTTTAACCACATTCTGCACTGTTTTTACAATTTTGCATAGACTTCAGAAAGTTAACAAGAAGCTAGCTGCCATTAACAAGTTATTAAAGAAGGAAAATTATCACCTGCAAAATCAAGTGCCCCAGCTTATATGCGAGAATGTGCCAACAACTCACACTGTATGTTTATATAATATAAGATTTTATGCCTAACTTTAATAAAAAAATCAACTTAATTGTGATTTTGCAGGGTTCCGCAGCTACGAATGTGAATTGTGAAGGGGCGGCATGATGGTCAATGTTAACGGATATAATGGATTAACGGGCAAGCACAAGTCTTGGATTAGTCAATGTTAACGTGTGTTCAATATATGTGTGGTGCCTGCATGATGTAATTTGGTCTTGTATTTGCCGGAAGATGAGACGATTCAAATTGAGACCCACAGCCGCAAGACCCCTCAGCCGCTCCTTTTTGTGCTATCAATCTGTATTTTGGCGAAATTGCTATTGTCAAGCACACCATGGTCACACCCAACCATTACATCAGCCTCTCCGCTCTGTTAGTCATTCATTGTACTATTGTCCAACACTAATGTAACCGCGTGCAACCCAGGTACACAAAACCAACTTTTTTTTTAAATTGTGTTCAGTGAAGTTCTGATTTATATTCTTTGCATAATCTGTGCATATTTTCTGTATTGGGTTTGTGACTTCTGTTAAAGGGTCTTACTAATTGGTGATTAATTGAAAATTTTTATTTTTTAAATCCTTGATTGCAGAGGTATGTACACCTGCAGCTTGCGCAAGTTAGTTAAAGTAACTGCGTATGTATTTACAACAGTTCTCAACTCCTTTGTTTGTGATCTATAAGAAAAAATCCAGAAAATAATACGAAGCATGAATCAAAGCATATATAAGCAAAAATACAAATATAAGTTGAAACAGTCAACACTCTACCAACAATGTCAATTGTAATACGCCAACCAAGAGCAACCCATCATAGTATCTTCTATATAGTTTACTCCGGTTCATTACTTTTATAAAAAACCTCAATGAATCAACATAAATCTCTTATAAACAAAGTACATATTTTGACGATGAAAAAGTCAAAATGTGTTTTTAATCTCTTATTCATGTATATTGATTGATGTTCCTATATGAATTCGTGAGTCTTCTTTATAAATTATGTTTTAGATTATTTTTTGTTTAGATTATATGTTACAAATGATTGGTTGATGTATAATACGTTTAACATTAGTGATTAAGGTTTTGTATAATACAAATATTGAAATAGTTAAAATGAGATTGATGTTTTTTGAATAACTTCATTTTCTACTGTTACATTCATGTGGTATTCTTCTCAAACCTTTTCCGTTACCACTTTTCTTTGTAGTGCAATTGTTGGCGCATTTGTAAAATGTCTATGGTAAAAAATTAAACGTATGCGTGTTCAAGAAATCAGACTTCAAAGGCAGACACGCATATACTTCAGGCTGGGTTATCAAGCTCAACAAATTTAAGGTATTTGTTTGTCCGTTTTTATGCATTTATGTGGCTTAATTTAGCTAGGAAGTAGGAACATACTATAGATGGCACTTATGACCCATTTTGATCATACCCGTTTTGATCCACCATCGATCTAATAACAAAATTTCAAAAAAAGAAAGGGAAACGTGTCAAATGGGTTGAAAGTATAAAAATAAATATTCGTGGATCAACCAAAACTGATCCAATCAAACCTGTTTTGACGCATAACGGGTCTAAGAATAGATTTTTAAAAAAAGAAAAAGGAAACGGGTCATATGGGTTGAAAGCAAAGCATTCCTATTTTGAGGTTGTAAAATGCAATGAAAAGTCATACACCACAGTACATTCCTATTTACTAGAATATAAAAAAATTTGAAAGTTATAACCAATTGTTTCATACCTATTTTCTAGCATATGAAAAAAATTGAGAGTTTTAACCAATTGTTTGATACAAATGCATATCTATATCCACCGGATTCAGTTTTAGGGTTTATGTTGTAATTTATAAAGTCCATCAATGAAATTGATAGAATATATTTCTTTAAGAAAATAGAGTAAATGGTTTAAAAATTCTGGATGCATATATTTTTTTTTAGGATTTTGGGTCTTCGCAACGGCTATGATTTTAAGTTTTAACCATTTTTTATCATTGGTTTTACATGTTTATAACCCTATAAAATAAGTAAATAATTGACATGGTGTTTTATATGTTGTTTTCGAGTTTATATGTTTGTGTTCTTATGTTATGTCAAATTTGAATCCATTGATATTACATGCTGATGAGGACATAATAGAATAGAGGGTCTATACCCTCGAAAATCCAGGTAGATGTGAGTCTTTATATACTATTTTCAATTAGAAGGATACAGATGTGACATCTGCCTAGAAAGTTCTTTGTTTCATGTTAACTAATTGCAACGATCATATTGTTTGAGGTGTGTATTGTGTAAGCTATGTATGGACAATCATAAGTCATCATCATTTGTTGTGAGTGTGAGCATTCTAAGGAGGTGTGGCATGCATTTCTGCTCCTGATTGTTGGGCTGATCTAATTGATTATGCAGGAAAAGCTAACGTTAGTTATTCTATTTGGAGTATCATGCAACGATTATGTTTGGCTGCTACATTTCCTTTAACATGTTTTTGAATACATTTCATTTAGTATGTATGTTCATAAATTTCAAAGTTTTCAACTTTAATCATATTCTATAGAGGTTGTATGTTATCTTATATCTTTCTACAAGTTTTCAACTTTAATCAATTTTGCATCCAAACTGAACTGTTTGACTAAATAAAGTCAAGTTAGCCGAAATCTAATTAGTTTGATTTTATTTATTTTTTTGTTTGAAATATTGTAATGCAATTTATGATATTAAACAAGATAGTTTTCAACTTTTCATTCTTCTACATAAAAACTTCAATGTTAGCATTGCAATGCGTTTAAACATGCAATGCATATAATGTGAACAAACTGAATTAAACCGAACTATAAATTGTTGTCACCGCCGCATCGCGCGGGTTTCCCACTAGTGTTTATTCATTTATTTTTTTGATGAAATTAGTAAATAAATGGAAGGAGTGAATTTGAAGAATTGGGCAGATATGTTGCTTGATGCACTTGGATTAATCTTTAGCAACTTATCTCTTCAAGAAATACTCATAGCTGTGCCAAGAGTTTGCAAATCATGGAATCAAGCGGTTTTGGGTCCATACTGTTGGCAGCAAATCAACATTCTTGACTAGAGTTATCGGTCAAATCTGGATCACATTGACCATATGCTTTGGTTACTTATTACCCGAAGCGGCGGAGCCCTCCACGAGGTGACTGTCTCGGGCATACCAAATGATATCACTTCTCGTTTCTTGCAGATCAGTAAGTAACATATTTTCTTTTTAAGGTTCAGTATTGATGGATCGTTTAACAACCATCTGTTTGCTAACAGGTAAATGTTATTTCATTAAGTTTCATTTTTATCGAAATAATTTGTTTATGATTTGACACAGCCATTTCCCTTATAGATTTACATTTGTTGCATGGATAAAGTATCACATATCCTTAACAAAGGAGGCAATAACATGCAGAAAATAACTCTTCAAGATCAAAGGTATTCCATCGTTAAACTTTATCGTGAGGTTCTTCATGTAAAGGTCTATTGTTTATATTAATCAAACACTAACAATATTTATTTAGTCATGTTTATTTAGTCATGTTGGTGCATGAACTAGTGTGTGAACCTTGTCAGGTTCTTCGGGTTTGAGGGCTGTTAGGCTGTCGATTGCGTTGAGGAAGAAGAGAAGGTAAAATATTTAATTTTTAGATACATTTACTTTTTTGAAGTAAGAATGAGAAATGATTTTAGTTCTTACCCTGATGTAGTTACTTGATGAAAAAAACTTGTGAAGGAAAGGCTTTGGTAATTTGTTTGTTTGTTTGCTTGTATAATCGTCATAAAGTGGACTGCTTAAAAAATTCCCATAATATCCTTCAGCAAGAACATCGTCAGCATTATCTTCGACGAAAACAATCAGGAGCAAACATTAATCAGTTTCATAAATCAAATACTCAAATATGATAGTCACTAGGTTGGGACTTGATTAGTTGGATTAGATTGCGACAATAAATGTTTTTTGTGAAGTTCATTCAAGATTATAATCTAGTTGTCTAGTCTTTTGTGATTTATTTCATAAATGAGGCCTTGTTACACAGGTTGGAGCTTCCTTGGAAGGCATAAACGGTTTTAAGAGCTGCAATTGAAGGCATAAACGCTGGGGGTAGAACTTGATTGAATTTGAGATTTACTATATTTATTTTTAAATGTAGTTGTACATGTATGGATTAAATTTTATGAAATGGGTTTATAGATTGTCATTAGTAATTCTGTGTGTGTGTATATATATGAATCCAGGGTAAAATAGTATTTTTATAATTTTTTTGGTCAAAAAAGATGACACGCATTGTCTGTCGTAAATAGATGACATGCAAGAAAGTGTCAATAAGTGTCATAAAAGTGTGTCAAAAAAGATTGGCATAACTGCGTGTCATAAACAGATGACATGCAAAAAAGTGTCATGTTAAATTTATCACACCGTCATCATTGACACTCTTTTTTGTGTCATCAGACCCCTTTCTTGACACGCAATGCGCGTCACGAAATGTGTTTTTTCTAGTAGTGGCTGAGGATGACTTGTCAAATCTTGGTAACATATCTTTCAAAGACTTTGATATGTTTGATGGATTTTGTTGTGAGGTCTCTGTTGCCAGTTTCTCTTTCACAATCTCCACATCTTTTGAAACTTTTCTCTTCTTCCTCTCGGGTTCTTTTGCTGGAGAAACAACTGGAGTTGTTGTTGCAGAAGTAGTTGGAACAGCTAAAGAACTTGTTCCTTTAACTCTTGATGTGTAAAATGTGTAGTAAATAAATCGGTCAAGTTTTAAAAATGGAAAAACCTACAAAACCACACACTAACGGCAAGTGTACCGGTCACAGTGTAGTAGAGCAAGTAAGTCCGGAATATCGAACCGTGGACACAATATAGCGACTCTCGGTACTAAACCTCTGTCGACTCCTAGCCTAGCAAATTGGATTTTTGTGATTTTTATTAATTAACTAATTACTAAAGCAAATAAACTAAAAGGCTTAAACGAACAAATAGCAGAAATTAATAAGGAGGGAAATCAGAGATGGGAAAGGCAACCACCTAGGTATCGAATCCTATTACTGAAATTGGAACTGCCTCGGCTTTGGAAACTATGTTGGCAATCAGGATCTTATAATATTCACCTTTAGTATCCTAGTGGCTCCCGGATCATTTACCAAGACTGACCGAAAAGGAATCCTAAAGGCTACTAATCTCACTGATTGGTTAGATCACCTCTCGGTCTTACTAACTATGCTAAAGTACTCGCTAGACTGGTTTAGATTTCTCACTCTCCAATCACAATACACCCTAAAGTGCAAGGAGTAACCTATAAAATCAATCTATGACACAGATAAGCAAATAATACTAGTGAACCTAGGAAAACCTGATCTCTCAGCGTTTCTAGCCTAAACCTCTAGCACCAAAGACAAACCTGACTACCTATCACCTCTCGGTCTCAAGAGTAGGAAGAACACAAATTACCTCTAAACTCCCAATTAATGTTCCTATGGAATTTAGGCCTAAAACCATAAAATAAACTACAAGCACAAAGCAAGTAATTCTAACAAGTATCCAAAATGAAAGACATTCACTAAGACACTTGTGGAACATTAAAAGGTAATAAATTAGTAAAAAGTACGCACACACATCATAGAATCATAAACAAGTTTCTGACTAAAACATAAATCCAACTATAAAATTCAAAACCGAAACATAAACCAAAATTAAAAAGTCATCATCTTCAACCTAGGTGGCCACTGATGTTTTAGCCAAACATAATTAGAGAAAACAATAAAAACATAGGTTCAAGAAAAATAAAAGTCATAATAATAATATTCATAAACACAAAGTCAATAAATATAAAAACTAAAACTTATTATAATCAAACCCGTTGGTTCAATCTTAAACCTATGCCTTCTTCTCCTTCACTCCTCCTCCAAATTGAATTGTTTGCTTCTGGTGGCTCCTTGGATCTCTGTCGCTTTCTTCTTTTTTTTTCATAATAATGTTGCAGCTAAGGTTATGTTATTATTTTTTTCTCCTTCTGACTTTTTTTGGGCCTAAGCCTCGTGACTCTTAAGTCAAAACAAAACATGGAAACTTTCATTTTTATTATTATTATTATTATTATTATTATTATTATTATTATTATTATTATTATTTGTAGTCGTCTTTGCTCCTGACTCAGGTGTTCTTTGCTCGACCAAAGTTTCTCGTCTACGCTCCAACGTCCATGAACACCAGGTGCTCGCGTCTTGATTATTTTTCACTGTTTTATGCTCCTTTCTTACGAACACCTATAAAATAATGAAATAAATAAATACATAATAAAAACAAATAAAAACATGACCAAATAGTATACAAAATACATAGGAAAAGAGATGTGTTTTGCAACACATCAACTCTCCACATCTTTCTTTCTTATTGCTCCTTTTGATTCCTTCTTAGACATGGACTTCAGACGTCCATGTTTTGTTGACTTTAGAGCTTGTGGAGAACCTATAATCTCATCAAGATCTAACGCTTCAGTTGTAGGATCAAAATCTGGATCTTTATCGTATACCTTCTGCAACTGAGTAGCAACTAACTCATCTATGAGAGTAGGAGTCTTCACAGAATCATGAGTGACCTTGGGATCTGCTTCAACATCACTATCAGTCTTTTCTTCTTCAGAATCAAACTCTTCATCACTTTCTGTATCTTCGTCTATCAACAATGTATTATTTCCTTTCTTCTTTGACATTAATGAGCTTTCAATCTCTTTACCTTTCTTCTTTGATTCTATTTTTTACTTCTTCTTAGATTGACGTTTTTCACTCACATCACCAAACATTGGGATTAAAGGAGCATCATTTTCAGAATCACTTACCTTATGTCTCCAATCTTCTTTCAGAGGGGCTTTGTATCCTGGATTCACCAAGTGACCAAACAATCTTCTCATTGGTGGCCTTTCTGATTTCCCTTTGTATATCGTCATTCTGTTCAAAGTCATCATGTTCATATGCTCTTTATTCCCTATCCGAGATGGATCCTTCACCAAATCTGGATACTTATCGTCAATGATCATTTGAAGAAACCTTGGAGACATCATGAACTTATTTGTCTTTGTTCCTTCAAAAACCTCTTTCATGTGATGAAATAACATCGCTGAAATGTTGAATTCTTTGTTGAGGATTAAAGTAACAGCCATAGAACAAGTAGTGTCGTGAAGAACATCAAATCCTCCTCTGATTGGTGCAAACACATGTTTGATAACGTGCAAAGATACTTGAATGGCGCACACACATTGGCTTTGTTCAACTGACAGTCTCTGATCTTTTCGAAATACTTTGCTCTAAGAAAACATTCTTTTTGAACTTTCCACGTTAGCTTGATCGGATCAGACTCTTGATCATTCAATCGTAGTATTATTTGGAAATCTTCTTCAGATATTAATAAAACTTTGTCTTGGATTTTGCTTCGAATAACCGTCTTTCTGTAAAAAAAATCAAGACACGCATTCACCCAAAACTCCTTATGATTATATTTGTAGATATTATGTGGCTGTGAAATAGCGTAAATAATCCTTGATCTTCGAAGATAATCAACTATGCCTCAAAATACTTCGTACTTGTCATCTACTTTCAATTCAGCCATTTCTACATACACAAACAATCAAATTATCATTAGTCAAACAAACAGATTGAAATTTACCATTTTTTTTGTTGACAAAAATCTTCTCACTCGTACCCAAGATGGCACGAATGGAATTGAACATATTTTAAAAATTCAATATGATCATCAAGACTGATTTAAACCTTGATTTTTGTCTCATTTTCCCCTAAAACCTTCGACTAACATACATCAATCATCAATTGTCATAAAAATAGATTATCGATTGTTTTTAAGTAACTTAGGGTTCGTTTAAACATCATCATCTTTAATAACAAGTTAAAACCCTAAGACCTGTGATTATGGCAACCCTATCAAACGAAATTAACGTGCCAAGACCATATGCCTATGAGGTGTTCAGCCACATAGCAAGGTGTTAAGCCATATGTCAATTTGATCTTTACAATTCTTTAGCATGTGCTAGATCCTCAATGATGTACTATCATTTCCTCTTTTTCTACTAGAAAAATTATTTTGGTTTTTCTGAAAAGAAACTCCTTCTAAAATTAAAAACATATTTTTGGATTTTTAATTTTTGAAAAGTAAAATAAAAAGAAAAATTTGATAAACCGATGAGGATTTTAATCTTGCTTTTCCTTGATACCATTGGCTGATAACAAAAACTCAAACCATGGTTTGTCAAAAGCTTTTGTGAACAAATCGACACGTTGGTAATCAGTGTGGATCTTTACCATGTCAATCAATTCCTTAGTATAGCAATAATGAATAAAGTGATACCGTATTTGGATATGCTAAGCCTTAGAATGATGAACGGTATCTTTAGTTAATGCAATAGCAGCTTGATTATCACAATGAATAGGGGTTTTCAGAAATTGCAAATCGTAGTCGCGCATTTGCTGTTGTATCCACAGAACCTGTGAGAAAAAACTCGAGGCTGCCGACATATACTTCTTCCTTCACCACACCATAAAGAAAAGCACTTTTAACATCCATCTGATACACCTTAAAATTCATGTAAGACGCATACGCAAGAAACATTCGAATGGATTCTATACATGCGACTTGTGCATAGACTTCATTGTAATCGATTCCTTTAGTTTGGCTATAACCTTGAACTTCCAATCGAGCTTTCTTCCGAACAATCACTCCACGATCATCCATTTTACACTTGAAAACCCATTTAGTTCCAATCTTCTTTCGTCCAGCTGGTATATCGGTTAAAGTCCAAATTCCAAGCTTCTTGAATTCTCGAAGTTGTTGCTGCATTGCATCCACCCATGATTCATCATTCAAATCATCTTTTACGATCTCAGCTCCACCTGCAAGACATGACAAGCAAATGACCAATCATTTTGTTGACCTGATTTATGAATTTTAGAATAAAGGGAAAGGGCTCCAATATTATCATTAGATGATGTTCACCTTAATTGACCACGTGTCATCACACTGCTACCAGGATCACCAATGACTTGTTGCAACGAATGATAAGTGTTGATCCAAGATTCCAGATGTGCGGGAACATGAATCACCATCTGAACATTAACATTCAGTGTCGAATCCAAATCATCACCAACATTTGAAGTAGAAGGTACATCTTAGATACAGACTGATTTGGGTTCACTGGAGGTGATACGGTATTCTTGTTCAAGACTGCTTAACTAGTAACTTCTTCTCCATATTCTGAATCCGAAGAATCCAAAGTATCAGAAACATCTTGAAAAACTTCTCATGTTGAAGTAGAAACAGGAGCATTGGTATCATTAGAAGCTGTGGTAGGAGGAGTTATGGTGATCGGACGCATCACTGGTGAAGTGACTGCATTTTGACACTCTTAATATAAACGTAGAATAGCTTCTTCAACCAAGCATTCTAGACTGAATGGCTCAAACAACTCTTTGTAGTCAAACATCCAATCGGGTCCTACACTGGGAGCATTTTGAGTGTAATGTTGCACATCCACATTAGACCACTCTTCAACACATTTGATTTTTTGTTGAAAACACGCCTATTAGGAGTAGCGTATCTCACAAAATATCCTTCCTCTATTTGCTTTGAATTTCTTATTAGATTGCAACATAGTACACGACGGCCCAAAATGGTTCTAGAAACTCTAAATTTTGCTTTCGTCCATTGAGCAGTTCATAATATGTCTTTCCAAACTTCTTCACCGTCAACACATAATTAAAAGTATAACAAGTTGCATGAATCGCTTCATTCTAGAAAATAACCGGAAGATTAGACTCAGCAAGCATTGTTCTTGCCGTCTCTATTAGAGTCCTATTCTTTCTTTCTGCAACACCGTTTTTTGTGGAGTATAAGTTGCATTGTATTCATGATGAATACCTTTCGCTTCACAGTAGGCATCCATATATGAATTCTTGAACTCTGTCCCATTCTCACTTCTAATCCTTTTGATCTTTAAGCCATAAATGTTCTCCAAACGGGTAAACAAAATCTTCAAATTATCAAACATGTCACTCTTGTGTTGCATACACATTACCCATAAAATCGTGAGCAATCATCAGTAACAACTAAACAATACAAGTCCCCACAGATACTTTTGCGTTTCACAGGTCCAAAGAGGTCCATGTGCAAATGTTCAAGCGGGACACTCACGGAATTCATTTTCTTGGGTTTGTGCGAGTGTTTGTGTTGTTAGCCCTTCTTGCATGATACACACTTGTCATTTAGATGGAAGTGCTTCACGTTGACACCTTCAACAAGACCATTCTTCACCAGATTGTTCATCTTCCTAAGATGAATACGTCCCATTCTCCGATGCCACATGGTTGATTCCTTCTCTGTAGCCTTTGACAGGAAACATGTAACTTGGCCCTTTGACGTGGTTGCCTTGCTCATATCAAGAGTATAAAGATTATTCACTCTTAGAGATTGAAACATAATCCAGTCTTTAGGAATCTTGAAACAAGGCTTTAGGATGTAACAAACTTTATCATCAAAGTGAACTGGGAACTTCTTATAAAAATTTGAGAAACACTCAGAAGATTGTAGTCTATCTGCTTCACGTATTATATCTTCTCAAAACTCACAATTCTGTTGCTTACACTTCCTTCCATTGTTATATAAGCTCCTTTGTTACCGGAAAAGGCAACATAACCTCCATTGACATTCTTGATGTCAAATAGAAGTTCTTATCCCCTGTCATGTGTCCGAAAGCTCCAATGTCAACAATCAAAAGACTGCTAAATGAGCCAGCTGGAACTCCATGCACAACTGATTAAAAAGTTAGTTTTTACGGGGGATCCAAGCCTTCACGGTCTTGGGTTGTCCATAATCAACATTCATAGGAACAACTTTTCTCTGATCAACATTCTCAGTAACTTTAGTTGACTCACTTGAAGATGAGGTACAAACAGTAGAAGAACCTTTTGGTAACCAAGTTTGCTCAGGTCTTTTCAAAATACGAATTTGTTTAGAATTATCAATTTTAACATTTTCATTTTTCTTTGTTAAGTCGTTTAGTTGAACCTTCTTGATAACCTTGTCTGCTTTAACAGATGAAGGCCCGGTATCTGACTAACAGATGGTTTAACAGTTTGTTTAATTGCAAAAACTTTTTATTTATCTTTTACCGTGTTTACCATTGGTTTCTTCTCTATTCGGTTCATAGCAATTCGATTACGATTGTCATAGATAATCGGTTGTTTTCCTCTTGGTTGACCATTTTGCCTTTGAGGATAAACATCTCTCGAATTCCTAGAGTTCTTTCTAACCTCAACTTCATGCCTTTTGTGTCTTACATATAGGTAGTGAACAAGTAAATGTCCTCGCTCCCCACATTTAAAACAGGCACGATATTCTTCATACTTCGGCTTATCATGACCACTCGCGAAAGTGTTTACCGGGCATTGATCCTCAATACATTTCCTTCTTAAACTTTCAAGAGCAGGCTCCAGTGAGTAAGACGGTTCAACACTTTGAGTTGGTTTGAAAAACGCAGTCACATGAATTCTATTTTTCTTAGAATCATCACAATACAGTTTTTGAATTAATTCTGGTGGAAAGTCATTTGTCCTCTCAGATTTAGGAAAGCAAATTGTACTTTCTTGCTAGATTTTTGAAATCTTAGAATAATTGACAAACTGTATGGGATATTCCTCATCAGAAAATATTTGTTTGGATCCTTCCATCCGTTAAAAAATTTTCACTCCTTTTTCTGATTCTTTCACATCAGCTTTCTTAATTGATCTTTCGATTAAGTTTTCTTAACTGATGGTTTCGGTTTTGTCTCAACCTTGGGAGGAACCTAAAGTTTTGGAGCTAGATCACATGCAATGTGATTTTCCAACGGAATTTCAACTTTTTGTTCAGGTTCGTTCTTAACATCCAAATCAGAATCATCAGTGACTGCTACCACATTTTCATTGTTGATTCCTAGAATTGGTTTCACATCTGAATATGGATCACCCACACTTGAGGTGTTTGATTCATTTTTAGATGTGGAAGTTGATGTTTCCGAACTCTCAGTGCTTATTGTATCAAAGTTGTGATTTTCAAATAGCACTGGAGATGGAACAGGCTTATAACCGGTGCTAGTTGGAACACCATCTTTATTTGGTAGTTCAACAATGTGGTCCAGCACATATCTCACATTGAGATTGCTTTCCAACTTTTTGTTCATCTTCTCATAAAGACATTTGACTTTGGCCATTTCTAATTTCGTGTCTTCAATTTCATTGATGTAATTGTTAATTGCAACTTGTTTGTTAGCAAGAGTTTTAGTTAATTCAGACGCATCCCTTTTATAACTTCCAAGTGTTTTGTTTAAAGTCTTTTCATGCTTTCTAAAACTCACATTTGCAGCTTTAGCACTGGCCAAGTCAGATTTCAAATTAAGAACTTTGAATAGTCAATCCGGGTGCAAGCATCATCAACCATACACGACTTCTTGCTAATTAGAAAGTCAGCTTCAGCTAATAACTGATCCACATCATCATCAAGCGAATTGAGGCTTGCCTCTGAATCAGTTTCACTTTCAGAATCCAAGCAATCTTAATCTTAAACATTAGAACATTCTTCAACAACCATCTAGTCACATCCTTGTTGTTTAAAGGATTTCGGTTACCTTGTTGTTTCGGGTTGGTGCATTCACAAGCAAAGTGTCCTTTGGTTCCATAATTGAAACAAGTAACTTTGGCTTTGTTGAAACCGTAGGTTATGTTAGGTGAAGTGGCCAAATCGGTCCTACCCGTTCGCTCCATAAACTCTTGAGCTCTTCTAACAACACTTATAAATTCCCGTTGAATATCTATAAGCTCCATCTTATCCTTGTCGATTTATGTGATTGAAAGATTTTTAGCTAAAACAGGAAGATATGATCATACAAGTAACAAAACCAGGTGCGGAAACCCTAGTTATGAACAAACTGATAAAACTCGGATCAAAACACAGAAAACATCATTTCAAATAGCTTTTCATAGATTAACTTTTATAAAAACGTGTTACAATGAGTTTCCTAGTCAATCTAATCAGTACAGACACTTTCACAAAATCACCTAGAACCTGACCACAACACACACTCGAACTAAAACTCTCTCTAACTCAAAAACTCACAAAATCTATATATAGCCTCTGCACATTCGCCCCTTTTGATGGTGCGAATGTGGAAGCTTTCCACATTCGCCCACTTTAAGGTACGAATGTGTTCTTCATTGCAGTCAGTCTTCACTTTCGCCCTGATCTGTTCTACCTTCGCCCATAACTTCTTACATTCGCCCACTTTTCCACTTTCAATCCATCAGCAAAATCCTCTAACATATGTTAATTATGTAGATCCAATCACTAGTCGCACTTCGTGCATCTACAAACTCCCCCTCGACTATTGATTGGATCGTTTTCGATCTTCGTCCATCGCTTTGTTCAACAAATATATCCTCAGCTGCTTCTTTTGCTCTTTTGTCATTTCAGGCTCCAACTTTCTTTTCACCGGTTTTGACACATTAGCCATCTTCACCATTTTACCAAGTTTGGCATCCAAGTTGCTCCCCGAGTTTATGTCATATGCAAAACAAACTCCCACAACTTGAGTATACTTCTTAGCCTGTTCAGCATCATTGGGATCATGATGAATCGGATTGTAGAAAAGCATGATGATGTCTTCAAAAGTACAGTTAATCAACCACATAGGATCAAATACATGAACATGCTTGTATTTGTCCTTTCCATCTCTCAAAACAATCACAGCTTCTGCCTTCCTCCAATCATAGTACCAAAAGATAAAATCAGCACTGAAATGTTGTGGCATAGACATCAAAGGTATTTTTCTCATTACTTCAGGTGGTTTGTAAATCAAGGTCACCCTCTTCAATCCAGTTCTAGAATCAATATCCCTGTGAACTTTTCTTCTGGGATATTGAGGCTTAAACCTGTTCCACTTCGTCCTGCTCTCCCAGACTAACTTATCAGCACACCAACCAACATGCGTATTATTCACTGAAGCACCAGACATTGGGAATCTGCAAAGATCTCTGACCGCCCAGTACGGTAGAGTTAGCAAATCAATGAATCTGTAGAAATACAGAATTCCTGATTCCCATTTGGCAGCTAAACACTTCAGTCTTCCCAAATAAGTCCACCCGAGAGCTCTGCCTTTGAACTTTGCATTGTGAAATCTATAAAAACTTCCTTGAGCTTCAGGCTTTGGTCGGTTTTCTTCCATTTCCTTCAACTTCTGCAAGTAAGTCTTCAATTCATCAGTTTGACTTGAAGATTGTTGCTTATCAGCTCCAAACACCGTCTCAACAAACTCTTCACTCCTTTTCTTAGCTTTCTTCTTAGCTGAAGTGTTTGGAATCTCTGTGAAGTCAGGAAATACCACATTTTCATCATTCTGTCTAAAATACTGTGGATATTCCTCATGTGTAATATCTTCAATCTCCACTTCATCCATTTCTGGAGTATTCTTATCATCTGAGTGATTTCCAATATCCTTTTCAGGAATATTTGGAATCGACTCATCCATCAAAAACTCTTCAAATGATTTCCCTACTCGCTGTGCAAGACCATCAAGAATTTCTTTAGCCACAGTAGCAGGTACTTCACCTTCCTCTAGATCAGGATCATTATACTCCAGCTCATATCTCATGTCATCAGTCTGGAAGATCTTAGCAAATCTACCTGTGAACTCTATCGTCCATTCTCTTTTCTCCAACATATCTCTGTATACTTTCTTTGCATCATCACTCAGAGATCTCACCTTTTCGTTCCAGAGGATGCTTTCATCTGAATCTGTATTCTCACCTTTCTTCTTTTTAGAACTAGATTCTCCAGTATCCTTCTTTGGTGTTCTCTTCTCGAAAGTAAACTTACTCGTGTCATCTCCCCCTTCATCATCATCACTATCACTACTATCATCATCATCTTCTTTATCACTTTTCTTACTCTCCTCATCATCACTTTTCTCAGACTCATCATCTTCCTCATCATCCTTTTCTTTTTCAGAATCAGAAGGCTCAAAGTCTACATGTTCTTCCTCTTTTTCCTTATCCTCTTCACCTTCTTTCAACTTGGGTGCTTCATTATACAAACTATCTAACAAATCACTAAGGCGTTTGTTTTCAGCCTTTAGTTCTTTGTTATCCTCTTTGATCACCTTAATCATACTCCTGTTCCTTGAACATTTACCCTCAAGCTTCTTATTTTCAGCTTCAAGTTTCTTTACCTTCTGCTCAATCTCATCTTGATTAGTCTTTGAAGCAACCACTATCTGAAGCATTTTCTCTTCATTCTGCTTGAACTTAGCAATCTCTGCTTGTTGAGCTATAATCATTTTCATCATATCATCCATCTTTTTGTTCACCTGCTTCATCACATCATCAGAAACAGTGACTTTCTTAGACTTGGATGGCTCAACTTCTTTGGCTTTCTCCTTCTGAGGCTTTCTAAACATATCTAAAACATTATACAGAGCAACATTGAACTCATCAACTGGTAATGTTTCAGCCTCTTTAGTGTTTTTCTGCTTATTGGTAACCGGTGAAGAGAACTTAGATGATGTACCAACATCTGGTATTCTTTTTCCTTTCAGCAGCTGGGCTATTTCTTTCTCCCTCAACTGTTTAGTGCTGGATTTCTTTGCCATAGATTTATGCTTCGGTTTTGGCAAATTCACTACAACAGTTTCACCTGCTTCCAACTCATCCATATCAATCCCTAAACCTCCTTCTTCAACAACAACAGACTTCTTCTTCTGTTGTACTTCTTCAATAGTCTGATTAAGAGATTCAGACTCACCAACCATAGTGGCCTTACGTTTGGTGGTCCTAACTCTTTCTTCATCCGAATCCCACTGCTCATCTATCTCTGTCTCCTCTGAATCAACTGATTCTTCATCAACCAAACTCGTTCCTTTCTTCGCAGTAGTTTTCTTCCTCACCACTTGTTGCTTGGAACTCCCCTGATCTGTCTTTGCCTTGCCCTTCCCTTTGGCTCCGGCATTGACAACCTGCCTCTTCCTCTTAGTGTTTGCATCAGCATACACTAAGGGATCATCATTATCCGAATCACTCTCAGCATGTCTAGCTTTGTTCTTTTCAGGATCAGTGTAATCCTGTTTAGCTAGAGCTCCAAACAATCTCCTATATGGTGGCTTTTCCTCATCAGGCACACCCTTATACCCTTTCATCCTCACCAATGTACGGATGTTCATGTGATGTTGACCTATGATCTTTATTGGATCCTTCCTTAATTCAGGATATTTATGATCAAAAATCATCATAAGAAACCTTGGGTATAGCATAAATTGTTTCTTCTTCAATCCTTTTAACATTTCAAGCATATGATCTAATATCATCCCAGAAACATTGAATGGTTTGTTGAGAGTCAACGCAACCATCAATGAGCTCAAACTTCTTCTCATCACATCATAACCACCGCTCACACATCCAAATACGTGGATAATAACATGTGCAAAGTACTTGAACTGCACACTCAGCTTCCCTTTATGCATGGATCCATCAGTGATCGGACCTTTGTACTTCATCCTTAGGAAACAAGCCTTCTGTTCAGTCCATGATAACTCTCTGGGATCCTCACTGACTTCAAACTTGATCTGCAGTGCTTCTCTAATATCAAATTCAGTAAGAAACATCTCCATGCCTTGAATCTTACTCTTGATAATCGTCTGATTCTCCCAAAAATCGTACTTCGCATTCTTGTAGAAATCCTCAACGATATCTTTGTAGATAATAGTCGGTGTGGCTAAGGCATGTACAATCCTGCTTCTCTTCAAGAACTCAATAATCCCAGTAAACTCTGTGTTTTTCTCCACATCTCCAAGATACGCACAGCAATTGTGAGATGCTTCGAATGGCCATTTACTTGGAACTGATGCTTCAGCCTCCTGAACTGGATCTGGAATGACATTCTCCACTTGTGCTTCAATATTTTCTGGTTGCTCAGCCATCTGCACATCAAAATCAGAAAAACGCGTCAAAATACGAAAACGACAAAAATTGAAAATTTTAAAGATTAACAGATTCCACATTCGCCCCTTTTTATCAGGTCGAATGTGAGATTTTAGGTACGAATGTGAACAAAATAGTACGAATGTGGAAATATGTTTATTGTAAAACACATTCGTCCAATTAATGCTACTTTCGTCCATTCGAGTCTACATTCGCCCGTTTCATCAAGGTCGAATGTAAACTGAAAAACCCTAAAATTTTAAAATTTTTCCATCTTGGTTTTTAACATCTAATTCTGATTGCTATGTATTCTAATATGGCCGATCATGACTCGTGCACAACCAATTGTTCCTAAATTTCAATTTACATCAGTTTTTCAAAGGAATTAGGTTACGACTGGTTCAATCAATCAATTAATCCACTAAATGTTGTTATAAATCTAATTCCTTCATTATTCTCCCCCTAAAACTGATGGGGATTGAAATGCAATAAAAAACAAGCAGCAAGAAACACCCTAGAACCACATAATATGAAACCCTAAGTTCGAACAGAAAATCGATGATTCTGATCTGGATTCTGCTCCATTACCTGTGTATTATGAATGAAAATGATCAATAAACACTCGGGAACAATAACCACAAGTGAAAGGAATCAAAGCAACAAGTCTTGGTTAGGTTGAAAATTTTTGAAAAATTTGTGAATGAAGGTTCGAACCTGACATTGGCTTTTATAGATAGTCCACCTTCGCCCGTTATGGTGGTCGAATGTGGATGAATTCCACATTCGCCCCAAATAAATGGCACGAACGTGGAATCTGGTTACCCGAAGGTGGAATTTTTGTGAAATGCCCACATTCGCCCAAACCAAAACGCCCGAATGTGAAGATTTTTCCACATTCGACCCAATTAAGGGGCGAATGTGAAATGGAAAAATCTGAAAATTTTGCCAAAACACGAATTCGAATCCCGTTCAACATTTTTCAATCTGTTAATACTTCAAAAACTCATATTTTCACTTTTTGAATGATACAAAGCCCAGATGGTGTTATCAAATCTCAGAAATTGACCATCAAGCACCGTCGGTTATCAAAAATAAAGCAGAAATGCAAAAATTTTGGTTTTTCTGAAATTTTAGCAAAACACACCTAAAATCTTTTTGGATTTTGTATCTTTTTGACAATAAAAGTAAAATGCATCAAAGTAAATGAAAGCAGTAAACATTTTGTGATATCCGGTAAGAGGATCATATCAGTTTTCTGAGAAATCTGATCACAGCGTTGATCTATTTTGTTTAATATTATCATTAGAAACAGTATGTGACACGGCAATTGCTGATATTGTGGTCCACGTAAGCTCACATGCAGACTATTACGCAATGCTTTAAAATGATACGAGTTAGGTGTATTAGACTAACACGTTGTGGTGCCCACACACACGACATACTCCCGTATCAAGTAATTGCACAAAGCTTCGTCGTAACGCGTGATTATGCCAGAGTTATCCGTAAAAGTTACAAAGTATATAGCACAGAGGTGTACAGGTCAGCAAACGAATGCAACAGAGTAACATGTGCATATACACTAGGTTGAGGCTGATATCAACCACTGATTTGCATCAGTAAGTCAATACGATGTAATAATGATCTTTGATCAATAAAACATAAAGTTCCTCTATTCGGTAACTTTCGGTTTTGGCATTTAAGCTCTTTTAGCAAATATTCTGATGAACCTAGGTCCGTAAATCAATACGACAAAAGTTTAATCAGAAAATCCCGGATAACCATAACATAACGACCCGAAACCTCAGATTTTGGCGATCCTATCAAACGAAATTGCGGTACTAAGACCATATGCCCATGAGGTGTTCAGCCACGAACGCGTAGTTCGTTATGTTTGTATCACTAATGCACGCAATTTTAGTCTACGAAGCCTATCAGCATATCACACGTAATCAACACACGCCTCATATTACTATACAATTCTTTAGCCTGTGTCAGATCCCCAATGATGTACTATCGTTTCCTCTTTTTATCCAGGAAATCATTTTTGGTTTTTCTAATTTTTAGGTCTTTTTGAATTTTTCAATGTTTTTGGTTTTTCTGATAAAAAGGCTCCCCCTAAAATAAAGAACATATTTTTGGGTTTTTAATTTTTCTGAAAACAATAAAAACTAAAATTTGAAACAATCCACTCGAAAGCATCAACTTCTTTGAGGATTAAACAATCCACTCGAAAGCATCAACTTCTTTGAGGATTACGATAGTAAAGAGAAATTCCCAATTAGCAAAGAGAAATTCCCAATTAGCAAAAATCAGAAAAATAAAACTAAAAAGCGATAAACCGAGGTGCCGATTAGTCCTGTTTTTCTTTTATGTTATTGACTTTTAAAAGATATTCAAAGCGGGATCTGTCAAAAGCTTTTGTAAACAAATCTGCACGTTGGTAGTCAGTATGGATTTTGACCATATCTATCAATTCTTTAGCGTAACAATCACGGATAAAATGATTTTTGATCCGGATATGTTTCGCTTTAGAATGATTTTCAGTATTTTTAGTTAATGCGATAGCGGCTTCGTTGTCACATTATATAGGGGTTTTAAGAAACTGCAAACCGTAATCCACCATCTGCTGTTGGATCCAGAGCACTTGCGAACAGCAACTCGAGGCTGCAATGTACTCGGCTTCACAGGTAGACAGCGCCACGGAAGTCTGCTTCATGCATTGCCAGGTAACTAACCTGCTCCCTAAAAACTGGCAACCAGCTGTAGTAGATTTGCTATCTTTGTCACAGCCGCCCCAATCTGCATCACTAAAAGCAATGAAATCAAAATCATCATCATTAGGGTACCAAAGTCCTTTTGAGGGACAACCCTTCAGATATCTAAGGATACGCTTGACCGCCGTCAGATGACTTTGTTTCGGCTTCGATTGATAACGGGCACAGAGACACGTTGCATACATAATATCTGGTCGAGACGCCGTCAAATACATCAGAGATCCGATGATTGCTCTGTATGTAAATGGGTCCGTCAGCTCCCCCTTAGCGTCCACTCCAATCCCGTGATTGGGTTGAATCGGGGTATCCATCGGCTTGGAATCCTCCATCTGGAACCGGCTCAAGACTTCGGATACGTATTTCGTCTGGTGAATGAAGATCCCCGTGGGTCTTTGGTCCACCTGCAAGCCTAGGAAAAACTGCATCTCCCCCATTGCGCTCATCTCGAACTTTTCCTGCATGACAGTTTCGAACTCCCTGCATAAAAGCTCGTTAGTTGAACCAAATATTATATCATCAACTTAAATCTGCACCAGAAGCAAATCATCCCCTGATTTCTTCGTGAATAGGGTGCAGTCGACGAGTCCGCGCTTAAATCCTTTTGTCATGAGGTATGTACTTAGCTCCTCGTACCACTGTCTCGGAGCCTGGTGCAAGCCATATAAAGCTTTGTTTAGCACGTAGACCTTATCCCGGTGGATTGGGTCCTCAAAGCTTGGTGGCTGCCCGACATAAACCTCTTCTTTGACTTTCCCGTACAGAAATGCGCTCTTGACGTCCATTTGATATACTTTGAACTTCTTATAGGAAGCAAACGCAAGAAACATCCGAATAGCTTCAATGCGTGCTACAGGTGCATAGATTTCGTTATAATCAATCCCTTCGATTTGATGGAATCCCTGCACGACCAATCTGGCTTTGTTACGAACTATAACCCCACGATCATCCTTCTTGCACTTAAACACCCATTTAGTGCCAATCTTCTTTCTTCCAGGTGGCAAATCCGTGAGCGTCCAAACTCCCAATTTCTGAAATTGTAATAACTCCTCCTGCATTGCCTCAACCCAGTCGTCCTGCAGCAAAGCGTCCTTGTATGTCCTTGGCTCTACCTGCGACACATAACACGCAAACGACCAATCATTTTGACTACCAGATTTTTGTATTTTGGCATATAACGCTAAAGCACCAAAACTCTCTGGCGAGTTAACACTTCGCAGCGGCCCTCTGGTCATCACACTGCTTCCAGGATCACCGATAACTTGCTCCAGCGGGTGAATACGATGAATCCGAGATTCCGGATATTCAGGTACAATAACTCCCGTCTGAATAGTCAAGTTCTCTACAGCATCCAGATCATGACCCGTGTTAGACGATGAAGCAACATCTGGAGTTGGAGTTAGGTTCACTGGCGGTGCCTCTGGTTCTTCTGCATGTTCAAGAATGACTTCTTCAAATTGTTCATCTTCAGATTCTGAAGAGTCTAATGAAGTAGAAGCCTCCTGAAACACTTCTTCCTCTTGTACAGGAACATTGGTATCATTAGAAGCTGGTAGGGGGTTCACGGTGATCGGACGCACCAACGGTGAAGTCGCCGCGTTTTCACACTCGTAAAGTAATCTGATAACAGCTTCTTCAACCAAGCTATCTAGATTGAATGATTCAAAGAAATCTTTGTAATCAAACATCCAATCAGGACCCATCCCTTGCACATTTTGAGTATACCGTTGAACTTCCACGTTAGCCCAATCCTCCACCCGACGAGTTCGCTTGTTGTATACCCGTTTGAGCGGGGTTGCATATCCAACAAAGTATCCCTCTTCAGCTTTAGGACTAAACTTCTCGCTTGGATTCAACATCGTGCATGGTGCCCCAAAAGGTTCTAGATACTCTAAGTTCGGCTTTCGTCGGTGTAACAGTTCATAAGATGTTTTACCAAACTTCTTCACTGTTAAAACCCGATTGAGTGTATAATTTGCTGCATAAATCGCCTCGTTCCAGAACATTACTGGAAGATTTGAGTCTGCGAGCATTGTTCTAGCCGCTTCAATTAGAGTCCTATTCTTGCGTTCAGCAACACCGTTCTGTTGTGGAGTGTACGGAGCCGAATATTCATGATGAATTCTTTTGCTTTCACAAAGTTCATCCATCTTGGCGTTTTTGAACTCCGTCCCATTATCACTCCGAATTCTCTTTATCTTCAAGTTGTAGAGATTCTCCAATCGAGTGAACAGAACTTTCAAGTTGTTAAAGGTGTCACTTTTATTCTGCAAACACATCACCCATGAAAATCTTGAGTAGTCGTCAGTGACAACTAAACAGTAAAGCTCTCCAAGATGACTTTTGCGCTTGACCGGTCCGAATAGATCCATGTGCAATCGCTCAAGTGGCATCTCAACAGAATTAACTTTCTTCACTTTGTGGGACTGTCTGTGTTGCTTCCCCTTCTTACAACTTACACACTTGTCATTCAGATGGAAATGTTTCACGTTTACTCCATCGACAAGCCCATTCCTCACAAGATGATTCATTTTTCTCAGATGAATGTGCCCCATTCTTCGGTGCCACATTATCGATTCCTTCTCGGTCGCCTTGGATAGAAAACATGTTATTTGCTCCTGTGATGTCATCGCTTTGGACATATCAAGAATATAGAGGTTGTTGACGCGAGGTGCCTTCAACATTATCCACTCCTTTGGAATTTGGAAGCCCGGTTTGAGAATATAGCAGGATTTGTCATCAAAATGCACAGTGAATTGTTTATCACAAATTTGACTGACGCTCAACAAATTATAGTCGATCTACTTCACATATGATATCCTTTCAAAGCTCACTATCCCATTACTCACGCTCCCCTCCATAGTGATATATATGCCTTTATTTCCAGCGAATGCAACATATCCACCATTTATATTCTTCACGTCGAACAACAACGCAAGATCCCCTGTCATGTGGCCTGAAGCTCCACTATTAACAATCCAAAGACTGCTAATAGGGCCAGCTGAAGCTCCCTGCACACATAAAGTAAATCATTTAGTTCTTTCGGGGGACCCAAGCCTGAGTCTTGGGTCTTGGAATATCATTGTTCAAACAAACATTCTCATTAACATTTTGTTTTGGATCAATCTTTTTCGGATTATTCAAAACAGTTTCCTTTTTCTCATTTGATTTTGAAGTAGAGGCACCTGGAGAACCATTTGGTGTCCAAGATTGTTCAGATCTTTTCAAGATACGAATCTGAGACTTTAGGTTCTCAGTCGGTTTCTGAACATTGTTTGCAAATGAAACTTTCTTGGTTACCTTATCTGATTTAACAGACTTAGGTCCAACATTTGACTTGACAATCGGTTTTGGTGGAACCTTTTGCCTATCATTTGTTGTGTTCACCACTGGTTTTCTCCATGATTGTTCCATAGCAATCCGATTTCTGCAATCATACTGAACTGGACGATTGTTCCTCCTTTGATAAAAATTGTTTTGATTATAAAACTGTTGTTGTTGAGGAACAACTCGTCTATGTGGTGGAACATAATGATCAATCGGTTTCCTCATGGAATTCCTCACTTCAACTTCGTGCCTTTTATGCCTTACATACGGGCATTGAGCAAGTAAATGCCCTCTCTCCCCGCATTTAAAGCATGCACGGTATTCCTCAAAAATATTAGGAGCATTCGGTTGAGCAAATGATCGAACAGGATATTGATCATTATACTGTTGATTCCTCAAACTCTCAGGGAGTGGCCCTTTTGAGTAAGCAGGCTCATGAAAACCGTTAGCTCTGTTTTTGGGTCTAATGAACTCTGTGACATGGACCTTTGGTTCTTGAGGAACATCCAAATATAATTTCTTTAAAATGGCAGGTGGAATTTCATTTGTTCTCTCATGTTTTGGGAACCAAATAGTGCTTTCTTGCCAGATTTTATCAATTTTAGCATAGTTAGCATTTTTGATAGGAAATTCCTCGTCAGAGATGATCTTATCGGATCCCTCCATCCGATAAAACACCTTGACTGGTTTGTCACAAGGTTCATTCTTAACATTTTTCTCAATTTCTTTCTTAACCACATTCTTTTCAGACTTTTTCTCACGATGAGCATTTGCCATCGGATGCACATGCTGAGATGATGAAACTGGTTCATTGGTAATGATGTGATTTTCTTTTGGAATGTCACATGCATTAGCAGTTTGGTTACAACCAGAATCATCACTCTCAGAGTCTGAATCAACGCTTTCAGCAGTAACACCCTCATCATTCAAACCTAAAATCGGTCTCACATCGGAATGTGGATCACCAATACTCGAGGTATTAGATTCATTTTCCGATGATGAGTCTGATTTTACCGAGCTCTCCGGTGTCACTTGATGACAATTATGGTTTTCAAAAAGCACCGGAGATGGCACAGACTTGTAATTAGTGGTTTGATCATCAATGATGTGGTCTACCACGTAAGCAATGTGCTTATAACTCTCCAACTTCTTGTTGACTTTTTCAGCAAAGCACTTAATGGCGGCCATTTCCAATTTAGTGTTCTCAATTTCATTTATATAGTTATTAATTGCAAGTTGTTTTAATGAAAGAGTATTTTTGAGATCAGAAATGTCCTTTTTATAGCCATCTAGTACTTTGTTGAAAGCATGCAACTCTTTGCGAGTAGATTGACAGTTCATGATAGCACTATCACGTTGAACACGAAGTTCTTTATTCTCCTCTGTCAACCTATCACAAGTACCACAATATTTATCACTAGTAATATTAGTGCTACACTCAGAACTTACAGGTTTTGGAGGATCTGTCATGGCCATCAAAGCAAAATGAGCTTCCTTTCCAGCGAAAAACTTGGAATAATCAATCCTGGTGAAAGCATCATAAGCAATGCACGACTTCCTCGTCTTAAGAAAATCAGCTTCTGCTAGCAACTGGTTAATATCATCATCCAGGGATGTAACACTCGCTTCTGTATCTGATTCACTGTCTGAATCTGAGTAAACTGATTCACACTCCTCAGGAACATTAGAAACAGTGTCAATCACCACTCCAGAATTTGCTTTCTCATCCTTATCCTCAACAGGTTCATACTCCACTTTCACTTCAGCCTCAGACACATCAACTTCAACCTTAGTTTCTTTCTTCTCATCCACTGTTACCGACTCCTCAATATCAACCTGTCGGGCAACACAAGCCACATTTCCACCAGTTGTAATCTCCTCAACACCTATTTGCATACCGGACCAGTCAAACCGTTCATCCTGTTGAATTACCAATGCTTGATTCTGATTGGTATTCTGTTGTGTCTCATTTGGTGTGGTAATCGGTATGACTGTTCGGTTAGTGTTGTTTGGTGATTGGTTTTGAGTTTGGTTTGGTGTGTTTGGTTGTCTGTTTTGGTTGTTGTTAGAGTTGTTTTGTCGGTTTTGGTAGTTATTTTGGTTTTGATAGTTGTTGTTACTTTGGTAAGAAACTTGGTTTTGGTTTTGTTGTTGACGGTTCTGGTAGCTTGCATTGAAAGGGTTTCTGTTACCTTGTTTTGGTGGTTGGGTGCATTCCCGTTTGAAGTGACCTTTCCCTCCACAGTTAAAACAAGTAACTTTCTCCTTGTTGAACCCGTAGGTTGTGTTAGGAGAAGTTCCCAAATCCGTTCTTCCCGTCTTCTCGATAAACTCCGTTGCCCGTCTCATAATACTCACAAAAGCCCACTGAATATCAATAAGTTCCATCTCTTCCTTATCAATCTGTGCATAGTCTTCATTGGTCAAATTATTGTTCCCAATTTGACTAGCAACTAACCCATTATAAGATGAAACCATTGCAGAGACTAGTGCAATGTGTTGCTGAGCAACTTCAACAGTCACATTTCCCAAGTTAGAAGTCTCCAAAACCACCGGTTGTTGATTAGGTTGAGTCATTTGGTTCATTGGATTCATGTATTGTGTTTGTTGAGGTGGTTGTTGAGATTGACTAGCAGTATAGAAAGCTGCTTGTTGCATCGGAGAGAACGGTGAGATGTAAGAATTGTTGTATTGTTGTTGTGGAGGTGGTGGTGTATATGATGGTTGTGAGTAGGATGAGGTTTGTGCAATGTAGTTGATGGTAGGTTTTGGTGATTCCATAACATTGGAAATGCAAGCAACATGTGGTGCCACTAATCCCCCTGAACTTGAGTTACTAACTGGTACTGAAGTGCCTCCAAAATATAAGCTAGGATTCTGAGGAATCTGTGATCTTTTAGGTTTCCTCTTCTCTTCCAGCTCTTTGTTTTCCAGCTTCTACACAAACTCGTTAATAGTCCAGAATTTGTATGAATCCTTCTCCTTGAGAACTTCCACATGCTGATCCCAGTATGGTGGTAGAGCATCTGCAAACTTGTCCACCAAATCTGTCATAGGAATCTGTATACCATAACTAGACAATTCAGTTAGCAAATGACAATATCTAGGAGTTAATTCTTTTAGAGTTTCATTGCCAACATAAGTAAAATTCTCAAACTCCTTTCGCAACTCTTCCATCCTCAACCTTCTAGTCTTCTCATTCCCATCATGCCTATTCTTAAGCACATCCCACAGTTGCTTAGACGTGGTGCAAGTCCCAAACTGATGTAACGGATCGTTTGTGATCGCCTGAGTCAACTGGGAATAAGCTTTCTTCTCCACAGCAAATTTCTTTTTCTCCTCCTCAGACATACTTTCCAATGGAACTGGTTCACCGGTGTTCTCCAAAACCGGTGCAGTGTAACCTATAGCAATCATCCCCCATGCCTCTGCACCTTCCACTCCCATGCCTTCCAAATGGATCTTAAACTTTTTCTGCCACTGATTATATTCTTGCATCTCCATGAGCTTAGGTGGCCGATTCCCGCTACCTGAAGATAAGTCATTAATCAGTATGGAAATAGCATTGGTAGTTTGAGTATTTACCACCGCTGCTGCTACTCCCCAGTAGTCAGGTTGTGGTGCTGGAGGTGCCACACTTTGAGGCATCGAACTCGTCATCGCGATGTAATTAATCGGTTGCGAAGACTGTGTGCTCGTCTTATGTGCTGCCACTATCCATGGGTCCATCACTTGCTGTTGTGGTTGTGTCGTTGCTGGTCTCGGGGTAGTCGGAAAATTCCACATGATGTTCACGAACTTCGAAAAATTCAACACTTAGAAAATTTTCCAAACTAAGTTCTAGGTTCGCCCAAAAACACTCTACTTTCGACCCTTTTTGTTCACTTTCGTCCAAAAGGAATTCACCCGAATGTAGAAATTCTCCAGAATGTAAAATATCCTAACACAAGTTCCACGTTCGTCCAAAAATAGTCACCTTCGACCACTTTAATTCCACGTTCGCCCGCCCGACGAATTGAATGTGGAAATCTTTGCCCGAATGTGAAGACTTCAAACAACAAACTCCAGGTTCGCCCAGAAAAATGCTAGGTTCGACCAAAATTCTCTCACCTTCGCCCACAAGTGGTCAGGTTCGCCCCCTACCCAGCAAGTTCGCCCATTTCAGATTTGAAAAACGGTTACACTTTGAAAAACGGTTATTTTGATCTCTGATTTTCAAAAGTTTATGGATTTGAATGATCTTTATCTGGTTTTGATTCGGAATTGATTTGGAACAACTTTAATTCTTGGAAAACTTGATTTTATCCACAAATTCAACTCTAAATCAATCAAAAACACTCAAAAACCATTTTTAATAAAAAACAGATGTATTTTGATCAAAATTATGTCCAAATCAGCTCTGAGTTTATCAAATTTGTTGTTGTATGATCCGTATGGCTCTGATACCACTTTGTGATTGAAAGATTTTTAGCTAAAACAGGAAGATATGATCATACAAGTAACAAAACCAGGTGCGGAAACCCTAGTTATGAACAAACTGATAAAACTCGGATCAAAACACAGAAGACATCATTTCAAATAGCTTTTCATAGATTAACTTTTATAAAAACGTGTTACAATGAGTTTCCTAGTCAATCTAATCAGTACAGACACTTTCACAAAATCACCTAGAACCTGACCACAACACACACTCGAACTAAAACTCTCTCTAACTCAAAAACTCACAAAATCTATATATAGCCTCTGCACATTCGCCCCTTTTGATGGTGCGAATGTGGAAGCTTTCCACATTCGCCCACTTTAAGGTACGAATGTGTTCTTCATTGCAGTCAGTCTTCACTTTCGCCCTGATCTGTTCTACCTTCGCCCATAACTTCTTACATTCGCCCACTTTTCCACTTTCAATCCATCAGCAAAATCCTCTAACATATGTTAATTATGTAGATCCAATCACTAGTCGCACTTCGTGCATCTACAATTTACGAGTAATCTTTATTTGTCAAATTATTATTCCCAATTTGACCCGCCACGAGTCCATTGTATGAAGCTACAAAAGCAGATGATGTGCCATCAATTACACATATAAAACATGCATAAATAGTCTTATAATAAGGCAAATTTGAGCATAAATTGATAATTATAGCTACTTAATCGTTCCTATTTGTGTGTTTCAGGAAATTGGAGCTCCAACCCGAAAATAGACGGGTTTTCGGGTAAAAATAGCTAAAAACGGAGATTCCTGAGGACACGAGACCCGTTGCGTGTTTCATGTATGTTTAAAGACCTTCTCGGGCTTAAACAGTTATAAAGTAACTCGGGGTTGACCAAGCAGGCCCATGTTCACTTGCACGGAGGTCCCGCACGCTAGAAGACAAAGCAACCAACTTAGGAGACAAGAAAAGCAAGGTTGTCAACTTGCACACCTGTGCCCACCCTTTGGCATGCCCATGCACGACCACAAGTACAGACAAGACAGATTCTGCAGCAACAAAATGTACGTGGGGCAGTGCATGCCCGTGCCCACTCCTTGTGCACGCCCTATTGGCTCGACTTCCAAGTTTCTTCCAGAGATCTTGGGGTCTTGTGGGAGGCCTTAGGGCCATCCTAACATCCCACCAAGGTTCGGCCTCTTCCTACCTTGATTATCTTGGCTGAGAATGGGATAGTAGGAGTAGTTACATGCAATAAAACATTGAGGGTCGCAAGGATCATACTAGATACATAGGATCAAGGAAGTCAAGGCTTGTCTATGAGTTCGAAACATCCATGTTCTTGTGATGATCACGATTTATGGTTGTATTCATCTATTATCCTCCGAACCTATTTCGATTTGTAGACTTTATTATTAGTAGTAGTTTATTTTTAGGTATTTGGTGTGTTCATCTTCTTAACTAACTCTTGTTTGTTTATCTTTGTGACGTGTTCAACTAGTGATTAACTTGACAACCTTTAAAATCAACCATAACTTAATTAATAAATTTAACTATCACGGGGTTCGTACGGCTTAATGTAATCCCAAGCTAGATCCAAGGCAAGGAAACCGGTAGTGAGACAGATCCTTCGGGTTTCTGATATCCAAACCATGTTAGAATCAATGGCTTCTAAAGTGGACCAGATCCGGGTGACACGTTTCTGGTTCTTACCAGATGTATGAGTGATTTTCTTGGCAAATGGAGGATTACCTATGGGTGCACCAGTGATATTCGGATTGCACACCCTTAGGATTATGTTCCACCTTTGTTAAGGATTTCATTCATCTTGGAAGGTTATAGGTTGGGTTTGTTAAGTCACATGATCACTAAACCAAACTTAAATTTATCTGATCAATAAATTATTAAGTTGTCACTTTTAAGATAAATAAAACAAGAATAATTTATCTAACCCTCGTTAGTACAAAGCCGTTAACTTTTTAGAGGATACGCTATCCCTGAAGCTGACTATAAGAGAGATCCTTCGGTATTCAAAGCCGATACCTACTTAGAGGAAACGCTGTCGCTCAGGTTGACTATAAAAGAGATCCTTCGGTATGGAAAACGAGAGCTAAGTGAGGTGGAAGGGATTCCTGACAGGACTTAAGCCTCTACATTAATTTAAGAAGATAAATTACAGGACCCAGTGCTTAACGAGAGGTTTGGCGGTGGTTTGGGAAGTGTCTAGAAAGCAGGACTCAAACTTTCCAAAGCTACACGGCAATGTGAATTGGATAACCGCATTGTCAACAGGAGAACGTTGGCTTACAGGCCAGTAGTCCGGAGACACCTTTATGGGGACTCGTACACTTCCCCTTTGCGTGACCCATAGAGTTGCTAGAATTCATCCCTTGTTTATTTCTTTTCTCATCTTCAAGTCTGAAGGGACAGTTCACCCCTGTCCTCCTCATCGGTAATTAAACATAATATTACTATTATAATAAAATTGACTACTTATACGGAGGGTCCCCAAGATGTGCATGTTTACTATCCCTATGATGTGCCGAGAATTGCACACGTTTTACACACACATTTTTACCCATTTTTTACCCAAAATCATGCTTTTATCTTAGTTTAACATGATTTATCTTTCTTTGTTGATAATTAAAGGATTTGAGGACGAGATGTGAAAAGATGTGAAAAATAGCAAAAAAGGCATGGAATTGAAGACTTTGAGAGATATTGCAGATGCAGTACGGCCGTGCACGACCGTGCACCTGTCCTGGGTCAACAGGTCAACAGGATGCAAAAAGTCAACTTTACCGGCCTGCATGGGCGTGCCCACCATGGTGCACGGCCGTGCACTTCAAATGCGTGTTCTCCAAGGCTCCAGCAGATCAGAACTGACAAGACAGTTGCATGAATGAACGTGCACGGGCGTGCCTACTAACTGGCACGAGTGTGCACTACCTCGAGACATAAAATTTCTGCGCGAAAGGACACTGCAACAGTACCAGTTGTCAAGAATGGGTGTGCAACTTCTTGAAGCACGAGCATGCACCTCCTGATTTGCCTATAAATAGAGAGCTCCATTCCTCACTTTGGCATCCCATCCTACCCCTAAAACCTCCAATTTCTCCACCTTCTACACGAAGTATCAGCCATCTTTGGGACTTGTAGGTGTCATTTGGAGCTTGGGATCACTCCATAAACACCACATTTGAGAGTGAAACAAACCGAAATCATCCAAAACCACTAGAAATCTCCATACAACCCTCACCATGTTTTGTACACAAAACCAACCTTGTGAGATTGTTGTATCAACCATGCTAGGCTAGATTTCTCTTGGTGTTGCTAGGGTGATGATGAAACTTGGTATGAAATAAATAGTTTATTTATGTTTAAAGTGGTGTTTTGTGTTCTTAACAATTTTTTCTACTACTTCTTTGTTTGATGAATTCACTAATTAATCACTTAGTATTTGGTTATGGGTGTTTTGATAGAAAGTGGAGGGACTTATAAGTGTAACCGTGGAGTGTAAAAATCCGCGCACTTGTAAGCTAACCTTAACTCCGCGTGTAGAGATTGGTCCATTTGTGTTTGGAAACAATCACACTTTGTGGCTTAATCCTCGGCTATCAAAATCTCACTTAGGGCGGCTATCAAAAGCTCACTATTGAGAGGTGAGCTTACCAGACACAGGAAGACCCTCACAATAACATTTAGAACACAAATCATTTTTGTAGTTATGCGATAATGCGCATCTCAAACACACCAGTTAAACAAGAGTTTACTATTATTTCATACCAAGCAACATCAAATGCTGAAGCAATACCTTTATTTTGCTATTGATTTCTCTTACAGTTTACATCTCTCTTTTACTTTTCTTCTCACACTTTAAAAACTCTTTTAGTAATTTTTAGGAAGCTGAGTAGTAAAAATCGTGTACATGGATTCGATACACGGTACTTGCTCATTTCTATACTACTCACGATAAGTACACTTGCCTGTTGTGTGGGGTTTAGAACATTAAGAAACTATCATTTTAGACTATAAACTTAAAACTTGTAAGTGTCACACCACTGTTTTCGACTAAATTTCTTTTTTCACCAAGTTATTGGCACTCACTTAAAAGAAAAGAAGTTTTAGTCTTTAAAACCCCACACTATCACCCTACTATTTTTATTTTTTTATTTTCAAAACCAAAACCTTTTTCAAAAACCATTTTTCTTTTAGAAACTCTCCGTTTTATTTTCTTTTTCAAAACCCAATTTGTTAATGTGGTGAAAGATTGAGTAGGGGAAAGTGTGTTCTCTGAAATACGATACTCGGTATTTACCCTAGAAAACTATACTATACACGTCAGGTTCCCTGCATATGTGTTGGTTTTAGTTTATAAGTAATTATCGTTTACTTATAAATTTGAAACTTGTTTAAGGGTTTAGTAAAAAATAATCTTTTTCCCAAGACCACTATTTTGGAATTAAAACACCAAGTTTTTGGCACTAGGAAAAATGATGTCTTTTCTAATTACTAAAACCCAGCACATCAGCAGACAACAAACCAACATGCTTTTGAGCAACTTCTATTGTCACATAGTTAACCTTCGGTTGTTGACGTTGTTGTGCGATTTGCTTTCCTTTCTCAGCTGCAAAAGCCCAAGGATTCCATTGGTGGTTGTTGTTGCTGAGTTGTGTTCAGTTGGTTCATTGGAAATACCCACATGTTATTCATGATTTGAAAAGTTCGACACTTAGAAAAATTTTCTGAAACTGAATCGTGGGTACAAATGGGAATATATAACACCTATTCGACCTGAATTTTAGCACGAATGAAACAATTGGAATTCTGTTCGACCTCTCGTGGGTACGAATGAGATCAAAGGCTCGAATGTGAATGAACTAAAAGCTATTCGTACCAAAACTAGCACAAATGAGAACTAAAAATGTTCATTCGACCCAAACTCAGCTGCCATTCGACCTGTCCAGAAGCCGTATTCATATTTTCTTCAAAAACACACAATTTTGATCTGATTTTTTAAAATTATCTCAATTTGGATTGTAAGTGAATAGGTTTTGGATTGGATTCAGAAATGAACAACTTTTGTGAAAGAATTTTTGAAAGTGACACCAAAATCAACTCGAAATCACTCAAAAACCATGTTTTATGATTGTTCGTTGGAAACAACTAGGGTTTTGATGATTTTCAACTGAAATCTGTGAAAATTTTTTCCATTTGCCATCGTGTGATTGAGCACAAACTCTGATATCACTTTGTAGGATTGGAAATTTATCAAGTAATAGTTAATTAACACAATTTGTAAACCATCAGGTGCGGTAACCCGAACGATCTAGCAAATTGATATAAACCGATGTTGAATCACACAAGAAATCATTTTCTATGTTTATCTTAATCAATAACTTAAAATACACGGTTACAAATTTGATATAATATAAACCATCAGTTCTAGGGTTATCTTGACAGAGTATCGGCGCTTAGGAACACATACCAACTAACTAGGACTCTTGATAACTGCTGCGCAACTAACCTATATATAGACAAACCTCATTCGTCCTATCGAAGGTCCGAACGGGTTGATTCGACCCATGCATTGGTTTGAATGATAATTTTCAGTTCTCATTTGACCTCACGTCTACTCGAACAAAACCTACAAATCAAAACATAAACTTTACAAACGACATTTGTCGACATAGACTACTCGAAAGCTACAGATACATATATGAAATAATATTCTACAAAAGGGGCATCTGATGATGTTCATATAGACTCACCTCCTAGAGCTGAGCCAGATACAACTACCACCACAGGTAGGAATTTAGATGATCCTATTAACTTAGGTGATGTATTAAAATTCAAAGAATTAACGGATAGAGTGAACCACGTTGATTCATCTCTTCCTTATCAATCTGTGCATAGTCTTCATTGGTCAAATTATTGTTCCCAATTTGACTAGCAACTAACCCATTATAAGATGAAACCATTGCAGAGACTAGTGCAATGTGTTGCTGAGCAACTTCAACAGTCACATTTCCCAAGTTAGAAGTCTCCAAAACCACCGGTTGTTGATTAGGTTGAGTCATTTGGTTCATTGGATTCATGTATTGTGTTTGTTGAGGTGGTTGTTGAGATTGACTAGCAGTATAGAAAGCTGCTTGTTGCATCGGAGAGAACGGTGAGATGTAAGAATTGTTGTATTGTTGTTGTGGAGGTGGTGGTGTATATGATGGTTGTGAGTAGGATGAGGTTTGTGCAATGTAGTTGATGGTAGGTTTTGGTGATTCCATAACATTGGAAATGCAAGCAACATGTGGTGCCACTAATCCCCATGAACTTGAGTTACTAACTGGTACTGAAGTGCCTCCAAAATATAAGCTAGGATTCTGAGGAATCTGTGATCTTTTAGCTTTCCTCTTCTCTTCCAGCTCTTTGTTTTCCAGCTTCTACACAAACTCGTTAATAGTCCAGAATTTGTATGAATCCTTCTCCTTGAGAACTTCCACATGCTGATCCCAGTATGGTGGTAGAGCATCTGCAAACTTGTCCACCAAATCTGTCATAGGAATCTGTATACCATAACTAGACAATTCAGTTAGCAAATGACAATATCTAGGAGTTAATTCTTTTAGAGTTTCATTGCCAACATAAGTAAAATTCTCAAACTCCTTTCGCAACTCTTCCATCCTCAACCTTCTAGTCTTCTCATTCCCATCATGCCTATTCTTAAGCACATCCCACAGTTGCTTAGACGTGGTGCAAGTCCCAAACTGATGTAACGGATCGTTTGTGATCGCCTGAGTCAACTGGGAATAAGCTTTCTTCTCCACAGCAAATTTCTTTTTCTCCTCCTCAGACATACTTTCCAATGGAACTGGTTCACCGGTGTTCTCCAAAACCGGTGCAGTGTAACCTATAGCAATCATCCCCCATGCCTCTGCACCTTCCACTCCCATGCCTTCCAAATGGATCTTAAACTTTTTCTGCCACTGATTATATTCTTGCATCTCCATGAGCTTAGGTGGCCGATTCCCGCTACCTGAAGATAAGTCATTAATCAGTGTGGAAATAGCATTGGTAGTTTGAGTATTTACCACCGCTGCTGCTACTCCCCAGTAGTCAGGTTGTGGTGCTGGAGGTGCCACACTTTGAGGCATCGAACTCGTCATCGCGATGTAATTAATCGGTTGCGAAGACTGTGTGCTCGTCTTATGTGCTGCCACTATCCATGGGTCCATCACTTGCTGTTGTGGTTGTGTCGTTGCTGGTCTCGGGGTAGTCGGAAAATTCCACATGATGTTCACGAACTTCGAAAAATTCAACACTTAGAAAATTTTCCAAACTAAGTTCTAGGTTCGCCCAAAAACACTCTACTTTCGACCCTTTTTGTTCACTTTCGTCCAAAAGGAATTCACCCGAATGTAGAAATTCACCAGAATGTAAAATATCCTAACACAAGTTCCACGTTCGTCCAAAAATAGTCACCTTCGACCACTTTAATTCCACGTTCGCCCGCCCGACGAATTGAATGTGGAAATCTTTGCCCGAATGTGAAGACTTCAAACAACAAACTCCAGGTTCGCCCAGAAAAATTCTAGGTTCGACCAAAATTCTCTCACCTTCGCCCACAAGTGGTCAGGTTCGCCCCCTACCCAGCAAGTTCGCCCATTTCAGATTTGAAAAACGGTTACACTTTGAAAAACGGTTATTTTGATCTCTGATTTTCAAAAGTTTATGGATTTGAATGATCTTTATCTGGTTTTGATTCGGAATTGATTTGGAACAACTTTAATTCTTGGAAAACTTGATTTTATCCACAAATTCAACTCTAAATCAATCAAAAACACTCAAAAACCATTTTTAATAAAAAACAAATGTATTTTGATCAAAATTATGTCCAAATCAGCTCTGAGTTTATCAAATTTGTTGTTGTATGATCCGTATGGCTCTGATACCACTTTGTGATTGAAAGATTTTTAGCTAAAACAGGAAGATATGATCATACAAGTAACAAAACCAGGTGCGGAAACCCTAGTTATGAACAAACTGATAAAACTCGGATCAAAACACAGAAAACATCATTTCAAATAGCTTTTCATAGATTAACTTTTATAAAAACGTGTTACAATGAGTTTCCTAGTCAATCTAATCAGTACAGACACTTTCACAAAATCACCTAGAACCTGACCACAACACACACTCGAACTAAAACTCTCTCTAACTCAAAAACTCACAAAATCTATATATAGCCTCTGCACATTCGCCCCTTTTGATGGTGCGAATGTGGAAGCTTTCCACATTCGCCCACTTTAAGGTACGAATGTGTTCTTCATTGCAGTCAGTCTTCACTTTCGCCCTGATCTGTTCTACCTTCGCCCATAACTTCTTACATTCGCCCACTTTTCCACTTTCAATCCATCAGCAAAATCCTCTAACATATGTTAATTATGTAGATCCAATCACTAGTCGCACTTCGTGCATCTACAATTTACGAGTAATCTTTATTTGTCAAATTATTATTCCCAATTTGACCCGCCACGAGTCCATTGTATGAAGCTACAAAAGCAGATGATGTGCCATCAATTACACATATAAAACATGCATAAATAGTCTTATAATAAGGCAAATTTGAGCATAAATTGATAATTATAGCTACTTAATCGTTCCTATTTGTGTGTTTCAGGAAATTGGAGCTCCAACCCGAAAATAGACGGGTTTTCGGGTAAAAATAGCTAAAAACGGAGATTCCTAAAGACACGAGACCCGTTGCGTGTTTCATGTATGTTTAAAGACCTTCTCGGGCTTAAACAGTTATAAAGTAACTCGGGGTTGACCAAGCAGGCCCATGTTCACTTGCACGGAGGTCCCGCACGCTAGAAGACAAAGCAACCAACTTAGGAGACAAGAAAAGCAAGGTTGTCAACTTGCACACCTGTGCCCACCCTTTGGCATGCCCATGCACGACCACAAGTACAGACAAGACAGATTCTGCAGCAACAAAATGTACGTGGGGCAGTGCATGCCCGTGCCCACTCCTTGTGCACGCCCTATTGGCTCGACTTCCAAGTTTCTTCCAGAGATCTTGGGGTCTTGTGGGAGGCCTTAGGGCCATCCTAACATCCCACCAAGGTTCGGCCTCTTCCTACCTTGATTATCTTGGCTGAGAATGGGATAGTAGGAGTAGTTACATGCAATAAAACATTGAGGGTCGCAAGGATCATACTAGATACATAGGATCAAGGAAGTCAAGGCTTGTCTATGAGTTCGAAACATCCATGTTCTTGTGATGATCACGATTTATGGTTGTATTCATCTATTATCCTCCGAACCTATTTCGATTTGTAGACTTTATTATTAGTAGTAGTTTATTTTTAGTTATTTGGTGTGTTCATCTTCTTAACTAACTCTTGTTTGTTTATCTTTGTGACGTGTTCAACTAGTGATTAACTTGACAACCTTTAAAATCAACCATAACTTAATTAATAAATTTAACTATCACGGGGTTCGTACGGCTTAATGTAATCCCAAGCTAGATCCAAGGCAAGGAAACCGGTAGTGAGACAGATCCTTCGGGTTTCTGATATCCAAACCATGTTAGAATCAATGGCTTCTAAAGTGGACCAGATCCGGGTGACACGTTTCTGGTTCTTACCAGATGTATGAGTGATTTTCTTGGCAAATGGAGGATTACCTATGGGTGCACCAGTGATATTCGGATTGCACACCCTTAGGATTATGTTCCACCTTTGTTAAGGATTTCATTCATCTTGGAAGGTTATAGGTTGGGTTTGTTAAGTCACATGATCACTAAACCAAACTTAAATTTATCTGATCAATAAATTATTAAGTTGTCACTTTTAAGATAAATAAAACAAGAATAATTTATCTAACCCTCGTTAGTACAAAGCCGTTAACTTTTTAGAGGATACGCTATCCCTGAAGCTGACTATAAGAGAGATCCTTCGGTATTCAAAGCCGATACCTACTTAGAGGAAACGCTGTCGCTCAGGTTGACTATAAAAGAGATCCTTCGGTATGGAAAACGAGAGCTAAGTGAGGTGGAAGGGATTCCTGACAGGACTTAAGCCTCTACATTAATTTAAGAAGATAAATTACAGGACCCAGTGCTTAACGAGAGGTTTGGCGGTGGTTTGGGAAGTGTCTAGAAAGCAGGACTCAAACTTTCCAAAAAGCTACACGGCAATGTGAATTGGATAACCGCATTGTCAACAGGAGAACGTTGGCTTACAGGCCAGTAGTCCGGAGACACCTTTATGGGGACTCGTACACTTCCCCTTTGCGTGACCCATAGAGTTGCTAGAATTCATCCCTTGTTTATTTCTTTTCTCATCTTCAAGTCTGAAGGGACAGTTCACCCCTGTCCTCCTCATCGGTAATTAAACATAATATTACTATTATAATAAAATTGACTACTTATACGGAGGGTCCCCAAGATGTGCATGTTTACTATCCCTATGATGTGCCGAGAATTGCACATGTTTTACACACACATTTTTACCCATTTTTTACCCAAAATCATGCTTTTATCTTAGTTTAACATGATTTATCTTTCTTTGTTGATAATTAAAGGATTTGAGGACGAGATGTGAAAAGATGTGAAAAATAGCAAAAAAGGCATGGAATTGAAGACTTTGAGAGATATTGCAGATGCAGTACGGCCGTGCACGACCGTGCACCTGTCCTGGGTCAACAGGTCAACAGGATGCAAAAAGTCAACTTTACCGGCCTGCATGGGCGTGCCCACCATGGTGCACGGCCGTGCACTTCAAATGCGTGTTCTCCAAGGCTCCAGCAGATCAGAACTGACAAGACAGTTGCATGAATGAACGTGCACGGGCGTGCCTACTAACTGGCACGAGTGTGCACTACCTCGAGACATAAAATTTCTGCGCGAAAGGACACTGCAACAGTACCAGTTGTCAAGAATGGGTGTGCAACTTCTTGAAGCACGAGCATGCACCTCCTGATTTGCCTATAAATAGAGAGCTCCATTCCTCACTTTGGCATCCCATCCTACCCCTAAAACCTCCAATTTCTCCACCTTCTACACGAAGTATCAGCCATCTTTGGGACTTGTAGGTGTCATTTGGAGCTTGGGATCACTCCATAAACACCACATTTGAGAGTGAAACAAACCGAAATCATCCAAAACCACTAGAAATCTCCATACAACCCTCACCATGTTTTGTACACAAAACCAACCTTGTGAGATTGTTGTATCAACCATGCTAGGCTAGATTTCTCTTGGTGTTGCTAGGGTGATGATGAAACTTGGTATGAAATAAATAGTTTATTTATGTTTAAAGTGGTGTTTTGTGTTCTTAACAATTTTTTCTACTACTTCTTTGTTTGATGAATTCACTAATTAATCACTTAGTATTTGGTTATGGGTGTTTTGATAGAAAGTGGAGGGACTTATAAGTGTAACCGTGGAGTGTAAAAATCCGCGCACTTGTAAGCTAACCTTAACTCCGCGTGTAGAGATTGGTCCATTTGTGTTTGGAAACAATCACACTTTGTGGCTTAATCCTCGGCTATCAAAATCTCACTTAGGGCGGCTATCAAAAGCTCACTATTGAGAGGTGAGCTTACCAGACACAGGAAGACCCTCACAATAACATTTAGAACACAAATCATTTTTGTAGTTATGCGATAATGCGCATCTCAAACACACCAGTTAAACAAGAGTTTACTATTATTTCATACCAAGCAACATCAAATGCTGAAGCAATACCTTTATTTTGCTATTGATTTCTCTTACAGTTTACATCTCTCTTTTACTTTTCTTCTCACACTTTAAAAACTCTTTTAGTAATTTTTAGGAAGCTGAGTAGTAAAAATCGTGTACATGGATTCGATACACGGTACTTGCTCATTTCTATACTACTCACGATAAGTACACTTGCCTGTTGTGTGGGGTTTAGAACATTAAGAAACTATCATTTTAGACTATAAACTTAAAACTTGTAAGTGTCACACCACTGTTTTCGACTAAATTTCTTTTTTCACCAAGTTATTGGCACTCACTTAAAAGAAAAGAAGTTTTAGTCTTTAAAACCCCACACTATCACCCTACTATTTTTATTTTTTTATTTTCAAAACCAAAACCTTTTTCAAAAACCATTTTTCTTTTAGAAACTCTCCGTTTTATTTTCTTTTTCAAAACCCAATTTGTTAATGTGGTGAAAGATTGAGTAGGGGAAAGTGTGTTCTCTGAAATACGATACTCGGTATTTACCCTAGAAAACTATACTATACACGTCAGGTTCCCTGCATATGTGTTGGTTTTAGTTTATAAGTAATTATCGTTTACTTATAAATTTGAAACTTGTTTAAGGGTTTAGTAAAAAATAATCTTTTTCCCAAGACCACTATTTTGGAATTAAAACACCAAGTTTTTGGCACTAGGAAAAATGATGTCTTTTCTAATTACTAAAACCCAGCACATCAGCAGACAACAAACCAACATGCTTTTGAGCAACTTCTATTGTCACATAGTTAACCTTCGGTTGTTGACGTTGTTGTGCGATTTGCTTTCCTTTCTCAGCTGCAAAAGCCCAAGGATTCCATTGGTGGTTGTTGTTGCTGAGTTGTGTTCAGTTGGTTCATTGGAAATACCCACATGTTATTCATGATTTGAAAAGTTCGACACTTAGAAAAATTTTCTGAAACTGAATCGTGGGTACAAATGGGAATATATAACACCTATTCGACCTGAATTTTAGCACGAATGAAACAATTGGAATTCTGTTCGACCTCTCGTGGGTACGAATGAGATCAAAGGCTCGAATGTGAATGAACTAAAAGCTATTCGTACCAAAACTAGCACAAATGAGAACTAAAAATGTTCATTCGACCCAAACTCAGCTGCCATTCGACCTGTCCAGAAGCCGTATTCATATTTTCTTCAAAAACACACAATTTTGATCTGATTTTTTAAAATTATCTCAATTTGGATTGTAAGTGAATAGGTTTTGGATTGGATTCAGAAATGAACAACTTTTGTGAAAGAATTTTTGAAAGTGACACCAAAATCAACTCGAAATCACTCAAAAACCATGTTTTATGATTGTTCGTTGAAAACAACTAGGGTTTTGATGATTTTCAACTGAAATCTGTGAAAATTTTTTCCATTTGCCATCGTGTGATTGAGCACAAACTCTGATATCACTTTGTAGGATTGGAAATTTATCAAGTAATAGTTAATTAACACAATTTGTAAACCATCAGGTGCGGTAACCCGAACGATCTAGCAAATTGATATAAACCGATGTTGAATCACACAAGAAATCATTTTCTATGTTTATCTTAATCAATAACTTAAAATACACGGTTACAAATTTGATATAAGATAAACCATCAGTTCTAGGGTTATCTTGACAGAGTATCGGCGCTTAGGAACACATACCAACTAACTAGGACTCTTGATAACTGCTGCGCAACTAACCTATATATAGACAAACCTCATTCGTCCTATCGAAGGTCCGAACGGGTTGATTCGACCCATGCATTGGTTTGAATGATAATTTTCAGTTCTCATTTGACCTCACGTCTACTCGAACAAAACCTACAAATCAAAACATAAACTTTACAAACGACATTTGTCGACATAGACTACTCAAAAGCTACAGATACATATATGAAATAATATTCTACAAAAGGGGCATCTGATGATGTTCATATAGACTCACCTCCTAGAGCTGAGCCAGATACAACTACCACCACAGGTAGGAATTTAGATGATCCTATTAACTTAGGTGATGTATTAAAATTCAAAGAATTAACGGATAGAGTGAACCACGTTGATTCATCAGTCAATTAAATAAAGATTGATATAAAGACTATGATGGACACTTTTGTTAGTCGCACCAAAGCTTAACCTTCCTTTCACGATATTTTTGCTGAGCTATGGAAGTCTGTAAACCCAATCATCATAGCTCATAGAATATTGGCTGACATGACCCAAGAAACATACATGAAGGAGATCATAAACATGATTGATGCCAAGTACAAAGATACTCAAGCAGACATAAAAGCCATAAAAGAACATCTCTTGAAAACAAATGGTTCATCCCCTACAACTATTCTCACAGCGGATGATACCAAAAAGGGGGAGAGTGGCAGAGACAAACTCCCAAAGCTACAGGCTCTTAGGCATCCACCTTCATCAAACATTGCTTAAAAGACTGTTGCTCCTGCTGAAAAGTCTGTTTCTCCTGATAAGCCAGCTGATAAAACCCAAGAAGCACCAGTGTCCACTGCTCAAACCATTTCCCATCAACCAAAAGCAGACAAAGGAAAGAAGATTGCTGAAACAATGCAGAAAAGAGGACAAAAAGTCCAAGGCAGAAAGCTTGGTTGAATAGAAGGTAGCTGAACAAAGGGAAAAAGAAGATGTGGGCTCCTCAAAAAGGAAGAAAATACCTACAAAACATATTAGGCAACCTCCATGCTCTGAAAACAGCTGCTGTAACCAAAACCACTGATGCAACCATTGCTACCACTCAAACACCCAAAACCACAACCATCACCACAACTAAAACTCCCATATCATCATAAACATAAATAAAATCACCACCACTAAAAACCATAACATCTGCTGTCACAACCCCTCCAACCACTTCATAACTACCATCAACACACACAAAAACATCATCTCCTACTCTCTTGTACAGAAGGAAAAGGAAATCCACATTTGTAGTAAAAGATGATGAAGATGAAACTGAAACCACACCTTCACCATTTTCCACATCAAAACCATCGTAAGATCCCATCCCTGCCATTCCATTATCTTCATTCTCACCTCACACCTCAACAGCACAACCATCCAGAGGACCACCACTACTATACCACCCATGACTCCACTAGCTATGACGTATCCCCTTGAACTTGATATAATTCAAGGTGGAATTCAATCTTTTTACAATATTGAAGATCCTTCACATAGATCTTTCCCATCTCTCTCTCTGGCTGGCCCAAACCTGAAAATGTTGATGAATTTTTAAAAATTAAGAGTCAATAAGTAGAGATGATTTCCCAAGAGAAATCCAAAGGGAAGGATGACAGGACTTCTCAGGGAATCTTATCACATAACTTTGCAAACTCAGGAAAATTAAGGACTATGTTAAGGATCTGAGCAAAGCCATGTCCAACAAACCCATAAGTGGTGAAGCAGAAATGGAGTTTAGAGAAGCATGCCTTGATCATATTATGGCCAACAAACCTTAAAAGGCCTTCAGAAAACAGTTTGCTTGCTGGACAACTCAGTTTAACACTTTTGGTAGGTCTCACAAATTGAGTTACATGAACTTTTGACATTTTAGAAGTATTTGAGTGATCACCATACAATTTCTTAACCAAATATTGCTTTCTTTCCATATTTTAGCTATCTTTGAATAATTGGCAAATTGTATGGGTCATTATTCATCATAATATACTTTATCAGATCCTTACATCCGATAAGATACTTTGACTCCTTTTTCACATTCTTTTAGTTCGACCTTTTGAACCGATGAGGCAGTTTTCTGAGTAACTTGAACCTTAGGAGTTGGATCACACTCTATGTGATTTTCCAAAGGAATCTCAACTTCAGGTTCAAGTACTACCTCCTCTTCTGATTCAGAAGCAGTTACTGCCACCACATTCTTATTGTTAATTCCATGTGTCGGTCTCACATCTGAGTACGGATCAGCCATAGTGGATGGGGCTATTACAGTCTTAGATGTGGAATCTACGTTTTCCATCACTTCAAAATGATGATTTTTAAAAAGTACTGGTGATGAACAATATTTATAGCCGATACTTGTAGGTACACCCTCTTTGTTGGGTACCTCCACAATGTGGTCTAGCACATATCTGATATTCAGATAACTTTCCAACATCTTGTTTATTTTCTCATAACTGCATCTGACTATGGCCATCTCTTTCTTAATCTCTTCAATTTCATTGATGTAATTACTAATTGCCGCTAGCTTGTTTACATTCTTGATTATTAAGAAAGCTCATCGATCCATGCCAAAATACAATTTGCGGATCATTGAGTCTTTTTTAAGCCTTGCAAACTTTCGTTCTTTTCTGATTTGGATCTCCTGGTTCTACCTATCCCATGCACTCCATCGTACCACCATCATAATCATTGGTAGCGATTGCACTCTAGTCTTTAATCACTTGCCAAAAGTTTTTGCGAGCCTCCATCAATCGTAACTATCTAAGGTACGACTTTAAGTCTTTGCTGATTGTCGAGTTGTTTCGATAGGGTAGTAATTTGGATTTTTGGGTTGAACTTATTGGCATTCTAAAATATAAATTTAAATTTCTGTAAGAATTTAAGAGGGTGACGAGGTGTGATCCGGTTCAACTAACTCGGCCTACCTGAAGCCTTCCTGAACCCGGTTCATACGTTTAATACACTAACTAACTTATTGACAAGGCAAATCCGTTATCACTTAATGACATAATATAAACCTTTAACGGGTAACACTCAATGATTGCGATATCTCCATTATTCCAGATGGTTATCCCATTTATAACATAACTACGAAAGGGTAATCCTTGGACCCCTCAACAACTATAAATATATGTGTTGATGCATTTCATATGTGTCCGTAGCTTTGGGTCGTCATAATTAGTCGATGTTGTAGTTTATCAAAGTTTGGTTTGTAATTGTGATCGCTAGCAAATTAGTCTTACTTAGTGTCATTCGCTAAAGAGTTCAAGCGAATGAGCCTATTTTCTAGAGCGTTCTAGTGAATAAGGTTTGTCTATACATACAGGGTTAGTGTTTGGGCGAGTTAGTTTTGTTAGTTGAGTCATTTGGCACCCAAACTCTGTTCAAACCCTAGGTTTTATGTATTTCTCCATTTTAGCTTAACCGAGTTTGTATTGTTGATCAAATTGTTAAGTAATTCAAGAGAAGCAAATGTTTATGGATTTTGGGTGGCTTTTCGATCATGTCTTTTTATCGTTTTGCTAGACCCGAGGGGATTCCGCACCTAGAGGTTTACAAATCGTTGAGATCTTGTGTATGTGATAAATTTTGATCCTACAAAGTGGTATCAGAGTAATCTGACTTGGCTAGTTGTAGAAGTGCAAATGAAAATTTCAAGAAAAATGAAAAGTTGCTAGTAAAACTATTGAAACACATAAAAAGGATGTGTCTAAATGCATAAACATAAAAATCACCAAGGGATCTCCTTATATGAAGTTATAATTCTAACGTTCAAAACAAAATCAAAGCATATCTAGATCCTATTTTTACTGATCACACGGAAGGTGGCATAACCACTTCTTCCTTTATTCTAGCACGCTCACACATAAACTCATAATGTAGGAATCTGAGGGTGACTTGTTATGATATTTAATAAATAAAGCAGTAAATGAATGATAATAAATGAAAGAAAGTGCAGCGGAAAGTACACTTCAATTCGTAACAAATCAGAAGAATTGCTTTCAACAAATACTTTTATAAACCATAACAGTTTAGCATATAGTATTACAATTCTCCCCCTCAGCCCGATCACTCACAGTTTTCTTATACACAGAATGATTGTGAAAGTGATAAAAAAGAATAGTACAAGCACCATTCTATTTATAGACATTTACAAACTATGATGACCTAACCTGACGAACACCTATGATAGTGCCTTTCTAACTAGACTAATAATTTGATATAAACAACAATTCTATTACGGGCACTGTTACATGAGTCAAAGGTCTGTTTTGAATCATTTGTTGAAGCCTACGTGTTGTTGGCTTCAACAGTTCTTCTCATCAAATGTTTCTTCAGCTGTTGTTTCCAGAGCAGTTATTTCATCTTGGTTAGTTATTGGACTTAGCAGTCCTTTGAGAGAATCTTGTAGTCTAGGTACTGTTTTATTGAGATCGGATGTTTTAGCATGTTTTGGCTTTTTACTTCATCTTGTGTGATACCAGAAACTTGTCACCCGGATCTGGTGCACTTCAGAAGCCATTACATGGAATCCGGTTTGGATATCAGAAACCCGAAGGATATGTCTCACTACCGGTTTCCTTGCCTTAGTTCTAGCTTGGGACTACCAGAAGTCGAACGAATAGTTTTTAGATAAGTTATGTTTTGGTTGATTTTAAGGTTGTTAAGTTAACCATTAATTGAAGCCGTCACAAAAGATAAACAAACAAGAATTAGTTAAGAAGATGAACACATCAAGTAACTAAAATAAACAACTAATAATAAAAAAAAGTCTAACGAATCGAATAGGTTTAGAGAATATTGGATGGATACAACCATATAAAGATAACAACACAAGAACATGATGATCTTCCACTCATAGACAAGCTTCCAACCACCTTGATTCTATGCGTATGATGTGATTCTCGCAACTCTCAACTTTATTGCATATAAACTACTCCTATGGTGCCATTTCTTTATCGAAAACACAAGGTAGGAAAGCTCTTAACCTTGGAGTGGTTTTAGATTGGCCCAAAGGCCTTCCGTATGACCCCCAAGAACGCTCCAGAAGGGTGGGAATTGACCCCAAGATAGCACACAAATGGCTAAATTGACCTTGCTATTTATAGGTAGTCAGGTGGATCACGGCCGTACCTACGGGGTGTCACGCATGTGCAGCTGTCGCACGTACATTCTGTTGCTGCAGGGATCTGTCTGTCTGTACTTATTGCTGAGCAGACTGTGGTCAAGGGTGAGCACGCTCGTGCACCCGACCAAGTGTTGTTTTCTTGTCTCTCAAGGTGGCTGCTTTGTCTTTTAGTGTGCAGGACATTGTACCAATGTGTGTGGCCGTGCTTAGTGATTCCCAAGCTGATTTTATTATCATTTTTACCTCGAGGAAGTCTTTACACATCCTTGGTACATGCTTCGGTTCTCGTGTCTTCGTGAATCTCCAATGTAATTTGTTTTTATCCAAGAATTGCTTCTTTTCGAGTTGGAACTCAGTTTTCTTCATAAACACAAATATGAACGATTAAGTAGCTTTAATTATCAATTTTAGCCCAGTTATGCCCTATTATGAGACTATTTATGTATGTTTATTATGTGTAAATGATGGCACATCACTTATTTAAAAGAAGAGGAATCCTAATTATTTTATTATAGTCACTATGACTCATGATCAACCGGGTGTTTAACCTTCTGCAGTAGCTTCAGAGCCTTGTTTTTGTTAGTGCAGCGTAATATTTCCAAGAACAAAACTCACCCTAATTTTCTCATTGACGACGTGGAATATATACACCATACATTATCCTTTGAAGGCCAACTCATGAGGGTCGAACAAGAAACACATGAGGAAGAGATAGCAACGGAATTTTGTTCACACTTACCGTGCAAGATCTAGCTTACAAAGAAAATGTTTTTAGCAAAACTACAATCAAAATGTCGACGACGATTAATAAATGACATAACTACTGCCATAACGACGACTATACCTAACAACGACGATACCTATTTTTAGTTAGATTTTTAAGCTCAGTTTTATATTTTAAACTTTCTTTAATTTCCAAAATAAATAACTGGTTTAATATCACCTGGTTCCAAAATCAGTTCCTATTATTTCCTTTCAACCCAATTTGGATCCGAACCACTTTGGGTTTAATCCTATTTGACTTTTTTGACCAAATTCCAACCGGTTTTAAAACAAACCTGGCTTGAAAAATAAGACCGGGTTGTACTGGCCTTCAATATTTATATAAGCCAGCTGAGTCGAGCAACATAATTAGCCCATGCTGAATTTACTTGAGTTTTATTAGAGCTTATTTTGAATGAGTTACACGCATTACGTGAACAACCATACTTTTGTGGGTTGGACGACCACCAAGTAAAAGAGTATTTTTAAATCCACACAATTCACAATAGTTTTTAAGTAATAAATTATTCTGTCATATTCCTCATAAAAGAAATGTAGATCATCAGAAAATCGTATGGGTCATTATTTTTATAACTATATTTTGGTGGTTAACGTTTCCGATGTGACGTCACTTGTGAGATATTAGTTATTTTTTTTAACTTTGATCTCAGTCGGTCAAACGAAGACCCAATCAAATCAGTCGACCACTCTCACCCTTCCCGTTTAAATTTTGTTTTTTTTTTTTTTTTGTTTTATTATCTGTTTTATCTATTTCTCAAAATTGTCTTTAACTCTCTTGGTTCCTTTCCATATTATAGTAGTGTCACACTTGTACCTAACTCATAAAAATATTTATACGAATCTCATGCCCAAATACTTGTCTCATTACTCATCGCACTTGGGGCACATGATGGGTAAGTTGGTTATAAATTAACGCCAATTAGTCTTAATACTTAAAAGTGTTATAAAATGAAAACCACGGATTTGAAGTAGCAACTCAAAACCCTTAGACCGCAAAGGTGTTATTTTGGGTAAACCAGAAGAACTATCTTTGTAATTAAGTAACTATACTACTATATTTATACCACCAAGTTTAAAGCACAATCAAGCAAAAGTCTATAAAATCCATAGATAAACATATTGAAAATAATTGAGAATGATCATAGCTAAAAACAAGTTTTACGGTACTCTTTTACAAACATGAATGTATCTTCCAAAAGTTTTGACGTTTATAAAACTAGGTTTTTATCCGGCCGCGCGTTGCGACGGCGTCAATCTGATTTAGAAAATAATTAAGTAATAGAATTACGACATTTCAAATTCCAAATCGATCCTAAATCAATTTTCATACAAATGTTACATATAAAATAATGAAATGAATGCTAAATAAAGTTGGGTCATATCAGAGTCGAGTCAATACGCTTAATTGGTAAGACGTTCAATCCAGTTTTTTATTTATTTTCACAATGGGGAGTTCGTAGTCCTTCATGTTCAGTTGTGATCTAAAACTTTGTAATACGCATTCCATTTCCATTATTCGATAAGAAGCAAATTAACATCTCTTGAAGCTTTCAATTTTCATACACAGTCTACCATTAATAAACAACATAACACCGTCACCCTGTACCTTGGATGATTTCCAATGGCTCCACAAAAAGATGCATCACATACTTCTCGTCTCATCATCCATTCGTCCTTATCCTTTTCTTTTTCTGCATCTAAATTTTTCGGTAATCACAACACTGTCCAAAAGTATTCAATCAGGAAAAATAGCATATGAATGAAAGCACCAAACAAAAAATCTAAATCTAAAAAAATAACCTGCAATAAAATGAGTCGCAAAGCAACGATATGAAATCTGAATGTAAGTATTTCTAAGGTTTCCTTAACACATATAGTGTGAAAAAGATGGAACATTAATTGCTGACATGTTGCTTTGCATTGCATTCAAGTTGCCAAACCTCAACAAACCAAGAGTGCCTGTTAACCTTTTTAAGTCTTTTAAACAAATATCTTTTTTTCTCACTCGGTATGTAGGTCTACTATCATACTATGACAAATACAATACTAACCATTCATAAAAACAAATTCATATACAACACAGCACAAACCATGGCAGAATGAGCAAAGTGGTTGTAGAAGACAAGTGCCCTGTACTTGCCGATAATCAAATGAACTAATGAAGCCAACAGATAATCAATGACGATCGAAGGCTGTTGTGTTTTTGAATATGGACGCAACTATGCAGCTAATTAACCAATTACCTATAAAAAATCGGAACATTAGTTATTTAAAAAATATTTTGGAACATTCTTTATGTAAACATATTGCGCAGACCCTATTAGAAGATAGGCAGCACAGTTGGTTAATCAATTCTGCATCTGAAGATACCACAATTGAATGATTATTTGCTTGATGAAATTGAGTTTCATTTCGTACCTGTGCAACTTAAATCAAGTTTAAACCGTAACCCCTACACCGCAAAACCGAACCATGAAAATAAGTTTACAACATCATTTTTACTATGGATTTAAAACAGATTTTCACATGCCTCATTAACTTCTAACAATAGTAAATTAAAGGAATAAAAGGAGACTAAAATGAGCTACAATTCAGCTTGGTTTTAAGAAGAGCAGGCACCTGGAGGCGTTTAGGTCCCAACAGTCAAGGCGTAAGGCATTACTCCGTAAATTTCAAGTGTAACCGATTTTAACCCAGACAGACATACATGAAGCGCTGCCTTAAGGCGCGCTTTTATAGCGAAGTATTCAGTATAAAAGGCTCAAATTTCATGGTTATAAAGAGTACCTTGACAGAGACAACCTTCTGCTGATCCTTGAAGGTGGTAAATATTTGAGATTTTTTGGTTGGGATCACACTGTTTCTTGGAATCAATTTCGTCATCACTCCTCCAACGGTTTCAATGCCCAGAGTAAACGGGGCGACATCCAAAAGAACGATTCCTACTCACAAACACATTAGTAGCATTAGTATTACTTTGTGAAAAATTTAATCTTGTATCATACCAACCTGACCCGATTAAGACGCATAGATATATACACTTTGACACAAACATGACCTGACCTGTTTAAAGCCATAAATAATTTGACTTTGACACCAAAACAACCGACCCGTTTGATCCATCTTAGTATGCACTTTGACACCAATTCAACCAAACCCATTTAGAGCCAAATAAATGCACTTTGGCACCAACCCAACCCGATCCGTTTTAGACTCGTAAAAATATATACTTCGACAATGACCTGAATCGTTTTAGACCCATAAAAATATAAAGTTTGGCTACGAACTGACCTGTTTAACCGTTTTAGACCCAGAAAAATACACTATAACACAAACCCAATCCGACCCGTTTCAGACCCAAAAAAATACACTTTAACACCAATCCAATACACTTTAACAAAAACCCAATCCGACCCGTTTCAGACCCAAAAAAATACACTTTACCACCAATCCAGACCAACCCATTTCAGACCCGAAAAATACACTTTAACACCAACCCAACCTGACCCGTTTTAGACCCAAGAAATTCACTTCGCAATCATCGTTGGCCAAAACCCCTGCCACACCCCCATTGCCAACATCTGAACCATCAACTTGCCTCTGCTCACCACCAGATTCATTTGAATTCCCTTTGATATACATATAATACTTTCATTTTCAAACTATTATAAAATCATGGTGACATAGTATTATCAGTCTTAGATTTGTGAAACAGCCATCACAGACAATCATAAGTGGGGCGTTAGCTATAATATCTTCACCAGCTCTGGTCTTGTAGCGAACGCCTTTAACAGACCCTTTTTCTTCAATAAGGGATGTCACTGTTCCTTGTTCAAGCCTCACACTGAAATTATATATATATATACTTAAGATATTTGAAAATATACATGAGAATTGATTTTGGTAAAGTTGATTACTTTTGGACCGTTGCAACCTTCTCACGCATTTGTTGGACAAACCGCCCACTATGAAAACTTCTACCCGAAACATCCCTTGTGAACTTCTCCAATGGGTATGCCAGTTTGGTGCTTTTACCATCCATGAACAAAGCATAGCCAAACACCTTTTGGAACCTGCGAGTCCATATATAATGTACATATAATGTTGAGTATGTTATCCTTTAAACGTTAAGAACTTAAGATCCTAAGATGACATAAACACAAATTGTGAAATATGATTACTTAGTAAATAATATATGTAAAAAACGTATAGATTACAAACCAAAATCCCAAATCAACAATAATCACATTCAAAATTTATTCTAAATGACTCATCTGGATCATGTACAGTTTAACTATACCTCAGTCCTTTCTTCTATAGCAAGATGAGATACCATGGAATCAAGCATCATGGCTTAAATAGTGAGCTCGTACACCTACAAAAGCCCCAGCTCAAAGAATCAAAAAGCTAAAAATGTAATACGCAACCATGATCCAGAAATGTTAAATTAAGAACAAAGGGGTTTGGTACAGTTAATAGTAGGAATCCAATACCTGAGATAGCCGGTAGTTAACAGTAGGAATCCAATACCTGAGATAGCCGGTTGTCCACAAACGCTAATAAATAGAAACATAAAAAAATAAGGCTAGCTCTATCTCTCAATTACCTATCTGTCACTCGTACAGATCTGATTGAGAATCTTTAGGAATTGAATCCGCAATTTGCTTTTGTGATGGGGATAGACAACACTAAGAAGATACCAAAACAACCGTCGCCATAACCATATTATGTCGGTTTACAAAAACAGAACAGAAAAAGACCGTAGAGAACAATATGGGGTCCGACGACAACCGGAACACCATCAAGCGGCGACGGAAGTGGTTCTGTTGGAGACGGTGACATAAGTCAGGCGGTGGTGTGGGTTGTGGCTTATGGTGTGTTGAGAGAAAAATCTAGAGAGAGAAAGATAGGAGAGATGGAAATTTAGAGAGAGAAGGAAAGATTGGTGACTGAATATGTAAAATAAGTCTTAAAACAAACAAAAGGGCCACTGATTTGATACGTGTACCTCAGCAACCACCTCCAGCACAAAAAGAAGAAATCGGTGAAGAAAGGTTATTACAGAAATGCCCTGGCTACAATAAGAAATTACAAAACTGCCACAAATTACTGTTTAAATTTAATCACTGTTCAATTTGTTTGGATTATTAATATAGTTAAATAAACTACTTTTATAAATTTACTTAGGCTTATAACTGTTAGATATAGATAAGTGTTTATATTCTACAAGGTTATAGACCCAAATATCACGCCGGATTTTATAATAGACATGCTCTATGATTGAACAATGAAAGTTCAATAATACACAGAAATAAGGTGTATAATGAAATAGAAATTATATAATATGTAATGTTGATGATGTTTTGGTTATTTACATACAATAGCTAAGTAAAATATATAAAGAAAGATTTCAAAACCCAAATATCTCCAAAGTGTGTTAGTGATAATAAAAGGGGAACTGGAATTAAATAATCCTAAGTTTGTTGGGTTGGAAGGTAATAATCCCAGCTTGAATATTGGAATCTAACAGGCCCAACTTGTCTTGGGTTTTATTTCATTAGACCAAACCAGGTTTAACCTAGTTAGTTTTCTGCGTACGTGGCATTCCACATGGCAGATGACATGTAAAAAAAGCCCCACGTGGCATATGACGTGTAAATATCTGGGCCCACAATTAGTTTTCTATCTACGTGGCATGCCATGTGGTCGATGAAGTGGCATGCCACGTAGGCAGGAAACTAACTAGGTTAAACCTAGTTAGTTTTGGTGTGATACCCGACAAATGCAGGTTAACATTTTATAAACATTTACCATTTACTTTGGTTAAAATATATATTTAGTTTAATTCGGAGGAATTAAATTAGTTAAATATATGAGAAACAACACGAACAGATAATCCGAGAGGTTATCGAGTCATACATACGAATAACTTACTCCGAACGTTGGTGAAATAATAAAATAAATAATTATGAAATAGTTGTTTGATATTAATTGCAATTATGTGCTTACGTGAATTTATTTGTGAACTTATTTTCAATTCTGTGTATTTAAACGAAAAGCGTTACTAAGCTCATAACCAACACCCGACGAATTGACAATATAGTTCGGGTCTAAAAAATATTGGGTTGGACATTGACGATGCTTGGGTTAAATGTCTAAGGCCCAAAATAAAAGGAAAACAAAGAAAAAAATAATATGCTGAGCCCAACGCAACCGAAGTGGACCAGGTTAGCCCGAATGGCTATTTGCACGACCGAATGACCATTTGCCTGGACCAGGTCAGCACGAATGGCCATTCGCACGACCGAATGACCATTTTCCTGGACCAGGTCAGCACGAATGGCCATTCGCACGACCGAATGACCATTCGTCGCGGAAACCGACCTAAAACGCTCATAAATTGAGTTTAGCTCCTATTTTCATAATCACACAACCCTAATTCGCCTCCAAACACCCCATTACAAAAATACAACCATCCTACCTTTGTTCTTATCATTCCAAAGATTATTGGAGCTTTAATCATGTTTTAATCACCCGAACGAAGAGCTTGAGGTCAATTATCAATCCTTTACTTGTTTTAATCATTTTTTACTATGTTTATAATGTTTTTGTCCATAAACCCTAATGTCCAGATCTGATCAAAGGTAGTTTTATCAATAACTATGGATTTATAGGTGATTAACATGTTTATGTGATGTATGTTAATGATGATTTGATTATGTTATAACATAAGGTTCATGTTTAATCATAAACACCTATTTTGATGTAACTTAATAAACCCTAGGTTGAGGATTATGATGTTAGATCTAATTATGATGATTTATATGATGAGATTATGATAGTCTAGGATGATTAACATGTGTTTGATAATTGATTAACGCTGTTTGATTCATTGTTCATAACCTGCCATTATAGAAAACTTTATTGATTTTAGAGTTTGATGATGGTGATTGCTACATGATATGATGTATGTGATGTTATGAGATGATTGTTAATGATTATCTAAGGTTATTTGAACATTTTTTTTCGGTAAAGAACAAACTCGACTCATGTACTTACTAAATTGGGAAAGTTATATTAGATACAAGTTATATGACTTGTGATGATGCATAGCATGTTAGAAGTAGGGCGTATGTGCAAATTTGAACTAGTGAATGTATGTTACAAGTAACATATGTTACAAGTAACATGTCATGTGTTAACTAACATGGTAGATGCTAGGAATTGCATGATTGGTGTAGATGGTGTGATTCTAGGTCTACGTGAATTAAACAAACATGAAACATTAACGGGTCACCAACGGGTCGGCGGGTCAAACTTGGTCAAACACTTTTACAAACTTAACTAGATCATTGATGTGAGGTCAATGGGGTATTTGGACAAACACAAACACTTGACGAACACTAAACCGCTCATTCGATTGTGATGACTGTTTAGGACAATATGCACTTGCTCAACCTCCAGTTGACACAGATGAGGCTTGTCAAACCTAATAGATCTATTCACATTTCCTCTCTATGTTACACATACTATGATTTACAATGTAAGGACTTACGAATGAAAGTTACGCTACAGTAAACAAGTGATATAATAGTACATTTGATTTACAATGTCAGTGTGTTTGTGTAGCATGTTTCTCCCCCAACAGGAAAACAGTAAAAGTGTCCATGAAACTCACCTTAGCTTTGTGTGCTAATAAACCGGTGTATAAAATTAGTATACTATAACTGGAAACCTATATTAAAACAACCTATTACTGTTTGTCCAGTGTTTGTGTTTGTCCAAATACCGAAAGGCAAACAACTACCAACAGTCAGTAGTGGTTTATGTACGCTTAGTAACTTGTTAATGTCTAGCTAGCATTGGGATATATTAGTAAACGGATGTGATTCTATGCAGACAAACAAACAAAATGTTTTTCTTGCATTAAAACATGTGAACTCACCAACTTAATTGTTGACACACTTTAGCATGTTTTCACAGGTTGCTAAAGGTATCACTGCTAGGATGCACTTGGAGTCTCACTTGCCTCACAAACATTATCTTTTGGTTTTTCAAATATTTGATTTTATTGTGTTTGGTTTTGGAAACTCGTATTGGTTTTATGAGACGTTACATGAACTTTACTTGCTGCTTCCGCTGAACTATTAAACTTTGAACTTTGAAAACTTTGGTTTATTATGTATGATTTTGATAGCATATAGAGGTCATTCATTCGACTATTGACATTGATCCTGGTATGTCACACGCCTCGCGGTAAAACCCCGTAGTGGAAATTTCAGGGTGTGACAGAATGGTATCAGAGTCAATGGTTATAGTGAACTAGGACTGCAGTGTGAGTCTAGTCTATAACTGCTACACGCACTAGATCAAACACTATAGTTACTCCAGAGTCGAGTACTGATACTTACATGACTGTCCAATACTGTTACATGCAACTCAACACAAAAACACTCTTACATGCATAAATGTTTGAAATTTATATGTCAACACAACAGTCTCTAACAAAATTTTTGCAGCAAAAACTAAACCTTATAGGAAAATGTCGTGATCATCATTTGTAAACTCTAGCCACTCATCGCCCAAACCAGACATGCCTAACCATTCCTTAGCTCATTTACCAGCACCGGTTTCTGCTGGCACCAAGAGGCAATGTGCAGACACTACTAGCCTGCCAAGAAGGAACTATGAACTATTTGCCATTCGCTCTTATAGCAACCCGAAGAGTTGGGATTGGTACCCAGACAAGATCAGGGATTGGGTTCGCGTCGGACGTGTCCCACCCCGATGCTCTATTGACCTTCCCAAAGAAGCTCCTACCCTACCTACATTCCCATGAACTCTGGAACAAAATGTAGCTGCCATTGTAGGTCACCTAGATTATGAGGTATATCAGATGAAGAGAGCATGTGGAACACTGACTAAACTGCTTGAGCATGACGTGATGCCTTAAGAAGACATTATGAGGCTTAATGATGGATTGACCATAATACAGAGAAGCCACAACCACTTGTATGTCTCCTTTAACTCTTTGGAGATCACGGTGAATGCCATGCAAGCTCAACTCGCGCGAGCTACTAACAGAGCTGAACTAGCTTTGGCTACCGCTGACGAGGCCCTAGCTCAAGTAGCAGGACTAGAGGAGGGAGAAAAGGAAGATCCAAAGGAAGAACCAATGGAGAATCCTAATGATGAGGAGGCGAATTATGGCGTCTCTCATGACAATGATTTACTTCCTTTTTCTTTCTTTTCGTATTTCGTATTTCTTTCTTGTCATGAACATGGATGAACATGTTGAGCTTATCCAACTATCTAATTTGGATGTTTTGATGGTTTGATGAAATAGTTTGTTCGGATTACAAACTAATAGTATCATGGATTATTACTGAAAAATGATGATGTTGTGTTTGTGTGTTCCTTGTTTGCTTACCTTATTCAATTGTGATGGATATATATTATGTATATATTGTCTCATTGTGTGTAATTTTAAATGCCAGAAAATGTCTGGAAACTAAGGCGGACGACGTGGAGGTTGCGCTGGGCGGGGCGGTGGTCATGGTAACATCACTATGACCGCGGCTGAACTCAACGCCCTTATTCAGGATAGAGTGAATGAGGCGCTGGCTGCTGATCATGCAGGTAAAACAATTTCCACTCGTTTGACCACCATCATGTGTTAACGCAGACAATGCTAATCCACCACCACCCCCAGCCTGTTCTTATAAGGATTTTATGGACTGCAAACAACATTCTTTTAGTGGTACTGAGGGTGAGATTGGTCTGCTCCATTGGATTGAGAAGATGAAATCTGTGTTTGAGATGTGCAACTGCCCGATTGCTGACCGGGTTAAGTATGCCACTGGCACTCTGAGCGATCATGCTTTGACTTGTTGTAATTCTACTGCTCAAACTCTTGGATTGGTTGAAGCAAAAGCCCTCCTTGGGTCGAATTTTCTCAAATGATGCGCGAGGATTATTGTCCTCATGATGAAATTCAAAAGTTAGAAGCTAAGTTTTTGGACCATGAAGATGATTCGCTTAGCTCATCAACTTACCGACCAAGTTGTAGCTCATGGCGCTTTACCCCCTCGAGGCGCCAGCGCCAAGAGTAATGACACAAAAGGAAGTGGGACAATAGCAGCAGCTCCAGCAAGAACACCAACTTGTCTCAACCCCAGCAGCAACATCGAAAATTTAAAACCTCTATCTCTTCTACGAACACTAATCAAGCGGGCCAAAAACAGGGTACTTATGTTGGAAAATACCCAAAGTGCAACAAGTGTGGTTTTCACTACAATGGCTCGTGTGATAGGTTTGTCTGTCAGCGGTGTGGTAAGGCTGGTAACGATGCAAAGGACTGTAGAGGTGAGCTTCGACCTCAACAGTCTCAACCATCTGAGCAACAATCAGCTAAGGGTTGTTAGCACTATGGAAAGGAAGGACATTTTAAGAAAAACTGTCCCAAATTGAAGCAAAATGACTACAACCAGAACAACAAGAATGACAACAACAATCGGAACAATAACAATGGCAATGGCAATGGCGGCAATGCGTGTGCTTTTATTATCGGCTCGGGCGAGGCCAGGCAGGACCCGAGTGTTGTTACCGGTAAGTTTCCTTTGAATACTCTCTTTGCTTCGGTACTATTTGATTCGAGTGCCGACAAAAGTTTTATTTCCCTCGAGTTTAGCAAATTGTTAGCTGTTACCTCTGAAGCCATAGAAACTGAATACAACGTAGAGATAGCTAACGGTAAATTGATTAAAGCAAGTCATATTCTTAGGGGTTGTAAACTCGAATTAGTAGGACATTCACTAGACATAGATCTTATGCCAGTTACCATGGGTAGTTTTGATGTCGTAGTAGGTATGGATTGATTGTCCCACAATAGCATTGAAATAATCTGTTTGATAAGATTGTTCATAGTCCCCTTCCCTATGGCGATATCTTATCTATTCAAGTAGAGAAGCATAGATCACCTTTGAATATCATCTCTTGCATGAAAGCCCACAAGTGTCTGTGAAAGGGCTATGCCACCATTTTGGCACTCGTTAGTTCCACCCCTGCAGAGGAGAAGAAAATTGAAGATGTTCCAATTTTTCGGGATTTCCTTGAGGTGTTCCCGAATGACTTACCTAGCTTACCCCCGTAATGGCAGGTGGAGTTTTATATTGACCTTGCACCTAGTGCAGCTCCTATTGGTAGAGCTCTATACTGTCTTGCACCTCCAGAGATGCAAGAACTTTCCAACCAACTGCAAGAACTCCGAGAGAAGGGTTTTATTCGACTAAGCTTATCCCCGTGGGGAGCTCCTATCCTATTTGTCAAGAGAAAGACGTGACACTTCATATGTGTATTGACTACCGTGAGCTCAACAAGGTGACGATCAAGAATCATCATCCCTTACCTCGAATTGGTGATCTGTTCGATAAACTCCAAGGGTCGAGATTTTACTCAAAAATCGATCTGAGATCCGGTTATCACCAACTTGGAGTTGAAGAAGAGGACATTCCAAAGACTGCTTTTAGAACTCGATATGTCCATTTTGAACTCTTGGTCATGCCATTTGGTTTAACTAATGCTCTTGCAGTGTTCATGGATTTGATGAACCGTGGTTGTAAACCCTACATTGACCAATTTATCATTGTTTTTATCGATGACATCCTGGTCTACTCCAAGAGCAAGGAGGACCATGAGGAACACTTACGCCTAGTCTTGGAACTTTTGAAGTGGGAGCAGTTATATGCAAAATTCTCTAAGTGTGACTTCTAGTTGCGAGAAGTCCAATTCCTCGAGCATGTGGCCAACGAAAAAGGGATACATGTCGATCCAGCAAAGGTTGAGGCTATTAAAGACAGGGAAGCACCTAAAAATCCGACTGAGGTGCGGCAATTCCTAGGTCTAGATGGTTATTATCTTCATCTCATTGAAGGGTTTTCCAAAATCACTCAGCCCCTTACTAATCTTAGCCATAAGGACAAGAAGTTCAATTAGGGCGATACTCAAGAATACGCATTCCAGTTATTGAAGCAGAAACTTTGCACTGCAACTATTCTGTCCTTACCTGAAGGTTTGGATGATTTTGACATTTATTGTGACGCATCTATTCAAGGTCTCAGTTGTGTTTTAATGAAACGAGAGAAGGTATGCATACGCATCCCGAAAATTGAAAATCCATGAAAAGAACTACACCACCCACGATCTACAGTTGGGAGCTGTAGTTTTTGCTCTCAAGATTTGGAGACATTACTTGTACGGTACCCAGTGCACCAATTACACCGATCACAAGAGTCTCCTACACATCTTTGATCAAAAGGACTTGAACATGAGACATCATTGATGGGTCAAGCTCCTTAATAACTATGATTGCGCGATCAAGTACCATCCTGGTAAGGCAAAGATCGTGGCCGATGCCTTAAGCAGGAAGGAATCTTCCAAACCTCATCAAGTTCATGCTCTTTGACTCACCAGTCACATTGTTCTGCCTGACTGGATTCGTAGTGCTCAGCAAGAAGCTTTAAAGGATGAGAACATTAAAGCTCAGACCATGCACGGTGCTGACAAACACCTTGAACTTAAATCCGATGGAATTCAGTAATTCATGGAATGGATTTGGGTCCCACATTTTGGCAATCTCAGAGAACTTGTGATGAATGAAGTACACAAGTCTCGATACTCTATTCACCCTGGTTCTGAAAAGACGTATCATGATCTCAAGGTACTCTATTGGTGGCCTAATATAAAAGTAGAGATAGCCACCTATGTCAGCAAATGTCTGACCTATGCTAAGGTCAATGTCGAGAACCAGAAGCCCGCTGGCATGCTCCGGCAACCCAAACTCCAAATGTGGAAAGGGGAGCAAATTACAATGGACTTCATTACAAACTTCCCCAATCGTATAGCGGTTGCGATATATTTGGGTTATTGTAGACCGTCTGACCGAATCCGCACACTTCCTAGGCTCCGAAGCTACAAATGACATGGCTAAAGTGTTGTGTTGCAAAATGGGGACCTCTCCTTTTGACTATTTGGGTATTAAGGTAGGGGCCAACATGAATCGAGTTTCTAATTGGAGGAGGGTTGTTGAGGTGTTTGAAGCTCGTTTATCCTCTTGGAAAGCCAGAGTTTTGTCTATAGGTGGGCGTGTCACTCTTATTAAGGCGGTATTGGAAAGCCTCCCCATTTATTACTTACCCCTTTATAGAGCCCCGAATAATATTATTGATAAGTTAGAAAGCCTTATTTGATGATTTCTATGGGCGGGGTCGGATATTGGGCACAAAATTCATTGGGTCACGTGGGAGAGGGTTACATCTCCTAGAAAAGTTAGTAAGTTTGGCTTGATGAAGCTTAGGTATACATGATCTAGTGGGTGTTGGAAGTCCATTGTTAAACTTAGTGAGAGATTGAAGTTTGGGGATGTTAACTTTTTGGGATGCTTTAAAGGGGTTTTTTGTGACGGGAAGTCTATTCGTTTTTGGCTCAATCATTGGATTCTCGACGGCCCCTTAAAAGAGATTTATCCTACACTATTTTCCTTAGTTCCTAATAAGCGTTGTGTTGTTCGTGAATATTGGAACGAAGAATTTGACACTGCTGTGTGGATGATCTTGCAGCCGCCGTGACAAACCTCAATTTTCCAGAACAATATTCGTACACTTAACTATATTCGCAACGTTTCATTTGTGCATTAGACATTATTACAGTAACTATGTCATGACGAGTCTAGCAAACCCCAAACAATTTCACGAATTCGTTACATTTTTGAAAAGGATCGTTTTTGACAAAAAATAACTAGTTGATCATACAAGTTTAACAATCCAGGTGCGGAAACCCTAGATTGAATACAAAATGATAGAAATCGAATCAGACAAGATCAAATACATTTTCAATTTCCATTTCATTAATAAACATTGTTAATATGCCTTACAAATTAGGTTTACAATGAAATAATAACTTTCTAGAGCCTTCCTCAAACACAGAGAGAACCTAGACTTGACACACACACTGAAATGGCAAAAGTTAATAACTAAACAAAATTTTTCTCCTTATATAGACTGCACATTCGACCTCTCGACTAGGTCGAATATGTACCTTCGACCCTTATCATAGCTCGAACAAGGAATAAATCTTCAGAAGCTTGCTTCGACCATTCTGTTCTTCATTCGACCCATGTATAAACTACCTTCGACCCCACGTATTACACAAAAAGACTCGTGAAGACAATCCAAAAGCATTAGTCGCATTTCGTGCATCTACAAACTCCCCCTCGACTATTGCTTGGATTATTGTCGTTCATAATCCATCGTCTTGTTCATCAACTTGATTCTAAGTTGTCTTTTCTTCTCTTTGCTCATCTCCGGCTCAAGTTGACGCTTTGTCTATCTTTTCTTTTGTTCATTAACCTTCACATATTTTCCCAATTTCTTCTCCAAATTACATCCTGCATTCACATCCCATGCAGAGCAAAAACATACAACGCGATGATATTTCATTGCTTACTCAGCATCCTTCCCCTCACAATAAATCAGATTGTAATACAGCATGATGATGTCCTTATATGAACAGTTAATAATCCACATCGGATTATAAACATGAATCTTCTTATACTCTCCCTTCTTATCTTGCAATAGAATTACAGCTTCAGCAGTTCTCCAGTCATAATACCACATTATAAACTCATAACTGAAATGCTGCTGAATTGGCATCAACGGAATCCTCTTCATCACTACTGGAGGTTTATATATCAAGGTAACCTTCTTCAACCCAGTAGCAGGATCAACCTCTTTATGAACTTTTCTTTTTGGATATTGAGGCTTGAACATATCCCATCTTGTTCTGCTCTCCCAAGTCATCTTGTCAGCAAACCTGTTACTGCATGATGTCCCTAGGCTAGTATATAAGTTGTTTGGACGTGTTTCGGGGTGTTTGGAAGTGTTTATAAGCGTTTTGGGTATGTTTGGGACCTTCAGGCGATTAGGGTTTATAGGCAGGCGATTAGGTTTGTACTCGCATGTTCTTACATGCAAGTGGGGACCAATCGTGTGTTATGTATAGGCGATTAGGCCTAATCGCCTAATCGCCTATACTACATGGTGGATAGCCTCACCAATCTCCTATACTGGTCTGTACGAGTACGGGAGGTATAAATAGGCCCAATCATTACCCTAATCATTAGTTCTTGCCACACACACTCTCCAAACACCCTCCCCTGGTTTGAGAAGTCTGATTTGATCATTATAACACTCGAGCTCTCTTTTAATGATAAATCTATAATCTTTTGACCCGTTTGTGTGTTTTAATTACTTGCATATCATTGTTTCTTAGTTGTTTTTGTTATTGGAACATATTCAGAGGTTGAATGACCCGTTCGTTGGTTGACCCGTTCATTGATCCCACAAGTGGTATCAGAGCCGAGGCTCTTATCACGAGCATTTTGATAACAAAAACGAGTGAAAACAGGTGGGTTTTAGTGTGAAAGTTGAAATTTTTATCCAAAGGCCTGTTTGAACTTTGAAACTTTGAGTTTTTCATAAAAAACCCATATTTTCAAAATCTTAGTGTGTTTTTACGGATGCAAACGTGTGTTTTTTATTAGGTTTTGTTCTAAAACTGTTTTGGAAACTTTTCTAATCATTTGGGGATTAAACACATCGTTTTGGACAAGATTTTGAAGCAAAAATGGTAGTTTTTGAGCAAAAGTGAGGTTGCAGATCAGGTAAGGCGATTTGCAGACCCTAATCACATGAACAGTTTGTGTGATTAGCCCAATCGCCACTTCTTACTAGCATTTAGCCCCAATCGCCCCTTCCTACTAGCATTTAGCCCAATCGCCTATAATAACTAGTGATTGGTGATGTACTCGTGTGTTCTACCTAGCGATTAGGAGCTAATCGCCTGTAACATCATAGGGCATAGCTCCTAATCACGTGTAGAATCCTAATCACCCCTAAATTCGTAATCACTCAACTGTTCACTAGCATTTACACCAATCACATGTAAAATCTAGCGATTAGGACTCCAATCACCTATAAACTAGCATTTACAATTCCCAATCGCTTATAACTTGCTGAAACTGAAAATTTGACTAAGTATCGGACTTTTAACGAACCTAAACATATGGCGAACCCGTGGGGACATTTAAATCAACCAAGGCAACAATTTAACCAAAAAATGAACAATCAAGCGAATGTACCCACGGACCCTTGGAAATTTTCAGTCGAGCGCAATGCGCAACGGATGCAACAATCGCAAATGCAAGCGAATGTTGCCGGAACCAATCTGTGGGCGCTCGCGGCTCAACAGCAGGCAATGAATGCGAATCCTTGGGCACTCGCGACTGCTGCGAATCAACAGACACATCATCTGTCCTCCGTTCTCTTAAGTGTCTTAGAGACTGGTAGTTCCAATAGGGCACCAAAACTGCAGTACATGGCCGACTACCACGGCTGGAAGGGCAGATTTCAGACATGTGTTGAGGGTATCGAGGGTCTCGTAGGGTCAGCTATTGAAAATGGGTACAGCAGGCCGATGGTTGAGAATTCAAATACTCCGATCTCACTGGAAGCAATGTCAGAAGATCAGAGGAAGAAGTACAACTATGAAAAGAAGGCGATGGCAGCGTTGAAGCAAGCACTTCCCAAAGACACACTTCATTAATTTGCACAGTGCACTACTTCGCAGATGCTTTGGTTAGCGCTTGCTGAACGAAACGAAGGAATCTAAAGACTCGAAGGATCAAGATGGATCAACTCAAGAAGGAGTTTGAGAACTTTACTGCAATTGGGAATGAATTGCTGAGAGACATGACTGCAAGATACTACCATTTGATGTCCGAGATGTATCAGTACGGGGTCGTATACACATCTGTAGAACTTGTGGAAAGATTTTCAGAGGCGCTCCCTTCTCACTGGCATCAGTGGCTGGACATCCAGAAATCCAACAACGCATATCAGACACTCTCCAACAATGAGTTCGTGGCAGAGCTGGAGAACAAGGAGATAGAAGAGATCAGAAGGGCAAACAAGGCGCTCATTCCTCAGAATCCCAGCATCTACTACGGTAACCCTCCTCAGGACGCCAGTGTGGGTGGATCCAAACCACAGACTGATTTTGTGGTTAACCCAGATCTAGTCTATGCGTTTGACAACTATGGTCCCCCATTTGATGTTCCTCCACCAGTCTATCCTTTGGGACAAGCAAACAAGTATCCTTTGAATTATAATACTAACCAGTTTGGTGTTAATCCTTTTTCTCATCTTGCAGCACCAGCTCAGGCAACTTCAAACTTTAGTGGACCTTCTTCATCAGGGTTTGGTGGTGCTCCATCTACAGGTTATGGTGGATATGGAGGTGCTTCGACTTCAAGTCATGGTGGCTAACGGACCAATCCAAGTGCTGAGCAGCTGAACACAGCGGGTTTTGAGAAGGTGACTGTAGATTTAGCTCAAGAACACATGGCTCTAATGTCAACCTTGGTCAATTCCTATAGTGGGCTAGTTGCTGGACTGATCAGGAATCCTCATCTCACACAAGAGGATTATGCACAGATTGCTATAGACGATATGGATCTGATAGACATCTAGTGGCACTTCGCGAGTGTTGTTAGAAGGGCAAAGGAGTACATGGATAGAACTGGAAGGAGAGATATGCCCATCAACAAAAACACAAAGTTTGGGTTTGACGAAACAAAGGTCACGTGCTACAACTATGGCACCAAAGGGCATTTTGCAAGAGAATGTGACCGCCCTATGTAATAGGGAAATCTGAATCCCTTCAACAACAACATAGGCAATCAGAATCAGAGGAAACAAGCTCAGACACAACCTATCCCAAATACTGAACGAGCTCTTGTCCCAGTAAACAACCAAAACCAGAGGCCTCCTGCAAACAATAATCAAGGACAAGCCCTGGTAATCCAAGCTGATGAAGGTTTTGACTCGAATCACCTAATTACTAGAGAAGATGCTCCGCAGGGTGGTGCAGCATATTATGTCCAACAATATTCTGATGCACAAGTTGAAGAATGTCCGAGTCAGTCTGAAGTCATTATCCCTGAAGCTGAAATACTTGACTATGATTCGGAGTGTGATTCTGATGTGGGGGTAGATTTGGAAGACTTGTTAGGTGAAGAAGATACCTTGATCAGCAAAAGGTCGTTCCTTGTTGATGCTGACTGCACAAAGAACAACCTTGCTGAATTCTTCAGAACTGAGAAGACTACTGCTCATTATGCTTTGATGTCTATTACAGAATCTTCAAACAAGGTAAGTTCTTCTTTCAATTCTAAACCTGAGTGTGTAGAATGTGGCAAGCATAGGTACAGAATTTGTTGGGAATCATGGTATCGTATACACAGCGGAAGCGGTTTATATATATTTAACATTAGGCGATTATATATACAATATATATATAGGGCCGATTAATATATATATAATTGTTAGTTAATTTTATTAATCTGATTAATAAAATATTCCCAATCAGGATCTCAGTTAAACGCGTATAAACAAATAAATAAGAAACAACCATAGGAGGTTTAGCAATCAACCTTTGACGACTACACCGGAATTGCAACACGCGGGTTACAACGAATCCTCACTAGTAGGAAGTTCACAACCGAGCACGAGCCAACCGGGAGCAACACTTGCAAGAGGAAGGTGGACGGTGACGGTGGTTTGCGGCGGACAAAAGGGGCGGCGGCCCTAGGGTGGCCGAAACCTATATCTTGGGGAACAAGGAGTTGGTTTTGATAAAAAGTGTCATTAGGGTTTGCACCTTAATCCCCTTTTTATAAAACTAGAACTTACATTAAGCCCCCTTGTTTAATATCATAATATTCCCTAATATTAATCTAATTAATATTAAGTCCCTCGGGTTCAAAAAACTATTATTATTTCACAAATAATAATCCACCGACATGTGAACTTATCTGATTCGTGTACCAACGTGTAACTCTTCGGATCGTACCGGGTCGGGTTATGTTGACATCGACTTTAATTACATCGGACATACCATATGTCCAACAATCTCCCACTTGGACGATTTTAATTAAATGAGTCAATGTGTGCAGAGTTGGACGCCTAGCTGCATCGCACTGCACCCAACACAGTATGACACTTTACAGTCGTCAACTAGTTCTTTGAGTTCAAGTAACGCTTTACTTAACCAAATACTATAGCTCTGATAATTCTATCAATAAGTCCCTTCTGTATAGACATTCGTTGATCATAAGACATGGATCATTCATTCTTATATTGATCAACCATTCTCAATTCTCGTCTATAATTCAAAATGGTCTAATGAACTACATTAGTCCGAGCGTGGCCACGCGTTTACACCAGTTTGAGTTTACGAGGGCGCCAGAATGTCTAAGCTTCTAATCCTATAGAAGTACAGAATTCCATCAGCGTCATACAACTCCCACTTAATCTTGGATTTCTCCCAATGCTATCCGGATTACTACCCATGTTTCAGGATAGTGTTAGATAACATCAAAGATAGTCCTTGATCAATGCAGTTTAATATGTGCCTTAGGAAAAAGAACATATTGAACATATCAATATCAAAACATCTCATGACACAGATCCATGGAGATCGTTTTGAAGCGAGTTACATCCAATATCATTCCCTAATGATATCTGTGAATTATGATTCTCAAACCCTTGAGTTATTCATCTCATGAATACAATCATCTCAATTCACAATAGTCTTACATTCAAATTCATTCCCATGTAATTTGATCGACTACGGATATTTTAGAATACTCTCATTCAAGGATTTAAACATACAAATAATGAACACAGTTAATAAATATTTAAATTTGCATTTAACTCATTAAATCAAATAAACATTCAACATAACTGTCATAGTTCAAAATAAAACACCAATACTAACTATATATACCTGAGGACTCTCCTCCAGAACATTACAAATGTGGAAACCACATCCTGTGTCAAACACCCATGTTTTGCTAGAAAAAGCAAAGATTTCAATAACATATATACCTGAGGACTCTCCTCCAGAAGCTTTGGCTTGCTTCAGTTCAGCTAAATACTTAGCACAGTTCCTCTTCCAGTGCCCAGTTTCATCACAATGAAAACATTTGGCATCTTTCAGAGGTTTCTTGTTGGCAACAACTTTGCCCTTTCCCTTCCCTTTGCCCTGATTGCCCTTCTTCTTGGTGTAAGGTTTCTTAACTTGACCCTCCCTGATCATTAGCACTGGTGCAGTTTTGCTAGGTATGTTTACCTCAGCAGTTTTGAGCATCTGATGCAACTCTGCAAGTGTCTTCTCCATCCCATTCATATTGTAGTTCATGGTGAACTGATCATATGACTTGGGCAATGAGTTGAGGATAATATCCCCAGCTAGCTCATCACTCAAGGGAGATTCTAGACGAGCTAGGTGATCAACATAAGCCTTCATCTTTAGCACATGAGTGCTAACTGATGTACCCTCTTGCATACGAGTGGTTATAAGTGATCGCATCACATCAAACCTCTCATGACGAGCATTTTGTTGGAACATTTCCACCAGATGCCGGTTCATGTCGTATGCTTCCATGTCCTCCATGGTCCTTTGAAGTTCAGGGATCATGGATGCCAACATCAGACATGAGACTTTCAAAGAGTCATCAAAATGCTTAGCATAGTTTCTGTAAGCATTAGTTTGTTGGTTGATGGGTTCATCAGGGATTGGCGTTTCAAGAACATACAGTTTGTTCTCCGCCTTGAGAACGATTTTCAAGTTGCGGTGCCAGTCCATGAAGTTGGAGTGGTTCAGTTTGTCCTTCTCTAAGATGGACTTGAGAGAGAATTGGGAGGCGGAATTGTTTTCGTTTGACATCTACAAAGTTCAAAATTAATTTATTAGTATTTCATGTTTTAAATATCCTAATTGTATTATGACCCAAAACAAAATTAAATAGGATGAGACCCCGATTCATCAATACATAGTGAACTGGCTAAGCACTGTTCACTCGTATGATTAGGTAGGTAAACAACGATTGTTAATTGTGTCCACTACACAACTCTCCATTTTGGGGTTATCGCTAGGAGCGATGTATGTTTAACCCCAACTATGCCCACTTGATAAACAAGCGATGTTTGGTCCTTTACTGTTAGCTGTAATACCGGCCTATGTTACACAGGAAACGCGGTGATTACCTTCTTACATGATCAACCCCCAGAGCAGGGTTCGGCACTAACTTCTGGGTTCGATTTAGAAGAAGTGTTAACGTGTTAAGGGTGGCATGAAACATCAATTTAAAATTGGGATTTAATTTTAATATTTACCATAAATATATTGAATGACTCGTTAGCATGATGTGAGTCACACAATAGTTTATAAAATCCAATTTTATATTATTCGTGATAATTGAAACTCCTTTCAACACTCGACACGGTATAGTTTTAAATACCCTATTTAAACTACATTGGTCGTATTATCGCGAAAGGACTTGTTTTAATATTAATAAAACTCCTTTTATTAAATATGCTTTTCGGTTTTTATAAAACTTGTTTTAACAAAACCGTTGTCATGATTGTGAAAAAAATTTATTTATTTTGGGTTATCTCGATTATTTACAATAAATAAAACACAACCACAAAACATAAAATAAAATAACCGAATCGAGCCCCTAACAGGTCGCCCGTTTCGTTTTAGCCAGAAACGAAACGAACTAGTCTAAAAGGGTTTCAAAACTATTTGATAACTCCCACTTGACCCGAGATCTCTATCTTCATGGAACATGTTCGTCCTTTTATCTTCATCTTGATCTTGTACTTGTAGGATTACAAATAAATTTGAAATACAAAATAAAACAAATCTATTCTAACCCTATCTATTAGACCGGATCCAATATCCGTAATAAAAAAAAACACAAATCAATAAAAGATAAAGATAAAATAAAACCAATCACAAACACAACCATGACAAGGGTCAAAAACCTAGGGCTCGATTCACATCACAAACATGAACAACTAAAAGCTTTTGATCTTTTGTCAAAATAAATAAATAAATTTTGACAAATAAAACATAGATCAAAATTATAACTTTTACCATCTATACGCGCGTAACCGTGGCTCTGATACCAATGTTGGGAATCATGGTATCGTATACACAACGGAAGCGGTTTATATATATTTAACATTAGGCGATTATATATACAATATATATATAGGGCCGATTAATATATATATAATTGTTAGTTAATTTTATTAATCTGATTAATAAAATATTCCCAATCAGGATCTCAGTTAAACGCGTATAAACAAATAAATAAGAAACAACCATAGGGGGTTTAGCAATCAACCTTTGACGACTACACCGGAATTGCAACACGCGGGTTACAACGAATCCTCGCTAGTAGGAAGTTCACAACCGAGCACGAGCCAACCGGGAGCAACAGTTGCAAGAGGAAGGTGGACGGTGACGGTGGTTTGCGGCGGACAAAAGGGGCGGCGGCCCTAGGGTGGCCGAAACCTATATCTTGGGGAACAAGGAGTTGGTTTTGATAAAAAGTGTCATTAGGGTTTGCACCTTAATCCCCTTTTTATAAAACTAGAACTTACATTAAGCCCCCTTGTTTAATATCATAATATTCCCTAATATTAATCTAATTAATATTAAGTCCCTCGGGTTCAAAAAACTATTATTATTTCACAAATAATAATCCACCGACATGTGAACTTATCTGATTCGTGTACCAACGTGTAACTCTTCGGATCGTACCGGGTCGGGTTACGTTGACATCGACTTTAATTACATCGGACATACCATATGTCCAACAGAATTGATGTCTTAACAGACAAAATTCTGAACTTTAAAGCTGACTAAAGTCAATGCCAACAGAGCAATGATGTTTTGAGGGCTAATGAAAAGGCGCTCAAAATCACCATTGTGACTCTGAAGAAAGAAACTCTTGAGTGTGATCAGCTAAAATTCAGAATCAAAGAATTAACAAAAGAGAATCTGAATCTGAAAGCTGATGTAGGTCCTTTACAAAGGTCAATTGATTCCTTGAGGCAAAAAGAAAAAAGTTTTCTAAGTACGGTTGAAAACTACAAAAAGGATGTGTCTGAATTGTCAAAAACTCTAGAAAATAAACAAATCGCTATAAATAATTACATAAATGAGTTAATAGACACAAAGAAACATTTGGCCATTGTAAATTGTGACTATGAGAAGATCAAGAAGAAACTTGAAAGTTACCTGAACTGCAAGTATGTTCTTGATCATATCATTGAACACTCAGAGAAAGAAAGCAATTCCACTAGTCCTAAATATTCACAGTGTCCCCCTCCGGTGAGATTCGAAAGTCATCACTATGATATCTTGCCGAAGGAGAAGTTTGTGGACTTGGCGGCTGAAGCAGCTAAAGCTGCAGAAGCAGCCAAGGTGACAGAAGCAGCTAAACCTGCTGAAGTTACTAAGGCTGCTCCACCTGCTGAAGCTAGCAAAACTGGTGAGATTGCTGATGATGTCAGTGTCTGTGAAACAGACTTATCTGATGATGAGCTTGATGAACCTCAGAGGTATGCACCGGTTAAGAATGAGGATATTCCTATCCAAAATCACATCTTGTGTGATCCTGAACCGAAAGTGCAAACTTCTGATGGTAAGGCTGTTAAAGTGTTCTACAAAATGAAAGGATCTGATAAAATCTATGTTGATGAGGAATTTCCTCTAAGATTTCTGGCACCTGGTCTTGTTGGTAAAATCTGGCAAGAATCCACCATTACTGTTGAAAAAGAAAGATGGGGAAAAGGGAAACAGGGTCAGGGTAATCAGTCCAAGAAAAACAAAAACAAAAATCAAAAGAAGAACACTTTGAACTCACAAACTCAAGCTTAGGAGAAATCTCCTAGAAAGCATGTTACTCAGTTTGTTAGATCTTCAGTCAATGAGGTCGATAACTATCCAGAGACTGGTTGGCAGAAACAATGTCTCGAGGATCTGAAACATAAGAACTCATTTGCTGCAAAATCTAAGAAAAAGGGTAAGGATGCAAATGCCCCACCATTTGAGGAGTATAGATCCTGTCACAAATACGGGGAATGTGGGCATTTAGGTGTTGCATGCCCTGAGTTGAGATGCAAAAGGATCGAAGTAGATGATGCTCCAAGTTCAAGCAATACCCAACGACCTGTTTCTCCTAAACTTACTGAAAAACAACAGGGAATGCAGATAGTTTATGACAACCGCAACAAGATTGCTATGAACCAAACGCCAGTTGATGGCAGGGGTCCACAGTTGAGGGGGAGCCCCATTCCCACAACGGTTCAAGCAGCGCCTAAGATACAAGCAAAGGCTGCAGCTAAACCTCAGGGTAACCCTAAAATTTCTCCATGTGCAGTTAAGTCTGAAGTGGATCCAAAATTTGTCCCACCAAAGGAATCCGAGGCTGGACCTTCTAGCCCCAAGGCAAAGAAGAAGCCTAAGCCAAAGAGACCGGAACAAGTTTGGAGACCCAAGTCACCGACCAAAACTGGAGAATCATTTGCTAGTGCTAACACAACCGGACAATCGGGAACAACACCAACTCCTAACGGAAAGTGGGTTGATTTTCTGACTTCAGATGAAGATGGAAGACCCAAGACCGTGAAGGCTTGGGTTCCTCTTAACCACTAAACCTTGAATGTTGTGCAGGGAGTTCCACAGGGCCTTATCAGCAGCGTCTGGATTGTTGATAGTGGAGCTTCTGGGCACATGACAGGCAACTTATCCCTGCTATTTGACATAAAGAATATCAACAGGGGGTATGTTGCTTTTGCTGGTAACAAAGGGGGTCATATCACAAAAGAAGGCAGTATGAGTAACGAAATTGTAAGCTTTGAAAGGATAAGCTTTGTGAAACAGATAGACCACAATTTGTTGAGTGTCTCACAGATCTGTGACAAGAAATACACAGTGTTCTTTGATGATAATGCTTGCTTTATTCTGAAGCCTGGTTTTAAGATTCCGTAACAATGGATCATGATCTCAGCTCCAAGAGTCAATAACTTGTATGTTCTGGATATGAGTCAAGCCATGACAGCTAAGGGGGAGGTCACTTGTTTTCTGTCTAAAGCTATAGAGAAGGAGTCTATTATGTGGCACAGACGAATGGGGCACATACACTTAAGGAAGATGAATCACCTGGTTCAGAATCAGCTTGTGGAAGGTGTCTCTGTTAAGAATTTACATCTGAATGATGTCTATGTCTCATGCAAGAAAGGGAAGCAGAAGAAGAAATCTCAAAAACCTAAGAAGGTCAACTCAGTCAGTATGCCTCTAGAGCGGTTGCACATGGATCTTTTCGGCCCAGTCAATCGCAAAAGCAAGAATGGGGATCTGTACTGTCTGGTTGTCACAGATAATTATTCAAGATTCTCTTGGGTTGTGTGCATGCAGCACAAAAGTGAGACATTTGAGTTTTTGAAAAATCTGTTCACCAAACTTGAAAATATCGATAAGCTAAAGATCCGCAGGATTCGAAGCGACAATGGAACAGAATTCAAGAATCATGCTATGGAGTCGTTATGTGCAGAAAAGGGTATTCATCACGAATTCACAGCGCCGTACACTCCTCAGCAAAACGGGGTTGCAGAAAGAAAGAATCAAACTCTTATTGAGGCAGCAAAAACAATGCTCGCAGACTCAAACTTGCCTGTGAACTTTTGGAACGAGGCAGTTTACTGTGCGTGCTATACTCGAAATAGGGTTCTAACGGTAAAGAGGCTTAGTAAGACATCTTACGAGCTTCTGAACCGAAGGAAACCGAACTTAGAGTTTCTGGAACCTTTCGGAGCTCCATGCACAATGATACATCCCGATGGGAAGTTTGGTGCAAAGGCAGAAGAAGGTTTCTTTGTTGGAAACAACACTCCTAACAAGAGAGTATACAACAAAAGAACCAACTGCGTTGAAGAGTGGCTTAATGTCGATGTTCAATGCTATACTGCCAATGCACCCGGTGTTGGACCTGATTGGTTGTTCGACTATAACAGTTTGTTTGATTCTTTCAACGTGGATAATTTGGTAGATGATGCTGTGGCGCAAATGTATTACGAGTGTGAAAATGTAGCTAGCTCACCGTTAATGCGTCCGATCGTGGTTAATGCACTTGTGCCTGCCGCATCTGATGCCTCTGCATCCACGGGTCCCCCTGGTAAAACCACAGCAGTTGAAGTTGAGGAAGTCTTTCAAGAAGCGTCAGCAGAGATTCTGGAATCTTCTTCAGACGATGAATTTGCAGAGTCTCGGGAAACACTTACTGAAGATCTAGCTGGACATGGTGAATCTACCAGTACAACTCCAGTCAATTCTACAGGGAACAATCAAGCTGGTCCTTCTACTTCAGCAACTCCTGGAATTGGTCTACAAATTGATTTCACCGGTTTTAATATGCAACCCGCTGCTCCCTCCAGTTCAAGCGCCGTAGAGACAAATATTTCTCAAGGACTTGAAAATCTCAATCTGCATTCGGATGATCCAGTACCGACACATCCGGAATCTCGGATTCACGACACTCATCCAATGCAGAATGTGATTGGTGATCCGGATAGCAGAGTCATGACACGTAGTCAGATCAGAAATGCTAGTCCAAGTGACAATGCAACTACCCTTGTGCTCTATTCAGAAATTAGAAAAGCAGGTCACCAGAACGATTGGTCTTTCGCTCTCTATGTTTCTCAAATGGAACCAAGAACCGTCTAAGAGGCACTGAGGGAAGAACCATGGATTGATGCAATGCAACCTGAGCTTCAATAGTTCCAAAAGCTAGGAGTGTGGGACTTAGTTGACTTACCTCCAGGCGCGAAGAAAATTGGAACAAAGTGGGTCTACGAGTGTAAACGGGATGACCGCGGGGTAATTATCAGAAACAAGGCTCGATTAGTTGTCCTCGGCTTCTGTCAAATCGAAGGAATAGATTACAACGAAGTATACGCTCCATTTGCTCGCCTTGAAGCTATCCGGATGTTCTTAGCTTACGCTTCGTATAAATGGTTTATGGTGTATTAAATGGATGTGAAAAGTGCTTTTCTGTGTGGTATCATGAAGGAAGAGGTGTATGTTGCTCAGCCACAGAGTTTTGAGGATCCGCTTCATCGCGAAAAAGTCTACAAATTGAACAAAGCATTGTACGGACTCCATTAAGCTCCGCGTGAATGGTATCAAATGCTTAACAACTATCTTATATCCAATGGGTTCAAACGTGGTCTTGTGGATTGCACCTTATTCACCAAGGAAAAGGGTGGTGACTGTCTTCTGGTACAGGTTTATGTCGATGATATTATCTATGGGTCTACTAATGATGAAATGTGCAGGGATTTTGAAAGACTTATGCAGGAAAAGTTCGAGATGAGCTCGATGGGGGAGATGCAATTCTTCATAGGTCTACAAGTAGAACAACAAGAGTCGAGTATCTTCATCCACCAGACCAAATACGTTGCTGACATCTTGAGCCGGTTCCAGATGGAAGACTCTACTTCAGTAGGCACCCCAATTCAGACCAATCACGGGATTGGACCTGACGAAAAAGGACAAGCCGTTGATCTTTTTCTTTATCGGGCGATGATTGGCACACTTATGTACCTCATTGCATAAAGACCTGACATAATGTTCGCGACATGTCTACTATCCAGATACCAGTCAAGGCCGAAACAGTCCCACTTGGTTGCTGTGAAGAGGATCTTACATTATCTAAAGAGTTGTCTGGCCAAAGGTCTATGGTACCCTAATGACGATAAGTTTGACCTCATCGCCTTTAGTGATGCTGACTATGGCAGTTGCAAGAAAGATTTAAAATCCACATCGGCTGGATGCCAGTTTTTGGGACCAAGACTAGTCTCGTGGCAGTGCAAGAAGCAAGCCTCAGTCGCCTTATCCACCTGTGAGTCAGAACATGTAGCCGCATCTAGCTGCTGCTCCCAGGTTCTTTGGATACAGCAACAAATGAGAGACTACGGTTTGAAATTTCTTAATACTCCCACTCACTGTGACAATGAGTCCGCTATAGCACTTGCTAAAGAATCAGTTAAACATTCCAAGGCGAAACATATCTTGGTTAAGTATCATTTCATAAGCGATGGCTATAAAAAAGACTTATCGATATGGTTAAAATCCACACGGATTACCAACGTGCCGATTTATTCACCAAAGCTTTTGACGGCCCTCGTTTTGAGCATCTGTTAATTTTAAAAGGCTTTAAAGAAAAGCAGGATTAGATCCTCATCGGTAATTATTTTTGTAAATATTTTTCTTAAAAAATCAGAAAAATTCAAAAATATTGTCTTTTCGCAAATTTTTAGATTTTTAGGGGGAGAAAATTCAGAAAAATACAAAAACATCAGAAAATGCAAAAATCAAAAAAAAATGAATTAATGAGAAAATCCAAAAATAAAAAAAATTGAAAAACTACAAAATTGAGTTTCTTTGGTGAAATAGGGAAGATGATATTAACCCATCAGTTGGACTGTCTGGACTCTTATCATCTTAAAAATATTGGAACTAATAAGTAGCCTCTACAATGATGTGTTGGTAGGCTCGAAATCATTTCCAAGCTCGGCACGGTGATATAAACCTAAATCAACTGAAAATTGTGTGGATTAACGTCGCGTTGGCATATGGTCCAAAAACCTAAATCTCATTGATAGAATGCCAAAATCTAAGGTTTCTGGTCTTTAAGAGGTTGGTACATCCGGGGTGAACTGGACGTCTCTCAGAATAAAATGGGGTGGCATAAGTGACGTACGCTGGGTTCGCAGCCTACAACTAAGACACCTCTTTGCCATTCCCAAAGAAAAACAAAAAATATAGAATAAATTCATACAAGGAGACGTATGGGAATCCTTAAAAGAGCAAAAAGATCATGAATGCCAAAACCCTATTCTCAAAGAGAATCGCTCTATGTGATACCCCGCAATTTCAGGTTCTCACTTTAACTAAACTCTAGTTACATTCTATGCATTTTTGTTAACTAGGGTTAACTACATAAGTCACACGTTGCACAGTTATAGGTTAATAACTGCATGAAGTGGTAATTCAAGGAATTACCAAATTATTTACATGAGTAGTGAACCCCGGACATTGGTGAATTGTTAAACAAGAAGATTGTGAAGTAATTGTTTGAGATTGATTGCAATTACGTGCTTCTATGATACTCTGTGAAACTATGTGCAAACTGTACGTGATTACGTGAACTTAAACCAAAAACATTAATAAAAATCGTAATGGGTGGACCAGTAGGATGGTTGGGGTCTTAACACATGGGGTTACTCTTGTTATGGTCTAAAATAGCGAAAACATCGAAGAAAACATGTCGTACAACGAAGCAAGCCACCCGCAGCGGGCCGGGAACTGTTAGCGGCCGCTCCCAGCCTCCGCGCGGCCGCTCACTGGAGCCTGACGAACCCTAACCGACTTAATCAACTATTTAAACAATCTTAAGTCTCACTGGAGCCTGACGAACCCTACTGCCCTATTACGAAAATATCAACCCCTAACACCTGCTAAGGCTCAAGAACACCATTCGGGAAGCTTGAGGAGCAATCGGTTGGTGGTTTTGAAGGGCTTGTGGTATAATCTTCATTCTCATGTGTTTTAATCTTCTTTAATAAGTTTTAAAACATCAAAACCTTGTTTGTCCAGGTCTGAAAGTATTTTATAAAAGTTAAAACATGATGTTTATGAAGATTAAAAGGGTCAAGCATGTTGTTATGTAATGAATATTATGTGTTTTGCATGATCATGTATGTTCTTGATGTTTTGGATAACTAGGGTTTATGAATGATAATATATGCATGAATCTTGCTAGGTTATGATCAGGTTATATCTTATTGATGTTGTATAAGGATTATTGGACGTTGTTGATTGATTATATGCTCGAAAGATTGGTTATAACTAGGGTTATTGCATGTTTAAAATCTAGACAGAATACTTGAGTCGACTTGTAGGGTCTGTTACGTGACGTGAAATTATGAAACTTGGTGATTTCTTTACATGGTTGTATTATACATGGTCTTAGCTTTTCATAATGGGCAAAATCATCTGATTTGGATGTCGGTTGAGTAGTTTTTGGAATTTTAATTGAATAAAGGTCAAATAAGATTTTTGGACTTGTAAACTGAGTCAACTTTAAACGATCATAACTTGATTTATATAAAGAGTTAGGTTATGAAATTTGGATGGTAGATCAACATTGGAATAACTTGGCTTTTCCAATTGGATTCACCCTGTTTGCATGAATACACGATTTTTGGGAAGTTTTCTACTAAACTGACCTGTGGTGAAAACTTTCTGGACATAGCTGTGTTGTACGAATTTTCATAATTTTTGTGTTTGGTTTTGAGATAAAGAAAAAATATCGGTTGTCAAATAAACCCCAAGGAATATTCAGTAAAAATTTGGGGGTTTAAATCGTTTTTTAAGTATTTTAAATATCGGTTGTCAAATAAACCCCAAGGAATACTTTTTGGTGGATGAAGAAGCGATCGAAGATGGTGGATGTCGACACGACGAAATGGTGGACTTTTGCTGGTCTCCAGTTCTAAGATAAAAGTTGATTCATTTTCAGGTTGTATACTTAGTTGACTGTGTCTGTAGTTGGCTGTGTGTTTTGGGTCGGGTAGCCTCTTGCTATTCCGGTTTTGTATGACGAATTGTACGATGTTTTGGAGGTGAATAAAGTGCTCGTTTTGCTTGTAAAAAAAAAGTATTTTAAATAAATTGTTTTTCACAGCACACAATCTGCCCTGAAAACGCAGATTGCGTATAGTATGTTTACGTGACTATTTGGAGTCCTATGTGGTATGTATTTGACATGAACTTGTATGGACACTTATGTGAGATGTATGTGAAGTATAAAATTGATGTTACCCAATATATTCACCAACGGGTTCGTAGGGTTTACTTGTGCATGTAGAATTTACGAGGTGTCACATACACGGTTTCGAACATTTAAACGTCTTGGACAAACGGGTTATATGGTGTATTGGTTGTACACATATACTCACTTAGTGACACTTGTAATAGGGAGTCGGTAGAACCCTATTGTTTTGGAGTTTGGATAATTTTGCTTGCAACCAAAGGTGAGTTTCACTACTTTTTCTCCAAGGCATACGTCTCGGGTTTGAGACAACTTACAAAACGTTTTCTAGTCCAATTTGGGACTACACTTACAACTCAGGTTCGGACTCCTTGTGTGGGTCGGATTTTGGACTCCTTGTGTGGGTCGGGTTACTATGATTCCTTGTGTGGATCACGCTTTTATCAGTTTAAAACTTTAACTGTCTTTTGTGAACTAAAAACACTCTATCACTGAAAGTCCTTACATATTATTGGGTTAATCGCTGGAGGCGAACGGGGTATTAGTTGATAGCGCTATTAGGTTGTGCAGCAACCTCATGCTTGAGGTGCTTGTGTCACGGGCATGAACTTCTGACTACATCTTTTCTACTAGTGTTGACAGACACTAGTACTAAGACAGTTTAACGTATGTTAACACATTTCTGAAGGTTCCCAATAATCACATGTTTAGTTACAATGAGTGGGCTAGCGACCCCTGACAAGCTTAAACTGATGACATTTTACTTTAACTTTTGGGCTTTTGACAACTTTACACTTGTTATCCAAACTGTGAACTCACCGACTTTATGTTGACACACTTTAGCATGCATTTGCAGGTCTCTAGGTATGGAGCACGATTAGGGCATGCATCATATTGTGTTGTGGGATATGAACACTTTAATATTGTTTTGCGCAGACATTATGTTGAACTATTTACTTTGTTTACGCCTCCGCAACTACTTTAAAATGCTTGGTTAAACTATGAAACTATTTTCACAACAACGAACTAAATGGTTTGGGCATTTAGAGTCGTTCATGATAGTTATGGCTATGGATCCTGGTTTATCATGCGCCTCGCGGTGGAACCCCGTAGTGGAAATTTGAGGGTGTGACACTCTAAGGTAGCAAATCAATTACCTAAAGCATCGTACTGTGAAAAATCAAATATACGGTATTTGACTTGAACCCTGGTTTGGATCTCACTGGTCTCTTTGCTGTAGCGTTGTTGCAAACCTGATCACTACTGAGTCCATTCCTTGTAATTACAGATGACAACAGCTTATTCACCGGTTATGAGGAAGCTTTGTGCATTCCTTGACGCGGGAATATGTCGCGTGTGCGGGGAACACCTTTAATTAGTCTTAATATTACCTTAATGTATCTAAAGTGCCTAGCGATAAAACTTGATTTTGGGTTTAGGTGGACAACAATAGTGACAGTTGTTGTAGGATACTTATCGGGAATTTAATCTAAAACTGAACATATAAGGGTTCCAGCATGGTCTGTACACTGATATGATTCCCTAACTGATGAAACTCGCAAAAATATGATATTGTATAGTTAGTTGATTTCCTGTTTTCGTTTGATTTCTGTTTAGTTTTATCTGTTTTATCATTCTTGATTGCCGACGATGGAATCCTAATCCATTGTAATCTTACTTCTTGAGAAATAAAACGCCGAAATTCAACTAATTGAAAATTGTGTTTTTGCCAGGTCAAAACCGTACTTTTTCTTAAGTACAAGGGTGGAAAATGAAAATTTTTCAAATTTCTGAGTCAACATCTGAGACGCTTGTGAAAACGGGGTGAAAAACGCATGTTTTGAACCTTAACGGGTCAAAAATGTCAAATTTGGTGCTGCAGGGGCAATTTTGAAATTTGTGTGAAAAGTATACATCATAATCGCACTTGTGTATATGCGAGTAGGTTCTATTGTCCCTCATAACGCATTTAAACATAGAGGGCGATTAGGGGACTCCTACTCGTGTGATAGGGCAGGCGATTAGTCTACTCGTGTGGAAATATAAGCGAGCAGCACTACACTCGCTTGTTTTTCCTACTCGTGTCCTCTCTTCAAGCGATTAGGCCCACTCCCTCACACGATTACAAATAGTTATAAAGGCAAACACTTAGAATCTTTTTATTCATTCTTTCAAAATTCTTCAACTGTTAAACCTATTTCCCTCTAAACCGTCAATATCAAACCTTGCTTCCCTATTATTCTGTAAGAGCCGAAACCCTAAGTTAGAGTTCTTGACTGATTAACATATAAAACGTGATTGTTTATGGTAAATGTTGATGGGGGTTTCTTAATCGGCACCCCTAGGATCTGTTTGTACAAAGATTTTGATTAAAAACATCCAGATTCAAGAAGCCCCAAATTTGAATCACCTATAAACCCTAAGTTTTAAACCGGCCCAATACTTCCTTAATCTGAAGTGATAATGATACATTATGATAGGGGTTGTGCTAATCGGTTGTTTTAAGATTTAGGTGGACAAAATCCGGACCCAAATTGACCCATTGCAACAATTGACAAAGATTGGTGATCGTATACACTGTTCACGCGAGTAGGAATCCTACTCGCATGAACAGTAGAGCGGGTAGAAGACTCACCTGATGTAATCACATGAATAGTAGTGTGGTTAGGCTACTCGCATCTCCTAATCGTGTATAATGTAATGCGATTAGGCCATTCGTGTCTAATATAGTGTAACACCCCAAAAATGTTAAAGTAATGGTAGTATGGTGAGTATATATATATATGTGTAAGTATGAGTATGTATGTATGCGTGAATATATATATGTATGTATGTATATGTTTGTACCCCTAGTTGTAAGTAGTGCATTGGTAGTTGTACATTTAACAAACATAAAATTTACCAAGTTAATTACTTGGGTAAAAATGGTGGAAGTTTACTTGATAAAGGGAGGGACTAAACATGAGCTAACACTTATGTTGAAGGGTTGTTTTAGAAAGATTAGGGGTGGTAGTAAATAAGGGATTAGAATGAAAAATGGGGATTAGAAAGAAAGAAAAGAAAAGAACGTAGAGAGAGAGAGGAGAAGGAGGTGACATAGGGAGCTCTCCAAATTGTCTCTCCAAAGCTGAAAATTAAAGCAAGAAATCATCCCTAAATCCCTGCATGTCCATGAATTCATAACCATCTAGTGGCACTAATACTATTGGTAAGTTGTAGAATCAATTTTAATGGGTTTAGAAGTGGTATGGTAGGATTTCATGATCATGTTGTGATAATTGTTTCTTGTGATGTGGGAAAGCATGATTACCATGTGAAGTAGTGTAAATTTAAAGAGATTGTATGTTAATTCTTGTTTTAGGGCTGAATTGTAAAAAGGGCTAATTGGGTGTTGGGATGAAGGTTTTATGTTGACTTTTAAAAGTCAACAGGACCTCAACACCAAGAAAGCTCTATGTGATTTAGTATTGTTGCTAAATAGAAGGGTAAATTGTAAATATAAGTGTAGGATTGGGGGTGTTGTGTCATGGAATGGTATAACCACTTGAATGTATGAATATGCACACCAATTGTATGATGAAATGCCTAGTATTTTACAATAGGTGAAATTGTGAAAAATGCATGATAAATATGATTGTAGAGGTTGTAGCTATGTGATTATGCTAGTTTATCTACCTTGAACCAAGAATGGTAAAGGGTAAAGTACGAAAAGCTAAAGTATGAATTCCTTCACTATGTAGGTGTGAAGGTGGAAGGTACAAGCGATCACAAGGAGCAAGGTGCACACAACAAAGGTAAGTTGGTTACTACCAACTATGTAGTTAACGAGTATATTAGTCATAATTGTTATGTATGCATTGTTGTGGTTGAATTTGGTAGAATGGAAGTAGTATGAAGTACCCTTGTGGCTACACAAGGGTGCAAATTGGTAGAATGGTTTAAATGGTGGAAGCACCCTTAACGGGTCAAAATAGTAGGAACACCCTTGACGGGTCAATATGGTGGAAGTACCCTTAACGGGTCAAAATAGTAGGAACACCCTTAACGGGTCAAAATGGTGGAAATACCCTTAACGGGTCAAATGGTAGAAGTAAGGATTTCATCATGGTTCCATGATGATATTGTTTATAGCATACTAAATGTTTGCCTTGTTGATTTGTAATAGGTAAAGCACATGAATGAAGATCAAGTCTTGAGCAAGGATGGGTTATGCACGCTCACGTTTCTTTTGGGTTGGGTACCATGGTAGTATTAGGATCTTTGAGTCATTTAAACAAGTTGTTAATGTTTTGTACATGGTTTTGAATATGGGTCAAAGATTCACATGGTAGCCAACTTGGGCATTGTCTTTTGTAAACGTAACTAGTGTCGCCAAGGTTGTTGGTATGTCGATGGACAAGACGTTTTGGGTATGTATATAATGGATGTTTTCATATTATCCTTATGTTTTAAAAAAAAAAAAAAAAAAAACGGGTCTTACAAGTTGGTATCAGAGCCAAGGTTTGAGCGAATCAAGCACATTAGGTACTTGAACTCAAGCCGGAAGCTCGTGGGGGCGTGCATTCGATCCTAGACTTGATCAAGGTATGTGTGGGTATGATGGGTGGGAAAGTTAGTAAGTGAACTTCTAAGGTTTTGGAAATCTTTGGTTAAGAATGGCCAAAAGGATTGTAAGGTAGAAAGGTGGAAAGAAGTGGAAAAAAAAAAAAAAAAAAAAGACTTTGTCAGGGACCCCCGTCGCCGACGGGATTCACTGCCGTCGGCGACGCCTTAATGTAGCCGACGGGAGTTCCTGCTGTCTACGGGGCAGCCTACGGGATCCTCATGCGTCGGCGACGGCCTGACATTCCGTAGCCGACGGAACCAAAATTTCAAGTTATCCATTTTTACTCCTTTTTCAATTCTGCATCCACCTAGCTCCGTCCCAAAGCGTCGTTAAGTTCCGGAAAACACCTTAAACCTCGTCAAACCTGCAAAATGCAAAAAAAAAATAAAAATTGTTACTTCTTTTCTGCATCGGTTGTTATCATCTCTAGATGTGGGAATGTATTAAAGGTATGATAACATATAAAATGTGGAATTACCCTCCTAGTATGAAATTGGTAGAAAGTGTGGTGACCCAAGTATTGGGAGTAGAAATTTTAGAAAGTATGGATAATAATAGAAATACTATGGTATGGAATACGTGTTGAATGATTGTTAATGTTTCAGAATCATGGTGGAAGAAGGTGATAACTCCGCTAGGGAGCATGAGTACCAAGAAAGGATAAAGGAGTTGATTGCCACGGAGATGGGTAAGGCGTGGACTGTTAACCTTGCCAAGATAACACAAGAAGTGGAAACGAATGTAATGGGGGTAATGGAGGGAATGATGACAAGTAGATTCGATGAACTAAAGAAATTGATTGAAGAGGGGTCGTCCGGCTCCAAGAATGTTAAGAGATGTACATACCGGAACTTTATGTCGTGCAACCCCACCGTGTTTAAGGGAGAAATAGATCCACTCGAATGTCTAAGGTGGATCTCGGATATGGAAGGGGTGTTTGCACGAAGTCATTGTGAAGGCGAAGATGAAGTAATGTTTGCCACCGGTCAATTGCGACTCCGCGCAAAGGATTGGTGGGATAGTTATAGTAAGGAAGTGGGGCAAGAACGAGTGAGAACTATGACATGGGCTGAGTTTAAAGAACCCTTCCTGAAGCATCATTGTCCTCAAACTGCAATCGATCGCATTCAGGAAGAGTTTCTACACCTCCGCCAGAAGAATGAAACCATTGATGAGATCACAAACATATTCCTCGACAAAATGAAGTTTTGTCCAGAATTGGTGGGAACGGAACGGATGAAGATTAATAGGTATCATGCCATGTTAAGGGCAGAATACCGGGAGTTTATCACTGCATCGAAATGCAACACATTGGGTGAACTCATCGATTGGGCCCGTGAACGGGAAACAGAATTAAAACGCCAAGAACAACGGGGTGAGAAGAGGAAGGCTGAAAGGACTTGGGAGTCGCCAAAGAAGGCTAAGGGGCACGAACAGGGCAAGAAGGATTCTAAGAAGGGTGAAATATCGAGTTGTAACACGTGTGGGAAACCGCATACGGGGGAATGCCGCTTGGGGCAAAAGACGTGCTACAATTGTGGGAAGGCGGGACATCCGTTTTATAAATGCCCTAGTCCAGTTCAGTTGTGTTATCATTGTTATGAACCCGGGCACTTCAAGGCGGATTGTCCCAAACTCAAGAAGGAGGCACCGAAAGAAGGAAAGAAGAATGAAGCTTCGAAGGCTCGTGGAAGAATGTTCCAAATCACAGCCGAAGAAGCAAAGAACCACCCCGAGGTGGTGTCGGGTATGTTACTAGTCAACAATACTCTTATGTATGTGTTGTTTGATACAGGGGCAAGTAGGTCTTTCGTGTCTACCAAAGTGATTTACCACCCCTCCTTTGTCATAGAAACGTTGTCAAGCCCATTAGAAGTAGAAATTGCGGATAGTAAGAACTATTTATTACACAACGTATGTAGAGATTGTACTCTCACGGTAGAAGGGGAGGATTTTAGGGTAGACTTGGTACCTATGCCTATGGGGGAATTCCAAGTGGTGATAGGCATGGATTGGTTGGCCAAACACCACGCGGAATTCCAATGCAAGAATAAAACCATATACGTTACCTCACCTAGCGGGCGGCGGGTAAGTTTTATAGGGGATAGAAAGGTCGAAGCCAAGTTGTGTACCTTGGTGGAAACCATGAAGCATGTGCGTAATGGGGGAAAGGCATTCATGGCCTACGTAGTTGATACCACTATCACCACCCCCAAGATTGAAGAAGTACCGATTGTTAGGGAATTTCGGGATGTATTTCCGGACGATCTTCCGGGGCTTCCTCCTGAACGCGAAGTGGAGTTTAAAATTGAATTGGTGCCCGGGGCTCAACCCGTTGCAAAAACACCATATAGGTTGGCACCCACCGAACTCCGAGAGTTGATGACACAACTTCAAGAGTTACTCGATAAGGGCTTCATTCGCCCGAGTGTGTCCCCGTGGGGAGCCCCTATATTGTTTGTGAAAAAGAAGGATGGGTCTATGCGGATGTGCATAGACTACCGGGAGTTGAATAAATTAACAATAAAGAACCGCTACCCCTTACCCCGTATTGACGATCTATTCGATCAACTTCAAGGGGCGAGTTGGTTCTCAAAGATTGATCTTCGCTCCGGGTACCATCAATTGAAGGTAAGGGAAGAAGATATGGCCAAAACGGCGTTTAGAACTCGGTATGGGCATTACGAGTTCCTAGTAATGTCCTTCGGGTTGACAAATGCTCCGGCCGCATTCATGGATTTAATGAACCGGGTATGTCGTTCGATGTTGGATCGTTTCGTGATAGTGTTTATAGACGACATTTTGATTTACTCCCGAAGTGAATCGGATCACGCGGATCACTTACGGGAAGTCCTTGAGACGCTTAGAAAGGAAAAGCTTTATGCTAAATTTTCTAAGTGTGCCTTTTGGTTGAGGGAAGTCCAGTTTTTGGGACACGTAGTGAATGAGAAGGGCATTTCTGTAGACCCTTCGAAAGTGAAGGCGGTGGTGGAATGGGTTTCTCCCAAGAACCCAAGTGAAATTCGAAGTTTTCTGGGCCTAGCCGGTTATTATAGAAGATTCATCCAAGATTTTTCAAAGGTGGCACTACCTTTGACCCGGATGACAAAGAAGAACGAAAAGTTCGTTTGGGGCGAAGACCAAGAAGGAGCCTTTCGAATGCTAAAGGAGAAGTTGACTAGTTCGCCTGTTCTGACCTTGCCTGAAGGGTCAGATGATTTTGTAGTATATACGGATGCCTCACATCAAGGGTTGGGGTGTGTATTGATGCAACGGGGGAAAGTCATCGCCTACGCATCAAGACAACTCAAACCCCATGAATGTAATTACCCAACCCACGATTTGGAGTTGGGGGCTGTAGTATTTGCGTTGAAAATCTGGAGGCATTACCTGTATGGGACAAAATGTACCATATATTCCGATCACAAAAGCCTCAAGTATTTCTTCGAGCAGAAAGATCTCAACATAAGACAACAGAGGTGGCTAGAGTTGATCAAAGACTATGATTGTGACATCGTGTACCACCCGGGTAAGGCCAATGTGGTGGCCGATGCCCTGAGTCGGAAGGAATACCCACCCCCGATTCAAGTTAAGGCATTGGGTGTAGTAATTACACCTACCCTTTTGGGTGAGATACGAAAGGCCCAAGTTGAGGCTTTGCAAGCCAATGACCCGAAGAAGATAAGAATGAAAGGAATGATAGACAAGTTGGAAGAAAATGCGGATGGAATGAAGGCCCGGTATGGTCGGGTATGGGTTCCTTGGACATGTGAAGTCAAGGCTTTACTACTTGATAAAGCCCACAAGTCCCGGTTCTCAATCCACCCGGGGGCGACCAAGATGTATCGGGATCTAAAGAAAGACTATTGGTGGCCGGGAATGAAGCGTGACATCGCCAAATATGTGGAGAAATGTTTGACTTGTTCACAAGTCAAAGCCGAACACCAAAAGCCTTATGGGAAGCTACAATCACTTGAGGTGCCGGTATGGAAGTGGGAGGAGATAACCATGGATCTTGTGACAAAATTGCCAAAGACAAGGAAGGGTTATGATGCAATCTGGGTAGTGGTAGACCGACTCACAAAAAGCGCACACTTTTTGGCTATTCGGGAGGCCTACACCTCCGAACGGATGGCAGAAATTTATGTGAATGAGATTGTATCCCGGCATGGTGTACCAGTGTCCATTGTGTCAGATCGGGACACTCGATTCACATCCCGGTATTGGAGGAGGTTTCAAGAAGAAATGGGTACCAAGTTGTTGGTTAGTACCGCCTACCACCCTCAAACTGACGGACAAACCGAAAGAACCATTCAAACCCTCATAGATATGTTGAGGGCATGTGTCTTAGATTTTGGGGGAAGTTGGGATGAACACTTACCCTTAGTGGAATTCTCTTATAATAACAGTTATCACAGTAGCATCCAAATGGCACCATTTGAGATGTTATATGGAAGAAAATGTAGAACCCCGGTATGTTGGGGGGAAGTGGGTCAGCGAGAGTTGGCTCCAAGTGATTTAGTGGCCCTCACTAACGAGAAAATTAGCCTAATACGGGCTAGAATTCAAGCTGCCCAAGACCGACAGAAGGCTTATGCGGATCGTAGAAGACGCCCGATCGAATTTCAAGTGGGAGATTTTGTGTTATTAAAGGTCTCCCCTTGGAAGGGCATCATCAGATTTCGTAAACGCGGGAAGTTAGGCCCGCGTTATATTGGGCCATTCAAAATTTTGGCGCGGGTCGGGCAAGTGGCTTACCGGTTGGAGCTACCATCATCCTTAAGTGGGATCCATGACACCTTTCATGTGTCCCAGTTACGGAAGTGTCTCGCGGATGAAACCGCGTACGTGCCTCTTGAAGACATAGAGGTAGACGACAAATTGAATTATGCAGAAAAACCGGTGGCTATAAAAGATTTCAAGGTGAAGCGATTGCGAAATAAGACCATAAACCAAGTTTTGGTTCAATGGCAACATCGGAAGGGTTCGGATCTTACGTGGGAATCCGAGGAAGAAATGCGGAAACACTACCCGGCTCTATTCGGTACGTATTTAGGTTTCGGGGTCGAAACCTTTTTAAGGGGGGTAGACTTGTAACACCCCAAAAATGTTAAAGTAATGGTAGTATGGTGAGTATATATATATATATGTAAGTATGAGTATGTATGTATGCGTGAATATATATATGTATGTATGTATATGTTTGTACCCCTAGTTGTAAGTAGTGCATTGGTAGTTGTACATTTAACAAACATAAAATTTACCAAGTTAATTACTTGGGTAAAAATGGTGGAAGTTTACTTGATAAAGGGAGGGACTAAACATGAGCTAACACTTATGTTGAAGGGTTGTTTTAGAAAGATTAGGGGTGGTAGTAAATAAGGGATTAGAATGAAAAATGGGGATTAGAAAGAAAGAAAAGAAAAGAACGTAGAGAGAGAGAGGAGAAGGAGGTGACATAGGGAGCTCTCCAAATTGTCTCTCCAAAGCTGAAAATTAAAGCAAGAAATCATCCCTAAATCCCTGCATGTCCATGAATTCATAACCATCTAGTGGCACTAATACTATTGGTAAGTTGTAGAATCAATTTTAATGGGTTTAGAAGTGGTATGGTAGGATTTCATGATCATGTTGTGATAATTGTTTCTTGTGATGTGGGAAAGCATGATTACCATGTGAAGTAGTGTAAATTTAAAGAGATTGTATGTTAATTCTTGTTTTAGGGCTGAATTGTAAAAAGGGCTAATTGGGTGTTGGGATGAAGGTTTTATGTTGACTTTTAAAAGTCAACAGGACCTCAACACCAAGAAAGCTCTATGTGATTTAGTATTGTTGCTAAATAGAAGGGTAAATTGTAAATATAAGTGTAGGATTGGGGGTGTTGTGTCATGGAATGGTATAACCACTTGAATGTATGAATATGCACACCAATTGTATGATGAAATGCCTAGTATTTTACAATAGGTGAAATTGTGAAAAATGCATGATAAATATGATTGTAGAGGTTGTAGCTATGTGATTATGCTAGTTTATCTACCTTGAACCAAGAATGGTAAAGGGTAAAGTACGAAAAGCTAAAGTATGAATTCCTTCACTATGTAGGTGTGAAGGTGGAAGGTACAAGCGATCACAAGGAGCAAGGTGCACACAACAAAGGTAAGTTGGTTACTACCAACTATGTAGTTAACGAGTATATTAGTCATAATTGTTATGTATGCATTGTTGTGGTTGAATTTGGTAGAATGGAAGTAGTATGAAGTACCCTTGTGGCTACACAAGGGTGCAAATTGGTAGAATGGTTTAAATGGTGGAAGCACCCTTAACGGGTCAAAATAGTAGGAACACCCTTGACGGGTCAATATGGTGGAAGTACCCTTAACGGGTCAAAATAGTAGGAACACCCTTAACGGGTCAAAATGGTGGAAATACCCTTAACGGGTCAAATGGTAGAAGTAAGGATTTCATCATGGTTCCATGGACTCCTTGGGTTCCTTGGATAAGATGATGATATTGTTTATAGCATACTAAATGTTTGCCTTGTTGATTTGTAATAGGTAAAGCACATGAATGAAGATCAAGTCTTGAGCAAGGATGGGTTATGCACGCTCACGTTTCTTTTGGGTTGGGTACCATGGTAGTATTAGGATCTTTGAGTCATTTAAACAAGTTGTTAATGTTTTGTACATGGTTTTGAATATGGGTCAAAGATTCACATGGTAGCCAACTTGGGCATTGTCTTTTGTAAACGTAACTAGTGTCGCCAAGGTTGTTGGTATGTCGATGGACAAGACGTTTTGGGTATGTATATAATGGATGTTTTCATATTATCCTTATGTTTTAAAAAAAAAAAAAAAACGGGTCTTACATATAGGCGATTACAAATATGTAATCGCCTGTTGCAGCATTTTCACCAAAATTTGTCCGAGTCTGGTCCGTTTTATGCATCTGTGATCTGTTTGTGGTACTTATGTCTTGTGTTTGTGTTTAGAATCATGGAGTGGGAAACATCTGCTCGCCACAACTGTTGTGCGTTCCTCGGTCCTGTTACGAAAGACAAATGCAAAGTCTTCAAGGGCGTTATTGACTTTCTCAAGCGATCAAGGATTAATTATGCTATTTCTGAACTACATGCAGCCTATAAAGACATCATACGAGAGTTCTACAAGAATGCCAAAGTGGATTGCAAGTCTACACCATTTGTTATCACGAGTGTGGTCCAACGGAAGAATGTGATGATAACTGAAGACATTGTGCGTGAAGCTCTTCAATTCAAGGATGCGAAGGATGATCCCATTGTATTCGACTCCATTTTGATTCGAGGTGGTTTCTTAAGAATGAAGTATTCTTGAGATGTCCAAGAACAGAAGATGATGCAAAAGAGCAACCTGCCGCCTGAACTGAAGTATCTCACACACGTGCTCTTAAAATGCATTGGTCCAAGAAAAGGGACGTTAGATGCTATAAGGGACACGTTGGCTTCAGCGATAGTTGCATTGACGCTGAATAAGCCATTTAATTTTTCTGGAATGATCATGCATCACCTGAAGGAAGTGTTATTGCAGAAGACGACGAAGACTCCATTTGTTGTCTATCCTCGCTTCCTGCAAATGATGATTGATCGCCAAGTTCCACACTTAGTAAAGAATCCGTCAGAGCTTATTACGATTGATGACATAGACGAGACAGAAATGGGTAGAATGACATCTTACAAAAGAAGGCAAAAGGCTGAGTATCCACCTTGCAGACGTCTTTACGGGCATTTGAGCAAAGATGACTATGATTCACCACGGGGTAATATGTGGAGGCATGATGATAGTGAATCAGAAGACGACATATTGATTCAGAGACAAGTTTTCAAAGAAGGAGATGACATAGGCAGAAAGACAGATGAACTGGGTGATAACGTTCCGGGCAAATTCCAATGAACCGGACGCACTAGATTCCAATGAACCAGATGTACTAGATTCCAATGAACCGCTCTGCGTCTACTCATGATGATATGCTTGAAACGGACGTACTAGATTCCAATGAACCCTCCAGTGCAGCGAAAGATCAAGAATCTTCTCAATCAGCAAAAGAAAAAAGGCCAGTTGATGAAGACGCCCCTGTTGACATAGCAAGTGAAGAAGATGATTCAGATGACTCAGACGATGATTCCCCTGGTGCTCATGCCAGAAAAGAGGCAGAGATAAAGAGAAAGCTAGTTGAGGAGAAAGCTCGTGCATCTGAGAAGAAAGCTCTTGCTGAGGATCCTACCTAACTGCTGATCCAGATGATGACATTGCTGAAATAGACGCAGAGCTAAGCACTCCTCCTCCTAAGAGACAAAAGACAAAGGCAAAGAAAGATGCAGGTCGGGGAAAGAAAAGAATGTCTCAGAAACCACCTGTTGAGAAAACTCCAAAGAGATAAAGACGGGTAAATCTTCCAGATGCATTTGGGGGTCTCGAAACTCAATCTTCTCTGGCTGCAGCAACAACATCTACAACAGCCACAACAACAACAACAACAGCAGCAACAACCACTTCAGGTGCAGCTATGACTGCAGGTGTCACCATGTCAATGCCTGCTTCAGTAATCTTCACTGAGCATGTCTCAGTTACTGAAGCAGCGACAAGCTCTCAGATTGTTTCAAACCCTATTGGTAACATCATTAAGAAGCTGCAACAAGAAGTTCGACCATCAGCTTCTTTCGCAGCTAGATAGCCCTCCTCTTCCTCAGCACCGGCCTCAAATGATCAACTACAACGCCAAGTTAGTGAGCTAACTGCTATAGTTACTGCACAGGCGCGTGAGATTGCTGAGTTAAGGGGAAAAAATGCAACAATTGAAGAAAATGAAAGGGCTATGCTGGAATTGATCAGTGAAACCATCCAATCAAACAAAGAGCTGCAAGCTTCAAATAGAATGCTTCTAATGTCTAATCAGCAGCTTACAGAATCTCACCAGCAACTGGTACAGTCTAATCAAAGCACTTTAGCTAGACTTACCAGTGTTGAATCCCAATACAGCCAGCTTCAGCTTGCAAACGTCAACAATGAACGTAGAACCACCAAATACAAGAAGCAAAACACGAGGCTGAGGACTAGGATGAACGAGTTAGCTGGAAATCTTCCTAGACTCACAGGTGGTACAAGTTCTGAAGCTGGTGCTGGTGATGATGAAGAAGAAGAAGACGATGAAGAAGATGATGACGATGATGACAGTGATGATGATACTGATGATGATGGAGATAAAGATGGTAAAGATGGTGGTGGTGGTGATCCTGGAGCCACAGGTGGTGGTGGGTCATCAGCCGAATCTGGTACGAGGCGAACCAAGAAAAGTCATGATAAACAAGGCAAGGATTCCGAAGCAGGTTCTTCTGCTCAGGGGGAGCCTTTCCAAGACAGGATTCAACAGCTGCGGAAATCATTGAAGCAGGCTGTAGTTCCTGTAGAGGTTGTCGAGCCACTGAAGAGTTATTTTGCATATGATGATGATGGCGACTTAATCGTACCACCCAAGTCTCCAGAGTATGATTTCGAAGAGGGTGAAATACCACCTGAGGTTACTCCTGATGATTTGGAAAAGATTTTTGGCTTAGCACGCGGAGAATCTTCCGGTGCAAGTCACAACCCTCCTCCAGAGATGAATCCGGATAACAATGAGGTTGAGATGGAAGATGGGACCAAAGTGCCAACTCCTTAATATGTAGTTGATGATACTGGCACTAGGATACCTAACATTTCTGAGGAGATGTTACATGATGCTGAGGAGAAGCTGAAGAGTGATTCAACTCCAGTTCCTGATAAAGTAAAAGAAAGACATGATCGGATCAGGCAGAAATATCCCCAATGGTTCACATCAGAGGAAGAGCGTGAGAAGAATAAAGCTCCTATTCAGGCTTCTATCTTCAAGAAACGCTTATCGAAGTTGTCTGAAAACGTCATCAGTTGGGCGTATGTGGAGAAGACGAATATGTTGGGCGTCAAGTGGGAAGAAGGTCTGTTATATTTCAAGCCCTATCGGAATGTTCTCAGTCTCCCCTTCTGGTACATCCGAGATCTGATTAGACTACATTTTCCTCTGAACTATGAGAAAGAGTCTAGCCTAGATAGTTTTTACAACATTCTAGCTAAAGAAAGCCGAACTAAATGGAAGACCCTTCAAAAGTCCAGTTTGGAAACACAAGATCAAGCTACATCCATCCACCAAAAGTCCAGTTTGGAAACACAAGATCAAGCCTCCGAATTGCGTGTCGAAGATTCCGATTGTCCCAGTTGAACAAGACTTCTCTTCAAAGTTACATTATTGGCATTATGATGCAGTTACTACCGAAGCAGTGATCGTCTTGAGCAACTCACCAAAGCCTTGCAGGAAGATTAGAATATGGGACCCGATGTGGCTAATCAACTATTCAGAGAAAGATGTGGAGACACTGTTCCTGTATCCCATTCAGCACTTAAAAGACAAAGCAAATCAAGCGATGAAGTTTCAAAGGGTGATTCGCTTCTGCCACGCCAACAAAGTTCATGCTGGATGTGACTGGTCAAGACTTACAAGGATCAGGACGAAGTCAGAGTAAAGTGAAGACTGAAGTTGCTGCAAGTCATGCTTTGTTTGTTTTTGTTTTAGCGTTTGTATAGTTGTTTTGCTGTGATATAAACTTTGTCTCTTTTGAAATTTTGTACGTATACTAGCCTAGTCCAATGGGGAGTCTGTTAGTGCATGATGTCCCTAGGCTAGTATATAAGTTGTTTGGAGGTGTTTTGGGGTGTTTGGAAGTGTTTATAAGCGTTTTGGGTATGTTTGGGACCTTCAAGCAATTAGGGTTTATAGGCAGGCGATTAGGTTTGTACTCGCATGTTCTTACATGCGAGTGGGGACCAATCGTGTGTTCTGTATAGGCGATGTTACATGCGAGTGGGGACCAATCGTGTGTTCTGTATAGGCGATTAGGCCCAATCGCCTATACTACATGGTGGATACCCTCACCAATCGCCTATACTGGTATGTACGAGTACGGGAGGTATAAATAGGCCCAATCATTACCCTAATCATTAGTTCTTGCCACACACACTCTCCAAACACCCTCCCTTGGTCTGAGAAGTCTGATTTGATCATTGTAACACTCGAGCTCTATTTTAATGATAAATCTATAATCTTTTGACCCGTTTGTGTGTGTTAATTACTCGCATATCATTGTTTCTTAGTTGTTTTTGTTATTGAAACATATTCAGAGCCGCACTCTGAGTATAAACCTCGTGATTGTTGGTTGACCCGTTCGTCGATCCCACAAAACCAACCCACCACATCACAGTTAGCAGAAGCTCCACTCATCGGAAATCTACAAACATCTCTTACCGCCAAGTACGGTAGAGTTTTAATATCATGGAATCTATAAAAGTACAGAATTCCTCTTTCCCATTTTACATCAATGCATCTCAACTGCCTCAAAATACTTCCAACCTAACACTCTTCCTTTGAACAGTTGGTTATTATACTTGTAGAATCCTCCTTGTGCTTCTAGTTTTGGTCTTTTATCATATTTTTCTTTCAAATTCTTTAACAATGTCTTCAAATCATCACATTGGTCAACATTTGGTTTTTGACTTGCATCACTAAACACTTCTTCAACAAACTTTTCACTCTTTTTCTTTGCAAGTTGTTCATCTTCATTCAAAGTTTCTTCATTCAGATCTGGAAACACCACATTCTCTTTGTTTCTGAAGTATTCTGGGTATTCTTCATGTGTGATATCTTCAATTTCAATCTCTTCACGTTCTGGAGTTTGCTTATCATCTAAATGATTTCCAGCATCCTTTTCAGGAATGTTTGGAATCTCCTTTTTCATTCATAATCTCTTCTAGTGTCTTTCCAAACCTTCCAAAATTTCTTTTGCTACTGCTGCAGATACCTCACCTTCCTCTAAATCAGGATCATTATACTCCAGTTCGTATCTCATATCTTCAGATTCAAAGATCTCTGGGAATTTTCCAGTCAGTTTTGTTGTCCAAACCTTCTTTTCCAACATCTTTCTATACAACTTCTTATCTTCTTCTGACAAAGATTTGATCTTTTCAGTCCAAAAGATGTCATCATCATCAACATTCTCTCAAGGCGTCTTCTTTGAACTAGACTCACCTGTTTCACCTTTCTCATTCTTTCTTTCTTCATATCTGAACTTATCCACATCATCATGATCTTCATCAGAATAATCATCATCATCAGCTTTATCATCTTTCTTATTACCCGATTTATCTCCAGCATCATCATCAACTGAAGAATCATCATCAGACTCATCATCTCCTTCTTCAACATCATCTGAGTCTTCATAATCAAATTTTTGTTCATCATCCTCCTTCTCCTCTTCTTCAGTACCTTTAAGTTGAGGAGCTTTCGAGTACAGATCATCCAATAACTTTCTCATGGCTTTGTTATCAGCTTGAATCTTCGTATTTTCAATCTGTAACACTTTAATCTTTTTAGAATTCCTTTTGCCACGAGTCAATAAAATTTTGTTTTCCTCCTGAAGTTCTTTCAACTTCTCTTCTAACTCATCTTGGTTTGCTTTGGATGAAACTACAATCTTCAGCATTGTTTACTTATTCTTTTTCAACTTCTCAATCTCCTGTTGTTGCACATTAAATGCTTTCATCATATCTTCTATCTTCTGATTGACTGATTCCATAACATCACCAGAAATAGTAACTTGTGGTGAGGATGACTCAGCAACAGGAGACTTCTTCTTCTGAAACTGCTTCAACACATTTTCCAATGTAGTTTCAAAATCTGGAGGAGGATTCGCTGATGTTTCTTGAACAGTTTTCTTCTTTTTCTTTGCCACAGGGGATGTAACAAGAGTAGTAGCTTTAGAACTTCAAACTTCAGGAACTTTCTTCCCAGCTATCAACAATTCTACTTCTCTATCCCTTTTCTTCTTTAGATTATCCCTCTTAGCCATTGTCTTGTCCTTAGGCTTTTTAATCTTTCCACCCGCAACAGGAGATCCACCAAAGTCTTGATCATCAATCCCAAGATCAAGTTTATCATCATCTACAGCAATTGGACTCTTCTGTTATTGGTCTTCTATTTCTTTATTTAAACTTTCAATCTCACCAGCCTCAGTGGCCTTGGGCTTAGTGGATTTAATATTTTCATTTCCCGAATCCCATTCTTCATCGTCTTGAGTCTCTTCAGAATCTACAGACTCTTCATCAACCAGCATAGTCTTTGTTTTTCCAGTATTCTTCTTAGCCACATTCTTTTGTCTCTTTGTTTCAACTTCCACCACCTTTGCCTTTCCTTTTCCTTTCCCCGACTTAGCACCTTTGTTTATCACTTGACGCTTTCTCTTTGCATCAGGATCTACTGGAAATAGAGGATTATCTTCATCAGATTCACTTTCAACATCTCTTACTTTGTTTTCACCTGAATCGTTGTAGATTGGATTGATCAGGTGTCCACACAGATTCTTGTATGGAGGTCTTTCACTCTCAGGAATACCCTTGTAACCCTTCATCCTGCTCAACGTGCTCAAGTTCATGTGACTTTGGAATACAATCTGCTTAGGGTCTTTCTTCAGATTGGGATACTTCTTGTCAAAGATCATTTGTAAAAACCTTGGGTACATCAAAAACTTATCAACCTTCAATCCCTTCAGCACTTCCATCATATGATCAAGAATCTTGCCGGATACATTAAACGGCTTGTTTAAAATCAATGCAACCACTAAACAAACTTATACTTTTCCTCATCACATCGTATCCACCACGAACTGGTCTGAATACATGTAAGATCACGTGTATAAAATACTTGAATTGAGGACACAGTTTGGCCTTGTGTAATAAACCATCTGTGATAGGACCGTTGTATTTCATTCTTAGAAAACATTTTCTCTGTTCAATCCATGAGAGTACTCTGGGATCAGTAGGAGAATCTTTCGAATCTAAGGTTTCTCGAATATCATCTTCTAAAACAATTGCGAGCTCTTCATGAATCTTGCTTCGAATAGCTGTTTTAGCTTCCCAAAAATCAATAACTGCATTCTTCCAGAAGTCTACTTGGTGATCTTTGTATATTGTTGTTGTGGTAGCAATAGCATAGATCACCCTATTTCTTCTCAAGAAGTCCACAATCCCAGAAAATTCTGTGTGCTGCTTCACTTCTCCTATGAATGCACAACAGTTGTGTGCTTCTTCAAACAACAATTCTTTCTCTTTGGCTTTTTCCGCTGACATTTCTTGTTCAGCAACTTGTTTCTCCGGATTCTGTTGTTCAGCCATTGAAAACTGCAAAAAAAAAAAGATAAAATTTATCAAAATCGGACAAAATTTGAATTTTGGTAAAAAACTTCCTCCTTCGACCCATACGTGGGTTCGAATGAAGAAAGTTGGTGGTTCAAATGAAGAAAACAGGTTCGAATGAGAAAAACATATTGAACAAAATGTTCATTCGACCTTAAAATCTACATTCGACCCCTAAACCATCACATTCGATCATTAAGGCTTCCTTAGACCTAGAAAACCCTCGTTCGACCCTTCCAAATTGGTCGAATCTGACGGTTTGATTTCAAAAACACCAAATTTCAATTCATTCATAATTAACATCACATTTATGTTCGTTTGTGTCCTAATGTGGCCGAATAACAAAAATTATCATTCAATTGATTCGAACAAACAGTTTTAGATGGTTTTTGATGAACATCTAGGGTTTGTAGGGTTTAAATCACCAATCCAGTTGTATAATATGTTTTAATCCTAGATTTTCAATGATTTTGCCCCTAAAACTATCGAAAACTGTTTGTGTATCAACACTTTTTCAAAAACAAGTCCATAGAAGATCTGATTAGTATCCTAGGGTTCCAGAGACAAAAATGTCGAATCTGATCATGATAATGCTCCATTACCTGTGTATTATAGATGAAAATGATCAGGAAAGGACAGGGAACAAGAATATATGGTGTAAAATTCAAAAGCAACAGAGTGACTTTATCTGGAAATTTTTGAAAAATTTTATGAGGGTTCGAATGAGGGACTTAGTATATATAGAGTTCCACATTCGACCCTTATCTAGGTTCAAATAAGAAGCTTCAGGCTTCCTTCGACCCTAGTGGAAGGCTCAAATGTAGGTTCGAATGAAGACACAAATGCTCCTTCGACCCACCGAAGGGGTGAATGAACATTTGGATTTCTGAAAATTATACCAAATCTCAAAATCGAATCCTGTTTAATCATTTTCACACATTTTAACCTTCAAACATTCATCATTTTACATTTGAATGATAGAAAACTCAAATTGATCTATCAAACTTCAGAAAATTAACCATCAATCACCATCGGATATCAAAATTAATACATAAATGTAAAAAAATTTGGATTTTCTGAAATTTATGCTAAAACACACCTAAAATGTTTTTGAGTTTTTGTATATTTTGCAGAAAATGAATGTAAAATGCAGAAATGTAAACATAAAGCAGTAAACATTTTGTGATTTCCGGTAAGAGGATCATATCAGTTTTTGAGAAATCTGATCACACCGTTGATCTTTATTGTTTATGATAATTAAAGACAATATGTGATCCGGCAATTGCTGATATTGTTATCCACATAAGCTCACATGCAGACTGTTATGCAGTGCTTTAAAATGATACGCAATTAGGTGTATTATAACTAACAGGCTTATGGTTCCCACGCACACTACATACTCCCGTATCAAGGAATTTGCACAAAGCCTCTTCGTAACGCGTGATTATGCCAAATGTTATCCGTTTTATTACAAGATACATAGCACAGAGGTATACAGGTCAGGAAATCAATGCAGCAGAGTAACATGTGCATATATACCAGGTTGAGGCTGATATCAATCAGTGATTTTCATCAGAGAATTGATACGATGCATTAAATGATCTTTGATCATTATTATACATTAAGTTCCTCAATTCGCTAACTTTCAGGTTTTGGCATATAAGCTCTTTTAGCAAATATCTTTATTGAATCTAGGTCCGTAAATCAATACGACAAAAGATCAATCAAGATACCCCGGATAACAATTAACATAACGACCCGAAACCTCAGATTTTGGCAACCCTATCAAACGAAATTACGGTACTAAGACCATATGCCCATGAGGTGTTCCGCCACTAGATAGTAGTTCGTTATGTTTGTATCACTAAGGCCCGCAGTAATAAGTCTACGAAGCCTACCAGCACATCACACAAAATCAACACACGCCAATTATAGCATTTCAATTCTTTAGCATGTGTCAGATCTCCACTGATGTACTATCATTTCCTCTTTTACTCCTGGAAAATTATTTTGGGTTTTTCTGATTTTTTTGGCTTTTTGGATTTTTCAATGTTTTTGGTTTTTCTGAAAATAAAGACTCCCCCTGAAATGTAAAACATACTTTTGGATTTTTGATTTTTCTGAAAAAAACAGTAAAAACTAAAAATTTAAAAACAAAGTGATAAACCGAGGTGACGATTAGTCTTGTTTTTCTTTTATACCATTAGATCTTAGCAAAAATTCGAGTCTTGATTTGTCAAAAACTTTGGTAAAAAGCTCAGCCCTCTGATAATCAGTGCGGATTTTGACCATATCAATCAACCCTTTGGCATAGCAATCACGTATAAAGTTATACTTAATCCTAATATGCTTAGCCTTAGAGTGATTGACCGTCTCTTTAGTGAGTGCTATGGCGGCTTCATTGTCACAATAAATTGGGGTTTTAAGATATTAAAAACCGTAGTCGTGCATCTGCTGTTGAATCCACAACACCTGTGATCAGCAACTCGAGGCTGCCATGTATTCAGCTTCGCAAGTAGATAATGCAACTGTTGTCTGCTTCTTACATTGCCAGGTCACGAGCCTGCTCCCAAGGAATTGACATCCAGTCGTTGTGGATTTTCTATCTTTGTCACAACCACCATAATCTGCATCACTAAAAGCAACAAAGTCAAAATTATCATCATTAGGGTACCAAAGTCCACGCGACAGACAACCCTTCAGATATCTTAGGATTCGTTTAGCAGCTGTTAGGTGACTCTGTTTCGTATTCAATTGGAATCTAGCACAGAGACATGTTGTGAACATTATGTTTGGACAAGATGCTGTTAGATACATTAAAGATCCGACAATGGCTCTATACGTGAAGGGATCTGTAAGCTCCCCCTTAGCATAAACTCCAATCCCGTGATTAGGTAGAATCGGGGAATCCATAGGTTTTGAATCTTCCATCTGGAACCGGCTCAAGACTTCAAATACGTATTTCGTCTGGTGAATAAAAATGCCCGTTGGTAATTGATCCACCTGCAAGCCTAGGAAAAACTGCATTTCCCCCATTGCACTCATCTCGAACTTTTCCTGCATGACTCGTTCAAATTCTCTGCATAAAAGCTCATTTGTAGAACCAAAAATAATATCGTCAACATTTATCTGAACAAGAAGCAAGTCACCCTCTGTTCTATTTGTGAACAGGGTACAGTCTACCAAACCTCGTTTGAATCCCTTTGAAAGTAGTTACGTGCTCAGCTCCTCATACCATTGCCATGTAGCTTGGTGCAACCCATAGAGTGCTTTGTTGAGTATGTAAACCTTATCCCGGTGGATAGGGTCTTCAAAGCCTAGTGGTTGACCAACATATACATCTTCCTTGACCACACCGTACAGAAACGCGCTCTTCGCATCCATCTGATACACCTTGAACTTCTTGTATGAAGCATATGCTAGAAACATACAAATAGCTTCTATACGCGCCACAGGTGCATAGACTTCATTATAGTCTATTCCTTCAGTTTGATTAAATCCCTGAACGACCAACCGAGCTTTGTTTCTTACGATTACGCCTCGATCATCCATTTTACATTTAAACACCCACTAGGTTCCAATCTTCTTCCTTCCTAAAGGTAAATCTGTAAGTGTCCAAACTCCCAGTTTCTTAAACTGCAAGAATTCCTCTTGCATAGCTTCAACCCAGGCATCATCCAGTAAAGCATCCTTGTATGTCCGCGGCTCAACCTGCGAAACATAACAAGCAAAGGACCAGTCATTTTGATAACCAGACTTTTAAATTTTAGCATACAGGGCTAGGGCTCCAGTATTGTCATGTGAAGTAGCTCGACGAAGTTGTCCTCTAGTCATGACACTGCTTCCGGGATCACCAATAACCTGCTCAAGCCGATGAATATGATGAATCCGAGATTCCGGATGATCAGGAACTTGATCTCCCGTCTGAGTAGTTAGATTCTCTACCATATCCAGATCATTACCCGTATTAGACGAAGAAGCAACATCTGGATTTGGGTTCACTGGTGGTTCCTCCGTAGCATGATCTAGAATAGCTTCACTGAATGCATCATCATCATCTTCCGATTCAGATGAGTCAAGAGTAGTAGAAGCTTCTTGGAAAACCTCTTCTTCATTAGTAGGAACGTTGGTATCATTAGAAGCTGCTGGAGGAGTTACGGTGATCGGACGCACCAACGGTGAAGTCACTGCGTTTTCACACTCATAATAAAGTTGTAGAACAGCCTCTTCAACCAAGTTATCTAGATTGAATGACTCAAAGAAATCTTTATAGTCAAACATCCAGTCAGGACCATTGCCTTGTATGTTCTAAGTGTAACGATGTACTTCTATATTCGCCCACTCCTCAACCTGTCGAGTCCTTTTGTTGAATACCCGTTTAAGCGGGGTTGCATATCCAACAAAGCATCCCTCTTCAGCTTTCGGTCCAAACTTCTTAGTTGGGTTCAACATCGTACAGGGTGCCCCAAAAGGTTCTAGATACTCCAAATTCGGCTTACGTCTATTCAATAGCTCATAATAAATTTTGCTTAACTTCTTCACCGTTAATACATGATTCAATGTGTAACAAGCTGCGTATATGGCTTCATTCCAAAACATTACTGGAAGATTTGAATCCGCAAGCATTGTCCTGTCGTTTCTATTAGAGTCCTGTTTTTCCTCTCTGCAATACCGTTCTGCTGTGCAGTGTACGGAGCACTATACTCGTGATGAATTCCTTTGTCTTCACAGAGTGCATACATCTAAGAATTCTTGAACCCCGTCCCATTATCACTACGAATTCGTTTGATCTTCAAGTCGTAGATGTTTTCCAACCGGGTGAACAAAACCTTCAAGTTATTAAATGTTTCACTTTTGTGTTGCATGCACATCACCCACGAGAATCTTGAATAATCGTCTGTAACCACAAGACAGTAAAGCTCTCCATAATGACTCTTACGCTTGACAGGTCCAAAAAGGTCCATATGCAAACGCTCAAGTGGCATTTTTACATAATTCACTTTCTTTGATTTGTGGGACTGTTTGTGCTGTTTCCCCTTTTTGAAACTCACACATTTGTCATTGAGATGAAAATGCTTCACATTAACCCCTTCTACAAGCCCGTTCTTAACCAAATGATTCATCTTCCTAAGGTGAATGTGTCCCATCCTTCTATGCCACGTGATTGATTCTTTTTTTTATAGCTTTAGATAGAAAACACGTGACTTGGCCCTGGGTTGTCATTGCTTTGCTCATATCAAGAATGTACAAATTCTTCACTCTTGGTGCTTTCAACATGATCCATTCTTTTGGTATGACGAAACCGGGTTTCAGAATACAGCAAAATTTATCATCAAAGTGTACAGAAAACTGTTTGTTACAAATTTGGCTGACACTCAACAAATTATAATCGATTTGCTTCACATACAAAATTCTTTCAAAACTCACAAGCCCATTGCTAACACTCCCTTCCATCGTAATATAACCGCCTTTGTTTCCCGCAAACGCCACATACCCACCATTAATGTTCTTAATGTCAAATAGCAGTGTTAAATCTCCGGTCATGTGCCAAGAAGCTCCACTATCGACAATCCAAAGACTGCTAACAGGGCCAGCTGGAGCTCCCTACACAAATCAAGGAAACGATTAGTTCTTTCAGGGGGCCTAAGCCTGCTTGGTCTTGGGTCTTTGAATGTTAGACTTCAAAGATACATTTTCACAAACACTTGGTTTAGAATCAACCTTTTTCTAGTCATTCAAACCTTTTTCACTTTGAGTTTTGACATTAGCAGTTGATGTAGAAGCTCTTGGAGAACCCGTTGGTGACTAAGATTGTTCAGAACGTTTAAGAACCCTAATCTGAGATTTTTGTGTCTCAGCAGGTTTCTTTGTATCGTTCGTGAATGAAACTTTCTTGGCTACCTTATCCGATTTAACAGATACAGGTCCAACTGATGACTTAACAGCTAGTTTATGAAAAACCTTCTGTTTATCATAGTCGTGTTCACCATTGGTTTCTTCAGTTTCTTTTCCATAGCAATCCGGTTTCTATTATCATATACAAATTGACGGTTTACCCTCTTTTGAAAATAACAACTTTGATTATAAAATGGTGGTCTTTGAGGGACAAACTGTTTTTGTGGATAACTATGATTGTCAACCGGACTTCTATAAGGTTGCCTCTTCTCAACTTCGTGCCTTTTGTGTCTCACATACGAGCAGTGAGCAAGTAAATTCCCTCTCTCCCCGCATTTGAAACATGCACGGTATTCTTCAAAGACATTTTTAGCAGGAGTCTTAGCGAATGAATTGACCGGGTATTGATCATCAACACACCTACGTCTTAAACTCATTGGAGCGGGGTCCTTTGAGTAAGCCGGTTCAATAAATCCGTTAACCTTCTCTTTTGGCTTAATGAATTCAGTGACATGAACTTTCGGTTCTTTAGGAGTATCACAATATAGTTTCTTTAAAAGTTTAGGAGGAATACCATTGGTCCTTTCATGTTTAGGAAACCAAATAGTACTCTCCTGCCAAATTTTCTCAATCTTTGAATAATTTGCAAATTTGATTGGATACTCCTCGTTAGAGATTATCTTATCGGATCCTTCCATCCGATAGAAAACCTTGACAGATTTGTCCACTGAATCATTTTTCTCATTTTTCTTTACTGATTGATTCACTCTATGTGCATTTCCCTGAGGATGTGAAACTTGAGAAGGTAATCTTGGTTCATTTGTAGTTATGTGATTTTCCAATGGAATATCACTACCTTCCTTAGGTTTCTCATCTTCAGTATCTGAATCATCAGTTACTGCAACCACCCCTTCATCATTCAATCTGAGTATCGGTCTCACGTTGGAATGTGGATCTCCAACACTGGAAGTTTTAGATTCATTGTCCGATGCGGAGTCCGATTTAACTGAACTTTCCGGTGTTACTGAGTTTAAGTTATGATTCTCAAATAACACTGGAGCGAGAACAGATTTCTAGTTTGCACCACCGAATTGTGATGGTTCTTCAATTATGTGGTCAACAACATAAGCTATATGTTTATAGCTACATATAGCTTTCCAACTTTTTTTTGACCTTTTAAGCAAAACATTTGATAGTAGCCATTTCGAATTTGGTTTCTTCAAGTTCATTAATATAATTGTTAATGGCAAATTGTTTTAATGAAAGGGTTTTCTTTAAATCTGAAATATCCTTTTTGTACCCTTCAAGTGTTTTGTTGAATTCATGTGCATCCTTACGATAAGATTCAATGTTGAATTCATGTGCATCCTTACAAATTAGGTTTACAATGAAATAATACCTTTCTAGAACCTTCCTCAAACATAGAGAGAACCTAGACTTGACACACACACTGAAATGGCAAAAGTTAATAACTAAACAAAATTTTTCTCCTTATATAGACTGCACATTCGACCTCTCGACTAGGTCGAATGTGTACCTTCGACCCTTATCATAGCTCGAACAAGGAATAAGTCTTTAGAAGCTTCCTTCGACCATTCTGTTCTTCATTCGACCCATGTATAAACTACTTTCGACCCCACGTATTACACAAAAAGACTTATAAAGACAATCCTAAAGCATTAGTCGCATTTCGTGCACTACAATTTTCCTATTACGCATGCAACACACGATTATCCCGAAACAATTGGCAATGAATAATCATGCCAATGACACGCTCAATAGAGAGCAACAAAACGTTTGATTATTACGTACAAACGAAACAAGACTACACGGGACAATGTCCAATTTGAACAATATACAATTCCGTATGGAAAACGAATATTTATAAATCCACTTCTATGAATATTCAACGTGTCAAAACATTTAGTTTTACCATTGATCATTCCAATTATAAACAAATGTAACATGACCTATTACAACCTATGTTTAAGCATAAATTACTCGAGAACACTATGGAAAAAAAAATCAAATTATTTTTATGTGCTCTTCATAGACTAAACATACAACACTATATATCAATATAAACATATACCATCAAATTTTATATATGTTTAAACTTGTTGGATTTCGAAATACATATTATATATACACATAAATTGGCCTACATATATATGTATGTATAATCAAGACAAAATAAACCTCATAGGTACTCATGTACACTCATATGAAATATATAGATATATTAACATATGTGTGATCAAATATCAAGACAATACGTGCGTCTATATATGTATCTACATGATTATATATATATATATATATATATATATATATATATATATATATATATATATATATGTGTGTGTGTGTGTGTGCATAAGTGAAGAATCTAACAAAACAACTCCATATATAAATATATATATATACATATGTATCTATACGCACAACACACATATGCATGTGTGTGTACTTGTTTGAAAATGACACATGCATGCTACATATAACACCAAGCATAAACAAACAAAACCCCATTAACCCATGCATTCCCCAACTAGGACCCCAAGCTATCTTACACCAACATCCTTGACACATGTTGACTTCCATTTTTATCAATTCTATCTTCCCCAAAACCGGCCAAATATGCTCAAGTGTGTGTTAACAAGGACAAGACATACCAATACATATACACACACTCTCTCTATACACATATGTGTATTTGACAAGTAACCCTTAAACATTGTGTAATCGGTCCATGATACACCAAAATGTAGTGATTTTGAAGTCATCATTTTGTTAAATGTTACTTTTGTTACCACTTATATGCATACATATCTACTCCCACTAGCATACATACACATGAGCCACACACATAAAAAAATCGACCCATACGTATAATATACATCCATGGTCGAACCATGTATGGATGAATAGGTCGTGTATTATAATGAAAAATCGGTTTTTGGAACTACAAATAACATATATAAACACCTTCATAAAACTTTATTTTTATACAAGGAGATACACGACTTTGGCATGGTGTCATACAACCACCTACTTATAAACTCACGTACACCCACACACGAACAAATGGGAGCCGAGATATTGATCACTAGTCACGAATTTAGGCCCATATATTGTGTTAAATTTTCGGCTAAAAGAACACCATATGTTAAAATAACTATAACATGTGTTAATTTTTCCATTCATATTAAAACATAGGAACATGTGTTAACACACTTGTTATTTCCAAGAAAACACCACACATGTTAGATTGGGGAATATTCCATAACACATGATGATGTGTGGGACCCGTTTTGTTAATAATAGACACATTTTTAGAATAAAACGCCCGTAATTCACAAAACCGTACATATTACAAAGTATACATGAAAAACGTAATAATTTTCACGTGCATGAACAATGACCCCGTGTATACATGGTACAAGGGTCCACAAGTCGGGTGAACAACTTGTATGTTAAATAACAAAAGTACTCACAACTTAAGATGTCTTTAACATTTTAGGGCACTCTTTGTCTGGATCATAGTTATTCTAGCTTATGCTTTGCTAGATCACTTACTCAGACACCATGTGAGTTTCACGGCCCCTTTTTACTGTTTTCATATTTTTTTGGAGAAAAACATGCAACTATACAAGTTACTTTCATTTAAAGTGAATTCTAGCATGACTACAATTGTAAACATGAGACAATTGGTTCATGAGATCTCAATAGTCCTTGTACATACATTACACTGTAACCATTAGCTAAATAGTTAGCCATGGCACACTTAAATTGATCTATTGGGTTGACACCACCACTCTTGGTTAGTCACGCTAACCTGCCACATGCAAAAGAGTGCTTGTATTCTACCACATTTACGTTGTCTTTATTGTACAATGCGCGAGGCACCACACGTCGGAGATTTGGTTATGGGCTCATGGTTGGTACATACATCTTGCCCAAGCTAGGCAGTGATTGATCAAACACGGATTCACTAATTTTTTTTTGATCGGCGAACAACTGTGTGGCAACCACCCTTGCGGGGCGCCGTGCCCAAGAATCGACTACTCGACCTCCAGCAGCCCCCGCCTTCCCACCTGCCCGAAGGCACGACAGTGTTATAAAACTCGGCAAAACCTCGCCGCCCGTCAGATTCGAACCGGTGCCACCCGTATTCGATCTTCACCCGGATACCGCTGTGAGTTGTTCCTGGAAATTCGATCTTCACCCTGCATGAAAAACGTTTTAATCATGACGCACTGAACAAGTTCCATTCCATTTGCATTATGTCTATAACATAAAAAGCTCTTAGGTGTACGTTTGGATATTGTTGTCACAAAGAGGATGCCCTCGTCCTCAACCCCTAACCAGGTACTCTCTGAAGATATAAGCGACTACAGGTCCCCGATCGCCAAACCATCATGATTTATACATGACTAGTCCTCGCAAATACACCAACCACCACAACTAATTAGTAGAACGCCGCCGAGAAAAAGGATAACTTGCGTTGATGATTTTACTTACCCATGGGCGATTGATTGGAGGACTACTATCTTGAAGTTCAAGTTCGAACGTCCGGATAATCTTCTAATAAAGGAAAGAGCCTTAATGGAGTCTACGGAAAATTATTATTACGGGTGCACACGTAATCATAATTTGCGAAGCTTTGGAATCTTGGTGAACCCTAGGTTTCGAGTCTATGAACACGATCAATACCGAGTTCTCTAAATTCGTTACGTGGGACACGCTCTCCACATTAAACGCACGTCCAATAGGGATTTTCTTGATAAACACCCTATGACGTGTAACTCTCCCATGTTCGTTGAAGTTCCTCACCTTTGCTACTATCATTTGAATCGGACAAGGCATGACGCCTATGCAATCAAAATTGTCCCATGTAACAACCCGACCGGGTGGGGGCTGGTCGAAATGACAGATTGGTAACAGACTTGCACAACGGAAGCAACGATGGTTATATTTAGTGTCAAATACAAATTCTAATCCGAAAACATAAATACATAACTTAATTAAATAGACTAATATCTATGCAGGGACGAAACGCGGCGGCCGTCGAAGCAGTCGATAGGAAGTGATCCACTAGTCGATCCAAATCTCAAACCATGCTTAGCTCTAGATGCTCTAAACCGATACGCTGGCATCTTGAATCTTCTACCATAACAAGCTCTAATCGGCACAAGCAATCATGTACCTTGTCTTCAAGAATATCTAAATGCAGTACCTGAACACATGCTTAAAAGAGTTTGGTCAGCAATTATGCTGGTGAGTCCGTGTAAGTAGTTAAATAAATCTAAAATAACTTAACAGTTCGAAAACATAGTTTACACAGTTCAAAACACACAGTGATGTACAAGTCACACCTCAATCCTAACACTGAATCCATATACTCCCTTTATGGATTCCTATGGAAAAACATATGCCACAACGGTCCGCAGACCTCAATGGAGGGTTTTTCCGGGCTTCCGGATCCACTGTGCGTGGGGGATTCCCCAAGTAGTACTACCCATATATTAAGTGGCCCAATTCCCCTGGGTTAATGAGTGTGCATCTGGTTTTGGGAGCCCTTGTCACATCAAGTAAGTTTACACATAAAACGGTTTACAAGTACAAGCATATGTTCACCCCAAAACATTTAAAACAGAAAAAGGGGAAGTACACAAACTCACCTTGGTTGCATATTATATCATTTCGCACCATCACATAGTATCCCGAGCCAAGATTCCATCTTTCATACATGGCAAGATCCTACTCAATATTTATAACTATTAGCGAGTGTAACCAATATCGTGGTTACACGTGTGGATGACTAGGACCTTTCGTTGTTACATGGACTCGTTCTAGTTGTCAATTAGTAATTCTATCTATTGGCACGTATATAGTTCTTAATACGTTAGTCCCATATGTCGTGCGTAATGTCTCGTGTCTTATGCGCATATATAGTTTGTTATCTTATAAGTCCTACTCTTGTATATTCTTATATGTTAGTAGTTATCGCCTGAGTGTCCAATAACTAACTAGTGACTAATAACTAACAAGCGATCAATAATCCATACGTCAACTAATAGTCTCGTATCAATGGTATCTGGTCCAAATTAATACGTCTCAAGGTTCAAAAGTACAATGTGTCGTATATTGTAATTCTACTTATCTAAATCACCATTATCACTATATTGTTTATATTCAACTAAATATCCGAATACATATTTGCTTTCGAGTCTTTATTATATATTGTTTGGTTAGTCGGCTTTATTGCGTATGCAAGTATCTAAAGTTCTAATTATCAATATCATGCTTAAGCGTCATATACTCGTCTATAGTTCAAATGTACATTAACCCAATCCACATTCCATACCATGTACCATTCTTATGTCCTTATCTAATGTCGCCAAAGCGTCTTTTATGTAATACACCATTATGTATGTATATCATTGTTTCCTCAAGTTCATCTCCACAAGTCCAAGTCCTATTGTAAAGTTTATTATCACTTATGTTCCTAATATTTATATAATGACCATCTTACATGATTGTTCAATCTGGTCACCTGAATGATCCTGGAATCCAATGTCTTATGCTTCATCCTTGTGTTCTTAGGTCCAATATCCATTATTGCTATGTTGGTCAAGCACCCTAATATCACTAACAAGTATCTCAATATTCACCTCTTGGTTTAGCATATATACATTAATAAATTATATGTTTACTTATGCGTATTAGTCGGGTTGAATTATTATCAGTCGAGCCTCCACATGTGTTTGTCCGCGTAATAATAATACTATATCTAGATAGGTCGAGTTCTTATTTTATACCTCTCGTATTCTCTGAGCTAATTGATATTGATGCGTCTGGACTGTTGACCAAGTTTACTAGTCAGTTGACCAGATTGCTTCTGAACATTGACTCAACCCTAACCCATCATCATCTTAGCATAACCAGTCCCGAGCTCCATCCTAAACGCCGCCACTGACCTCCCCTTGAAGCTGCCGGCCGCCACCATTATCCTGTCAACATCACCACCATAACACCTACCCTTCATCTCAGACTATTAAAAGAAGTTGCTCGGAGTTCACCTGCAACGCCGGAGAACCTGTGACCCATCAGAAGTCCACCTGTTCACCACCGCTAATAGTCCCTCTTTGTCAGGAAAATACCCTCTGAACTCTAGAGTACTGCCGCTGCTACCATCCTTAGTTGTTGTCCCCACCGTTGTTAACCATCTCATTCCCATCTCTCCTCGTCTCTTACCCTCTCTCTCTCTCTCTTCGTTCTCTATATCTTGACAGGGTGAAGTGGGTGTGGTTGTTGCATTGGAGGGGAAAGGTGCCGCCGGATCCCCGCCGCTGTGGCTCCATCGGTGTCGATGGCAAGAAACCATCCAGCTCCTCTCCTGCTCTCACTCTCTGCTATAGTTGTACTATGTAAGTGTGTGTTATTAGACAAAATGAGAAGGGGTGTTGGTAGAGGGTTTTTATAATATGTGGTGTTAAAATGGTTTTCTCTAAACCATTTTACAACTAATGGTTTTATTTGGTGTGATGTCAAAGTATGGGGAGGACAAGTGTCCTCCCCAATGACTCATCAATGAGCCATCGGACGGGTTCGTCATCGGGTATCGGTTCGGTCTCGTACGTGTATAATATTGTTTCCATCGCCAAATTAACTAAGTAGTTCATCGGTTCGGCTTCGCGTTTGGTTATACATAATTATGTTATTATCGATTTATTTAATATAATACTTTTAGACGCAAAAAAAATTTTGGGCCCTATGTCCGGGTTGTTACATCCCACGCCACATTAGGCTCCACTCCCCAACTTTCGGAAATCCTTGTTCTCATACCAATTTCAAGGTGCCTAGAATACTCAATCCCATTCGCTGGAATGATGACGCAAGGCACACCCGTTGTTATCCATTTCCAATTGTGAATCTAAAAGCTACCTTGTAGCGTTTTAGTCATTCTATGACTCCTTAATTTTCTCCCACCTGATGCCCAAAAGGATTATTAATAATCTTGTTGAAGATGCCGAAACTCGGATGCTTGCGATACGCACATATATAGGATGGTACCGCGGAAGGTTCCCATGCTCATCGATGAACATGAACTTTCCCTCCTGGAAACCAATTTTTACACGTCCACCCAATCAGTCAAAATGGTGTTTTGTAAAACATTATTTTATATGTGTGTCCCTTATCATCATCCACGATCAAAGTATTCCAAGTTGTGCAAACACACGTTATGGTCGTTCGGACTTCAACCAGATAACTGGATAACTTAAGTGGTCTAGTCATTTCTCCCTTGGCTTATCCTCTCCTTTGTCGATTGATACTTGAAACCTACCTTTCAAGTTTCAATTATTGATCACATACACTACCTAGCACCCCTTTCTTATCAAAGTGGAATATCGTTGAATGGTTCCTCCATTGTTTCAATCTGAACTATGTGCAATCCTCGGTGTTTCTCCGTTGCCATAAAACTAGTTTCCAAAACCTATCATTTTGCCCTTCCTATCCGTTCGGCCTTTTGGTCATGAGCTCACCCAACATTGGATTCATACAAGAAATCATTTCCCCTAACTTTTGGCGCGCCATAAGTGCAAATCACATAACAAAGTGCCAAACGTTTTTGGGCACATAATATTGGTTAACATAAAGCATCTTTATATACCGAATCAAATTGAGTGTTTTCAATACAAACCCTCGAGTTCACAAAAAAAAATCTTCTAAAAGTTCACCTACCACAAGTTCGTACACTAATAATGGCGAAAGTCGTCGCTATTTATTGATGTACTTTTCCTTCCCAGCCGTCAAATGATATATGATCAAACGGTCCAAACCTATCCTGAAAAAGCAAGGGGACAGCTGTTAGTTTTTAAGCAATAGCGACGACGTCGTCGCTAATACCGTCGTCGCTATTGCGCAAAGTTCTTGTAGTGGATAACTTGATTGTGAATTTTTGATAATTTAATGAAATAAAGTTACCCCATAGGAATATCTAATAATTCAATGTAGATACATAAATAATGAAGGATAACATGATTGTGAATTTTGATAATTTAATAAAATAAAGTTACCCCATGGGCATTTAGAGAAGAAAAGTGGTAAAATTTAGGAAATTGTAAAGAAACCATTGGTATACCATCTTAACTTTGGACAATTTGGACATATTTGCCCATGCTCCTCCTTTATGATGTAGTACTAGTGAGGTGCCCGCGCGATGCGGCGGAGTGACACTTTGCATTATGGGACTCGTCTATGGTATATAACTTATATGGAATTACCATTATGTTGTTTAGAAGTGAATTGCAACATCCCAAGTTAGATGTGATAGAATATTGTTTACTTTTCCCATCTAAGAACTCATGGTTTTATTTTCACCAGACGGGTTATGTTTATATTTAATGGTCAAATAAGAAATTTAGCTACAAAAGAAGCGTGGCAAGCAAACAGGTCAATAGTTCAATGTGTATTTTTAATACGTAAAACTTTTTAATCAGTATATTCAAAAGACTATATAATAATTTAAAATTTGTACTTGTATTGACACCCTGACTATTTATCAAAAACATATACAAAATGTGTTTTTGGTCAACCTAATCTTACCAAATTTACTCAGTTTATCCCTTTAGACAACATGCCTGAAATTGGCTCTATAAAAAGAGGGTGGTGAAACATGATTGTTACCTCCCCACTCCGTAAAAGTTCCTCAATTTTTGATTGTTCAACTAACTCTCCAAGTCTTGTAGTAGGCAGATCTATAACAATGCTTATTCGGTTGCTTTCATTAGGTCAAATACACAATGCAAGAAACAAAAGAAAAATATGCAAAGTTAGATGTTATCATATGAACATGTTAATTGTGTATTGTATATAAGATAAGACACACATAACCAAATTCAAAAAATTAAGCAACACGAAAACCGTGATTCTAAAAATGATAGTAGCCAATATTATGTTAAATAACGTACTTTACCCTTGAACACATCCCACATAATGTATAGAGGTAAAAAAGAGCTAAAAGGAAGACCAGTTTCTACTTCGTGACTCATGATCGTAGATTCCACATGAAAACTTCAAAATTTTGCTCCCCTGAAATTATAACATTAAGTTTTTTTTATCGAACATGGAACGAAATGTTTTATATTAGCCAAAAACATACCACATAGCAAGGTGCTATGTGAACCATGATACCACATAAACAAATTAACATTACAATTCAGCAAACACTTAACCATTGCAGCATGCAATTAAACAATAAAGTTAAAGTTCCGCCATGCTACCTCAACAAACATTGATCTCCATTTAATCCATTCGAATGATTCCTTTTTTATATCCTCTATCAGCTTGTATACGGGGCACGTTTGTGACATACTTTTTCGTATCTGTTCTTCCCCAGGTGCCATAAAATATGTATGAATATGGCATGCATCACATGTTTCTTAGTCGTGGAAACCCGAGCCCAATTATATTGTGTAAAAGATTAGTAACCGACTCAATAGGAAACCCCACTAAAATTTTAAGCAATGAAAACATCCGCGTCCAGATTGCATCCGCAACTGTGCAATGTACCATAACATTATTCGTGGTCTCGTCCATCGTATTTCACACATTACATGTTAACGATTGAAGTGCCATACTCTTGCTCGCCAAAGTTGTGAATGTCGGTATTCTCCCTCCAACAGAAATTTAAAAATTAATTAGGATGAAGAACCGTAATTATAAGCGTGAAACCTAATAAACAAGAAATAATTAATATTAATATTTAGGTAAAGTATATTACACACCGATTCATTCGACTATTTGCACTCATACCTAATGTGCCTGAATTAAACATATTCAGCAATAACAAATGATAAAATCAATCATCTGAAAACACAAAATACTCTCTAATATATATTATATATTAGTTACCAAATAATAATGAAATAATTAACCTCAAAGATACAACTACAAAAATACTAAATTGATTCACTAAACCTAAATTTAAACCATAATCCCGTACTTTCTGAAAATTGTCGCAAAGATTTTCTATTAGATTCGGCTATCACATATTCTTCTGATTAACTTTCTACATTAAAAAAAAGAAAATAAAAGAAAGTCATCTCATCGACTGCGTGTCTGGAGGTTCCCTTACCGTGACTTGATCACTCTTCAAGGAGTTGATGATTGAAGTAATGCATGCTCCAATCTTCGATAATAGATAGCATAAGGTGAATAGACAGCTTGTGCGAGAAGGAGTGAAGCAGGAATAAGGTTTTTATGATGAATTGATATGTGGTCTTGTAGTCTAGAGGCAGGAATACAAAAAGTACTAACACACGGACCGAATTCAATATTATATTAAAAAGGCTTTAAGTGTTGTTGAGAGATTTAATTAGATTTATTGGGATTTAAATAATTGTGATAATTATGTTGGCGTGGGATACCAATCGCTAATAGTTTAATCAAAAAGCATTAATATACAAATAAATATACATAAATGTTTTAAGTTTATAATTTTTTTAACAAATAATTAGTAAGTACCAAAATGAATTACCAATAATACCCCCATAAATGTCTTTAAAGTATTGTACTATAAGCATGAAAAATTGTAATTACTTAATTTTGTTGGGAATCCCTCTTACATGCTTTATAATATAGTATAGATAGATATAGACTAGATTACAAGATGGCATGTACATAATTCTAATCACAATTTTAGAATTAAGCAAATAGCATCAATGGGGATTCTGTTGTAATTATTAGTAACTAATATAGGAATCAAATCCATAGGGGACCAACATAATTGAGATGGTAGCGTATTAGGCGGTTAGGGGATACGATAACAGTCGAAATGGTAGTTTTTCTTTGCAGCGTATTTGGTTGAGTTTTTCTTATACAAATCATATATTGAAAATTTTCTGGGGTATAAACTAGTAAATCCTATATGTAAAAGAAAAACACCTATTAAGATTATACAATTAAAAAAGTGTTGCTGCATGCAGCGTACATGCTTAAACTATATTTGCCTATTTTGATAATAGTAAAAATAAGACCATATTAATTGAACTAGTGGGAATGCCCGCGCGTTGCCGCGGGTGTTTATGTTTCTTTTGGCATACTCGGGATGGCGACTTTCCCTTACCATGGAACCAAGAGGATGAGGTTTACCAACGTAGTTACTAAATAAAACGAGTTGACGCGCCGCGGATGTTTATGTTTCGTTTGGCATACTCGGGATGGCGACTTTCCCTTACCATGGAACCAAGAGGATGAGGTTTACCAACGTAGTTACTAAATAAAACAAGTTGACGCTACCCCAAGTCTTTTAGTGAGATGTTGATAATGAAAGTCTTTAGTATGGTGATTATAAACAATGCATTAATATGTTGGATTTTAAAGGGGTATAATAGTTTGTAAAACCAGTTAAATGATTATCATTAATTCATTATATTATTCTATTTAATAAATATTATTTAACAATAACGTATGCTTATCCAATAAATAAATCAATAATAATTACAATGATATATAAAAATATATCTATTAGTTAAGTGTATTGATGTTTTATATAACTTTAGGGTTTAATATAATAATGAACAAACTACAAAGTGTAAGTTGTAATTTCTTATACCTCAAAGGTTTATTTTGAAAATTTTAATAAAATGCACACTATGTTTTCATGATCGGATCAGACCGGACGGTAAACTGGTCTCCTTACCGGTCCACTCATAGGACCGGATATAAAACCAGACTATGTATATAACATTACCAAAAACAATATTTTTTGCCCGAAACATATCCGTCTCATTACTGGAATAAAAAAAAAACTTTTTTGCCCGAGCCTAATTCGACTCATTACTAAAAACCCCCTTTTTTGACCCAAATCTGATTCAACCCATTAATAAAAGCAACCTATTTTGCCCCAACCAGATTCAACCCATTACTAAAAACAACCTATTGTGCCCGAACATGATTCGACCCATTACTAACAACCTATTTTGCCCAAACTTGAAACTTTTTTGCCCAAACCCATTTCATCCCATTATTAAGAACAACTTTTTTTCGTCAAAATATGTTTTGGCCCGTGACTCAAGCCGTCTATTTACCATCTTTACCGTTCTATGTCAACATGGCTAGAAATATGCAAGAAATCATGCTAAAGACTAATAATAACTTGAAGAGCACAAGGCAAGGGTCTAACATGCCCTTTAGCAGCATGTGCACCACGCCAAGGTGTGTGTCACCACATGGGCTGCCCATTGCAACCAGCATCAACCTTGCTTGTACAAAGCGCAAGCTCAACATACCACATATCAGGGTTCATTTGCCACAGGAGAGAAGCACCGGACTCCAATGTTTTTTATGAGTTTCTATTCTTCATCACCTTCTTAGCCGTCTCTATATCAAACGCCAATATCTTCACTTCCCCATGGCATAAGCATTGTGAATCGAGCACTAAAGCCGCTGACCTCCAGATGCCGCCATGTCTATATTATCTCTAACTGGTCAAATAGATATACCTTAATATTTTTAGCAAGTAACAAAGGGATCATGTATCAATTAAACGGGTCAAAAGAATCGGTTAAACCTGTTATCACATTTTCTAGTGCAACTATCCATAAATTCCTATGACTCGAGTGGAGACATATGTATTATCGCCTTCTAGGCCATCTTTAGCAAGTCCGAAATAAGAAAGCTTCGCGTCATAATCCTAAAACAACAATAATATCAAGATTTATTAATATAACAGACACCAATAATGAACATAAAAGGCAAAAGGCACAAACCACACCTAGTAAAATATTTGAAGTCTTAAATTCTCTGATAAATGACCGGTCTTTCACCTTCCTCAAAAAGAAAAGCGAGACCCTTTACAACACCAAGAGCAATTTTCATTCTAGTGACCTAAGGTAGTGGCAATGACCCTGTACAAAAATATTTAAGATGTTTAAACAAGTGAGTGCCTTTTAGACAACTTCAATTTGTTTGATCCACTTTTATTTCTTTCCCCGTTTCACTCATTATTAATAAAATATAACCCCATGCAACATTTTTTTCATATAAAGAACATAATGTTTAATGATGTCACGTTAATAAAAAGATCGGCGTACGTCTGAAAAATATGGTTTTCAAAGCTTCCACAAGGCACAAACTCATACACAAACACAAGCAACCTTTGGACATCCTCAATGCAATAACCAATCAATTCAACTAAAATAGGATGCAAGAGATCACCAAGAAAATCAACTTCGGCCTGCCACAATGCCAACATCAAGAACCCAATCAACATATAAGTAAACACACAAAAACAATTTAGAAAATGATAAAAGTTAAAACAAACCATTCTCTGTGACCCTAAAGCCCATCATGATGTATAGTTTTGGCATTTGTTTAGCCATTTGTATATTCCTTGAAAGGCTGAAAGCTATAGCAAAATCTTATCATAACCTTTTAAAGAGTTAACCTCATTGATGTTAGACGCAAAATAAATTAATATTAATAATATTATAAAAATAGAGTACATTTTATTTAGTCTTTGTCACTAAACACACATTTATATGTCTTGGAGTAAAAACAGGCTATGTGATCGTATTAAACTTCAATACAAATTGACAACTATGTTTTTATGCCTGATGGGTGACAATCACATATCCATTTAAAGCACAAATTATAATTTACAAAAGTAATAAAAGTCATCGAAAATATCGCTTGTTTCAACCACTATGAATGCAGAAGCTTAGTTCAGATACATGCAAGATCTAATATCACTCACTATCTCCATCCAACTTAACTGCATCCACAAAATATTTTACCATACAGATAAAAACACCTATGAAAGCTAGAAGCAAAAATTGTACAATAGGTGTAACTGGTCCAAAAATTCAGGCATTACCAAAATTTCAGCAGTGTGTTTAGTGATTAACAGATTTTCAAGGTGCTTTGAGTTATTAGCAACAACATCTCCTAATAAGAGTAAACTTGCAACACATGTACCATAATAATAAGATATACCATCACACACACATAGGGTGCGAAGCACTAACCTTGTTGGTGCTAAAATTAGCCTTTTTATTTCCATTACAGTAGTCCTTGCTTGTGAATACCTGAAAATGAGTCAAGAGGTATACACCCAAATCATCACCATAAACAAATGATAATACAACCACATCTAGATACTGTTCAGCATATTATTAAAGTAGGATGAAAAAAAAAAACAAAATTTGCATGCATGAGTCAGGACTCCATCACACATTTAAACATTGGTGGATTTAGGTTTGAAGTTGATAAAATCAAATTAAACAGTGGGGTTCTAACCCAATTATCAGTAACCAAAACAACAACATAAAAGTCACAACTTACACAACAGTAATCGAACCATCCCAGATATGTACATAACCAGATAAGCTGATTTAAAGCAGCGAAGTAGGCATGTACCAACCTATCGAGTTCCACCTTACAATTCTATTCAAAGCGGATGTTTGTGCACTCGCATACCGCATAGGCGGATAGTCTAATATCTTTGAATAAGGGGAAAAGAAGAAAGAAAAAAGATTAAGAAGAATTCATGAAACCTTATAATTGGGAAGGCGTAAATGCGGTTATCCTCTATCCTAAACACTACAATGCTAAAATACATTTTACTCGTATTTGAATTTTGAATATAACCACAAATGCATCTAGATAAACATGTAGTTTCAATCATTTTGCATACTAAATTACATAGTACTAAATGACTTTATCCTTACCGTTTTCAAACCTGACATTGCATCAAGCACCTTCTAGGCATAATTTAAACACAATGAAAAAAAATACAAAGTGTGATCCAGTTCAGCCCCAAAATAAAAATAAAAAATTATTACAATAAATGGCGCTTAGGTGAATTCAACATATGTAGACGTTCAACTTGATATCCATGTCTTAAAAGAGAAATCAGGAAAACATCTCTCAAATTAGAACAGTCAACAACGGATTGTTAAGCAAAACATCAGAATTTGTGATTACCTTAATTCAACTGTACATGCTGATAGCACATCATTTCTTTTTCTTTAGCAATTGAGGCCTGCGATTTGATTAGCAATATGATGTTAAGAACATGTTATACACATAAAATCGACATACCATATGTAGCGAACAAAATCACACATATAATGCACAAGATGCCCACATGTATTTGAAAGAAAAATATGACGATTCAAGTCAAAGAAGTTGAACCCACCATAAAATTCAACTTAAAAAGCATCAAACAAAAGCAACAAATAAAATTAAGAAGAGAAAATTGACATACCTGAATCAGTATCTCGTGTTTCAATTTCTTCAAAACGATTGATGTGAGTTCTTAAAGCTTACTGGAATATCATTTATGTTCATGGCTGTTACTGGAATATCATTTATGTGTCTGACTGTTTCAAGAAGGTGAAAGGAGTGAGTGGGTTCGTAGGTTTCAAGGGCCAAGCACCATTGTGGGCTGGGAGGGAAATAAGGGTACCAATGTAAATTTATTTTGATATTGTAAAGGAAAATGATGGTGAAATGTCTAGCTTACCCTTCAAAGTGTCTTAATTGTCACAATTATTCCTATAATACCCTTAAATTTCTTGCTTAAATATGTTGTACATCTTGCTTCTTAAGTTGTATGGAAATGAAAATGACCATGTTGGCCATCACTCCTCCTTTATAATGTATTATAGATTATAGATTATATATTATAGATATATGCTATTCAAAGTCAATCAGTTATATGATAGTATGCTTTGCTCCTAAGTCTACATAAAACTACGATGCCAAGAGAAGCATCTAAAAACTCCACACATCAAGACTACAATCGATGCACAAATAGACCATGGATGTTTTGTCCTAGCTCTGCCCACCAATCTATTTAAGGAGACTACTGTTCATGGTAGGGTTGAGCCATACAGTAGTTGTCTAGGAGCTACTTAAAGTTTGCGAGATCAGAAACAAACACAAGGACCACAGTCTATGTTACGTTCCAACTGTGAGATCGTCTATTTTATGAACAAATTTATACAATGTACAAAAGCTCGCTTAAATATATAGCATCAACATATAAGATGCATAACTGAAGAAACACTGGATTAACAAGTTTATAGGCGAGTACTGTAAAGAAATAATTTATGGACAATGGCTGGGCGATTACAAATACTCGAATACGAAAGTTACAATGTTTCAACTATAATCTCACTTTCTCAACTATCACAAAATTCTCTAAGTGTTTGTGTGTAAAAAAAAATAATGAATCCTTCTCCTCAGGGGAGAAGGGGTACTTATAGGCTTGTGAGCCATCTTGTGATTGGTTGATTTGATAATGACAGCTGTCATGTGCGGGTCCCACACGTTTGTCAACCATTGGAGCTTGGGCACTGTCTTCCTGTGATAGGTCCATGTGTCTTTGCAATCGTCCTTTCTGTTCTTTCGTTGTACCTCGTACCTGCAGGTGATCATGGATCAGGGAATAACGGCCTCTAATTGGCTGCACGTCCCTTTCTCTATCGGATCACAGATGGCATGTACTAATAAATGTGCGCATGCTTCTAGATAATTTTGTTTGTAATGGTTTATGAATATGTGATGTTAGTAGATTTCGCCCAATGGGGTTATGACCTCATTTAAGAAACCCATGATTGGTGAGTTGATGGCGCGCAGGGGCTCTTTGTCATCATCGTCCAACAGCTTGAAGTATTGCTCATAAATGATATCTGAATTGCTTCAAGTGTCCATGAAGGCTCTTGTTTTTCTGTAGTGCCCGAGGATGGCGGTGATGATTAATGCACGGGTGGAGGATGGTCCGCCCTTGACGATTGGGAAGCAGACCTGTTGCTTCTTCCACTCCGCTGTCTGATCTGTCTTGCGCTTGTTGGGCCTGCGCTTGCCACCATGTATCATCATACTGACGTTTTTTTATCTTCTTTTGAGGTGATCCCTCGTTTTGCTTTTGTTGTACATTTTTTTGGAAGATGTCCCAACTTGTCGGACATTAAAGCCGCTTCTATTACAGTTTTGAGTTGGAAACATGCATCTGTTTCATGACCAATGTCTTGACGATAGGCGTAGAACTTGTTAGGGTTCAGACCATCCCTCTTCTTGATTACTCTTGGCTCGGGGAAATCGATGTTCTCCGTTGCTAAGAATTAAGCCAAAGTTTTGTCAAGGGCGTCCAAGAGTTGTGGCTGCGCCTTGCGGATTTATTATCGGACGACTGGTGCCCTTTGTAATCTGTTGTTTCAGAGGATTTGGGGTCTGACTATGATGCTCCTTGAAGCCTGTTCTAGACAGATCCCTTCCCTTTCCAATCTTGCCGATTGAGTTTGTTTCTTGCTGACTGGGCTTGGGCATCCGTGTACTGCGGTTCTTGCACCCTATTCCAAACAGACAATTCTTTCTCGAAGCGTACATAGGCCTTGGCTCCACGCTTGATTTCCTCCCAAGTGTTTGACATCCCTATGCAACCTGTGAGAGTATGGATCCGTGGATTACAGCGCACGTCCTGTTTGAAAGTTGCTCTCATGAGTTCAAAACCAATGGGCCCTATTTGGAGCGCATCTCGGTTGAACCTGGCGATGTAGTCTTCATTTGATTCATTATCGTGTCTGCGCACTTGCAAAATATCGGTGGAGTCACGTTCCACCCTGCGCTATTGAATGAAATGGTCTGAGAACTTGTAAGTAAGCTCTTTGAGACTATCAATTTTTCCAATAGGCAGACTATCGAACCACCCTCGAGCAACACCCGTAAGTATTTGCGCGAACATGTGGCACCAAGTTGGTAATGTCCACTCTGCGCATTTCCCTGCCACTTCGATACTTAAAAAATGGTCATCGGGGTCACCTGTGCCATCGTATTTTCCCAGGTTACTTGGGATCCTGGTTTTTGGTGGCAGTGGAGTGAGAACAATACGCGGATTAAACTTGAATTTTTCACTGAAAGATAAAGGATAGTATGGTTTAGTAAGGTCATCTTCACCAGACAGATAGTGCCCCCGCGCAACAGTGTTGGCGATGGACTGACTATTGTGACGGTGGAAGTGACTTTGAGATTCATCAGAATCTCCCCTCTAGGTTGGGTCTCTCTGTTTGCTTCTGCTAGCATATCATGCGGTCCTAGAGGGACCTTCGGACACTGTGACAGCCCTTCCTTCCTCATAGGATAACTGTCGGGACATTTCTCTGAGATGGTATTCTCGGAGTTTTTACGCATACTAACGTTTCATGGCTTCCTTTTCCTGGGTGTACCACACCTCCGGGCTAACCATCGGCGCAGCAGTTCCAGTGGGAGCACTTGGATTGACGTTTTCAATACCGAAATGGAAAGGAGTCTGGTGGGTCCCTGAGGATGGCGTAGTGTGTTGGACAGTCTCATTTATGTTTTCTTGTCCTCCTTGGGTATGGTTAGGTTGGCCAGTACTGACATCAGCAGCACCAGTACCTGAGGCGCTCCCAAGGAAGGACGGTGGTGGTGGTAGAGAACTCATAGTTGGTTTTTAGAAAGACAGAAGCTCGTTAAAGTTTGTTGTTCTAAACGCTCAATTACGGATGGCGCAAATGAAGAACACTGGATTAACAAGTGTATAGGCGAGCACAGTAAAGATATAATTTTATTGACAATGGCTGGATGATTACAAATACTCAAATACAAAAGTTACAATGTTTCGACTATAATCTCACTTTCTCAACTGTCACAGAATTCTGTAAGTGTTTGTATGTGAAAAACAGAATGAATCCATCTCCTCAGGGGAGAAGGGGTATTTATAGGCTTGTGAGCCGTTTTATGATTGGATGATTTGAGAATGATAGTTGTCCTCCATGGGTCCCACACGTTTGTCAACCGTTCGAGCTTCGGCGTTGTCTTCCTGTGATAGGTCCACGTGTCTTGCAATCCTCCTTTCTGTCCTTTCTTTGTACCTCTTACCTGCAGGTGATCATGGAGCAGGGAATAACGGCCTCTGATTGGCTGCACGTCCCTTTCTCTGTCGGATCATAGCTGGCATGTACTAGTAAACGTTTATGGAGCTGTGGAGTCGTGTGCACGTGGGGGTACATATCTCTTTAATAACAAAGACATGTCGCAGCAAATTAGGAGATGGAAATAATAGCTCATGTATGATTCTGCAAAAACAAATTAATCCAATAAATTTTTGTGAAAGAAAGTTTCTATTAAATTAAGTAGTATAACTTTCAAAATTAGATAACAAGTCAAAGAATTAAGTTTGGATAAATGGAAAGTCATTGTCAAAATTGGGTAGGAACTACTATTTCTTTGTGTATGGAAATATGCTTTTACCATTGGGATATGCTTTTATGGTCACTACTCCCTCTTTAAAGTGAAACTCCATATACAACGACAATCATACCCAGTCAATCTCACAAATAGCAAGCAACAAGTAGGGCTTGGGGAGGGTGGAATGTAGACAAACCTTACCTCTATCCTGAGAATAGAGAGGCTGCTTTCAGAAGAAATCCCCGGCTCCAAAATAAACAAAAGTGTTGGACCAGTGGCTATGTTTATGAACACTTATGTGTTATCAGATTTGTATATGAGTTATTAAGCAGCGGAAATACAAGTGTTCAAAGGTCTAAAAGATCACTTTGATGAGGAGTTATTACTCCCCCTTGACTGAACAATAAATGAGAAACAATAAACAGTTAATGTATAAAGCAGTAATAGCAATTTATGTTTCTCAGATGTGAAATGGAATTATAAGTTTAAAGCCCGAAGGATTTCAATATAAGTTCAAAGATATTACACAAAATCACATATCAAAATAGATGAACAAACTCATCTATTTATAGACTAATGTACTAAACTTTAGTCTGAAGTAATCTAAGATATTTAACAAAGATATTATGCAAAGATAAGGTTTCTACAGTCTGTACATTGAAACTTGTAATCAAGACTTTAACAAAACTATATTATAATCAAACTGCTGATCTTTCAGTCGGTTAGAAGCTTCTGATGCAAAGTGCTGATGAGTGACAAACTGCTGATGAGCAGTTTGTCTTTAGCAGTTATTCAGTGAAATGTCTGGTTAGACTTCAGAACTTCTGATGAGTTTACTCTTCAGTACTTTGGTGTTTGTTCTTCAGCACTTCTTCTTTTGTTCTTCAGCAGTTCTATACTTAGGCAGATATGAAATAGACTAAGGTTATCAAAAGGTGGTTTCGTCAATCCTCTTTGTCCCAACAATCTCCCCCTAGATTGATGAAGCCAAAACCTTATCTATCCTTTATTGTTGTCCTTTTCTCTCTTCTAGCATCCTCCAGATCTCTGCTGTCATCCGGGTGGTAAGAGTACATCTTTGTTGCTCAGTGAGAGGAGCAAGTTCAGGTGTTAAATGTTGAATGGTGAGAAGGTCTTTGGACGATAAAACACTCAACTCCTTTGAGTTTCTATAGACCTTACTTGAACGGTCTCTCCTGGTCACAAGTACTGAGTTGGATTCAGTAAATGACCATTTCACAATGTTTACCTTTGACCTGTCAAAGTCAGAGGCATAGGAAACCAAGCCTGTTTCCTTAGGTTGACCTGATTGAGGAATGTCTTCTATTTCAGTGACTCTCAGGTGAGATTCTTGACTTCCTTGTAGTTCAGCAGCACCTTGAATTGGCATGTTGGGCAGGTGATGCTCTGTAACAACCCTTGTATGTGTCTTCTCGTGGATGGATTGTTGTAACTGATAAGCATAGGTAGCCTTGTCTCTGAATTGGGTCAAGATGGGTTTCTCTTCAACATCAAAATCACCATGTACAAGCTGATCTCCTTCTAGCAAAATCATTTTGAAGTCAGTCTTGACAATGGGATCTCCATCTGCTTTTCTCTTGGTGGCTGGCCTTCTTAATGCACCAGATGATCTCCTGACAATAGAAGTTGTTTGGACTTCTGGAGTTTCAAATCTCTCTGGTTCAGCAACTTTCTTTGCTTTGAATTTCTTGTAAGCCTCATACAGAGTTTGTTCTTTCCATTTGCTGATTGAGGCTTTTGAACCATAGCCATTTGCCACTAATTCTTCAATCACTTCAGCTCTTTTGGCTTTCCTCTCATTTTCTGTTGCTATTCTATCAGATAGCATTTTTGCTCTTCTGGTCAGCTCTTGTGTTGAGAGTCTTTTGAGGGCCACTTGCTTTGATTTGGAGTTCTTTGTAATGAATGCTATAAGCTGTGCTCTTTTGTCTTCTTCAGCAGCAGCTTCAAGTGCTCTCTCTTCAGCCTCAAGCTCATCAAGTTTCTCTTGGTACTTGATCAATTTTTCTTCAAAGCTCAAGTTATCTCTGGTTTCTAGGCTGTTCCATACTCTATCTTCTTTTGCCTTCTTTGCAGCTTCTTTTAAACTTTTCTCCAATAAATCTTTTGACATGCTGATGGGAGTAGGGTTTAAGACAGCTGTGGAAGTTGTTGTAGGCAAAGGAGTGGGAGCAGGTTCTTTTTCAGTTGCCTTAGGAACTTCTGATGATGGTTTAGGAGGTAAAACTGCTGATGTGGTAATTGGGGTCACAACTGCTGAAGGATTGTCTTCAGTAGTTTGAGAAATGTGTTCAGCAGTTCCCTCTGATGCCTTAGACAATTTGAACTCTGGTGCTACTTCTTTTCCTGGACTTTGTGTTGGTATATCAGCTTCTTGATCAGGAGTTTGTCTTTGTGTAGCAACTTCAGTTGGTTCCTTAATCATCTCCCCCTTTTTGGCTTCATCCACTTCTGGAAGCCTAATAGAATGAGATGTTGCAGCAGACAACCTTGCTAGTTGATCTTGTGTTTGATCCATCTTCTTGTTCAACTCAGCAAGTCTCGAGTTGATTAACCCAAACTGATTGTTAGCTTTCAACTCCCAAGCAGTTGTGAAGGGTTTGAGTTGATCAGTTATAATTTGTTTGAGTGCCTGATACAGGGGACCATCTGGGCTGCATAGTTGGTTCAGATCTATGCTTGTGAGCCCAGTGAATTGGGTAGGTTGTTTTGGTGAAGGGGTGCTTTTTGGGTGATCTTCAGATTGCTCTGAAGATGCCAGTTTTGGGGATTTTTGGGCTAACTGGTCTTTAACCTGATCCTTGGTGACCAGCTTCTTGAGCTTGGATACCTTAGATGCAGGACCTTCAATATCAACCGTCAATTCAGTTTGTGGAATGTTTGATTCATCAACCAAATTAATGGTATCATCTGAATCCCTGATAGTGTCCTCAGAGAGGGCAGGATCAGTTATATCATGAGCTGGACCCAAACCAGTAGTCTCATGAACCTCTTTGTCTTGGTTCTGAGGTTTTCCTACTTCTGGCCTTAGGCCTTCATCAGTAGTTGCCAAGTTTGAGGTCTTAGCTATGTTACTACTGTCCTCAGGTTCACCACTGGGTGATAAGTGAGTAGTAGCAGCCTCAAAAGTATCAAAAGTTTGCAAGTTTGGGCTTACAAACTCTTGTTCATCCTCATCTCTCTGGGTTGGGCTAAGAGGATCCACATTCATGTCAACTTCTGAAGGCATCTCCCCAATTTGATGTGTTGCTAGGGGAGTGACATGTGGTGAATGGGTTCCTTTAAGTCCTGAGAGAAGTTGGGCAATTTCTATTGTTGTATGTGAGGGTTCAGGTTCAGTAGTTGTGATGGGTTGGTGTTCAGGAGTTTGGATGGGTTCAGGGATGGTTTCAGCAGTTTCAAAAGCAGGGTCAACAGTTATTGGTTTCTTAAATCTTTTTCTTTGGAAAATAACTGTGACAGGTTTTCTTTTGGGTGGTGGAGAAGGAGTGTGTTGAGAGGATGTTTCAGCCACTTCCTTTTGAAGTGCAGATTGCACATCAGTAGTTTCAGGTTTCTCCACTTCCTGAACTTTCTTTTTCACTGACTTGGTTGTTTTTGGTTTTTGTTGTTTAGGCTTCTTAGTTTTCTTTTTGGGTTTGGAAGATGTGGGTTCCTTGGGGATGGGTTGTTCTTCCCCTTGGTCATCTTCTAGCAAAAGTGCTGGTTTGTTGTGCCTAGAGAATACTTGAGCAGTTAAAGGGTTTAAAGTTGTTGCTTCTCCCTCAAGTACTCCCTCTCCAAGTTCTTTTATTATGCATTGCATAACAAACCTTGGATACAACAAAAATTTCTTTTTATCATTTTCATGATGTAAAACCAGTTCATTGAAAAACAGTTTTGATGCCTTGAAAGAAGTTTCATTTATGATGGAATGAAAAATAGGTTGAAAAGTTGAAGGCATCTGATCTATTGACCCAGTTTTTGGACTAAGACACATAATAATATAATGAAATAACAGTTTATATTGTGGGTCAAAATATTTTTTGTAAACTGTTGCTTGTGCCAAAGTACCTTGATAGCCACATTCTGTCATGGTTAGATGAATATCGGAGGTTGGAATATGCTCAGGTGCCTCAGAATCCTTCAAACCAAGCCTGATGCTTAGTGTTTCTGGTGAGATGGCCATCAGTTTCCCTATTATGGAAGATTTGAGGGAAATCACTTCATTGTTCACCTTCACTGTCTCTGAATTTGCCCAGAACTCATTAAGAGTTTCTTCATGAATGGGTGGATCGATGGTGAAAGCATCATAGTATTGGGATTTCATGATGAGATCAAGTATCTCATCATACTGGGACCAGGCTTCATCTTTAACAAAGTAGCCTCTTTGGTTGTGTCCCTGTTTTAACACGAGAGCCATGGATGTTTTTGATCGAACAGTGATTTTTAGGTTAGAGAAGGGGTTTTGTTTTGAATTTGAGAGAGAAAGAGGGAATTTTGCTTTTTGAATGGATAAGTGTTGGAACAGGGTATTTATCAGAAGTTTTTAACCGACTAGGTCAAACTTCTGATGAGTGAAAAGTCTGTTTTACCCTTTTAGTCAAACTGCTGAAGAAGAAAGGTTTCTTCATCAGTGGTTTTAGTTATCTCATCAGCAGTTTCAACTGCTGATGCAAATGACTTTTAAAACACTTTTCTAACTTCTGATTTTCATCAGTAGTTATATCCATTTTGAAAATATCCCATTTTGATGTTTATCAGTAGTTTTCAAAATTTGTTCATCAGAACTTTCTCTTTCTCAAATTTTTAGTCTTCAGAGGTTTGTGACAGATAAGTATGTAAGTGAAAAATAAAATATGTGCAGAACTAAAAAGTGAAACACTTACAGACTTTCTTCTAAGTTTAACATCCCAAGCATGGATACTAACCTCTGAAAAGTTGTTGAATCAAGGGGTTTGGTGAAAATGTCAGCTATTTGATTAGCTGTTGTGACATGCTTCACCTCAATCTTGCCTTTTTCATAGCAATCTCTTATGAAATGATACCTGATTTCAATGTGTTTAGTTTTTGAAAACTGAACAGGATTTTGAATGATGCTAATGGCAGATTTGCTGTCTACTAAAAGTGGGGTCTTGCTCTCTTTGATTCCATAATCAAGCAGTTGATATTGGAGCCATTGTATCTGTGAAGTACAGCTTGCAGCAGCAATGTATTCAGCTTCAGCTGTTGAAGTTGCCACAGATGTTTGTTTCTTTGATTGCCAGGACACCAGACAGTTTCCTAAGAATTGACAACCACCAGATGTTGATTTTCTTGACATTTTGCAGCCTGCATAGTCACTATCTGAAAAAGCAGTTAACTTGGTATTGCTTGAAGCAGGATACCAAATTCCTAAAGTAGGAGTTCCTTTCAGATATCTGAAGATTCTTTTGACTGCAATTAGATGAGATTCTCTTGGTGCAGATTGGTATCTAGCACAGACACAAGTTGAAAACATGATATCTGGTCTAGAAGCAGTTAGATATAAAAGAGAACCTATCATACATCTATACATGGTTTGATCAATGTGTTTCCCTTGATCATCTGGTTCAACTTGTGTGATTGGTGTCATGGGAGTGGAACATGTTTTACAGTCTTGTAAAGAAAATTTGTTTAATAATTCTTTAACATATTTTGATTGATGTATAAATGTTCCATTTGACTGTTGCTTGATTTGCTGTCCCAAAAAGTACTGCAATTCTCCCATTGTACTCATTTCAAATTTTGATTGCATGAGTTTCTTAAATTCTTCACACAATTTTGAATTTGTTGAACCAAAAATGATATCATCAACATATATTTGAACAAGTAAGACATGATTTCCAACATGTTTTATGAAAAGAGTTTTATCAATGGATCCCCTTGAGAAGTGATTCTTAAGTAAAAAGTTTGAAAGTGTTTCATACCAGGCTCTTGGAGCCTGTTTTAGCCCATAAAGAGCTTTGTCAAGTCTGTAAACCCAATCAGGATGAGAAGGATCCTCAAACCCTGGAGGTTGACAGACATACACTTCCTCTTTTATTTTTCCATACAAAAATGCACTTTTGACATCCATTTGATAAACTTTAATGTTGTTGGAAATTGCATAAGTTAAAAATAACCTGATAGCTTCTAGTCTTGCAACTGGTGCAAAGGTTTCATGATAATCAATTCCTTCCTCTTGGGAATAACCTTGTACCACTAGTCTTGCTTTGTTCTTGATGATCATACCAGCCTCATCTGATTTGTTTCTGAAGACCCATCTTGTTCCAATGGTTGCTTGTTTTCAGGTAAGGGACAGATTTCCCAAACCTGTTGTTTCTTGAATTGAAGCAACTCTTCTTGCATTGCTTGCACCCAATTGTTGTCTTTGAGGGCTTCTTGATACTTCTTTGGTTCCAACTGAGAGATGAATGCTGAGAATAAGCAAAAGTTGGAAAGCTGGTTTCTTGTAAGTACCCCTGATGCAATATCACCCATGATTTGATCTAATGGATGATCTTTGTGTTCAATCAATTGTTGTAAACCTGTACTGGATGATGGCTCTACAGGTTCTTCAAATAAACCACTGAGATTGATAATATCTGGTTCAGTTGTTATTTGAACTTCAGGAGTTTTAGGTTCAGCTGAATCAGTAGTTTCAAAATGTTCATCAGTAGTTCCTGAAGTTGAAGCTATTGAAACTTCTGAAGGTTTAATAGTTGATCTTCTGACTGTGTTTGGAGTCCATGGTGCAGGACTATCATCTTCAAATCCTTGAAAACCATTTTGAGGAGGTTTGGATGATTCAACAGTCTTTTCAGGTCCGAAATGAAAATTGTCAAGATCAAATAATTCAGCAGGATTTGCTGGAATAAGAGTGTGTTTCGATTCATTGAACTTGACATTCAGTGTTTCTTCTACTATCTTGGTTCTTGAATTAAAAACTTTGTAAGCTTTTCTCAAAGGAGAATAACCAAGAGAATAACCTGTGTCAACTTTTGCAGCAAACTTAGAAATAGAGTCTTTGATATTGAGGATAAAACATTGACATCCAAAAGCCCTGAAGAAGGAGATAAGGGGCTTAATGCCATGAAGAATTTCATAGGCAGTCTTGGTATGTCTCTTGTTGATAAGAACTCTATTCTGAACATAACATGCAGTGTTGACTGCTTCAGCCCAAAAATACAAAGGTAGGCCTGAATCAGCTAACATTGTTCTGGCTGCTTCAATTAATGTTCTGTTCTTTCTTTCTACCACACCATTTTGTTCAGGAGTTCTGGGAATGTTGAACTGTCTAACAATCCCTTTAGACAGACAGAATTCATCCAGAGTTTTGTTCCTGAACTCTGTCCCATTGTCACTCCTGATGACATTGACAGATAGAGAGTATTGCTTCTCTACTTGTAGAATAAAGAACTTGATGATCTCAGCTGCCTCATCCTTGGAATATAAGAAGAAGACCCATGTGAATCTTGAGTAGTCATCAATGATGACCAAGCAGTACTTCTTCTTACCAAGGCTCATAATCTTGACTGGTCCAAATAAGTCCATATGGAGTAGTTGAAGACATGCAGTTGTTTTTGATTCTTCAATAGACTTATAGGAGGACTTATGTTGTTTACCTTTAAGACAGGAAACACAGTGTTCTTTGCACTGATATTCCTTCAAAGGTAGACCTCTGACCAAGCCCATTTTTGTGACTTTATTGATGGTTTTAAAGTTCACATGGCCAAGTCTCCTATGCCAGAGATCATTTTCTGAAGTTGATGCCTTTGAGAAGAAACAGGCAGTTTTGTTCAATACTTTGTCTTTTTCAATGTCCACTGCATAGACATTGCCACATCTTTTGGCAATCAGCAAAGTATGATCTTCAATAATCTTCTCTATCAACTTCTGGCCTTCTGGTGATATGATCTTGCATGTTGTCTTTGTGAAAAAGGAAGAATATCCTTTGTCACACATTTGTGAGACACTCAGCAAGTTGTACTCAAGGTTTTCAACCAGATTGACCTTGTCAAACTGCATTTTGCCTGAGGATACATTGCCATATCCTAGCACATATCCCTTGGCATTGTTCCCAAAGGACACAGATCCTTCTCTTTGGCTGACAAAATTATTTATCAGGTATCTGCATCCAGTCATGTGCATTGAGCCTCCACTATCCACATACCATATGCTATTCAAACCTCTGGAGACTCTCTGCACAAGATAGCAAATTAGTTAGTTTTGGCAACCCAAGCCAGTTTGGCTTTGGGTTTGCTCTTGAGAACAGGTGCAGCTTGTTGTGGACCATTTTTAGTAATCCATGTCTTTTTGGCAATGGATTTGTCATTAAGAACAATGGTGGGTTCATTTTGGTTTCCACCATCAACTTTGGTCATCAGAAGTTTAACCAGGTTTATCAAATCTTTAACTTCAGCAGTTTGTGAAACTGCTGATGAGTTAGGTGAAACTTCTGAAATTGAACTTTGAGAAGATGACCTTTGTTGAGATAAAGGCTTCTTCTTAGAAAGGGTTTTGTTTGATTGTTGTTTGTTGGGAAAAAAGGTATTTTGATAATATTGTTTTATCTGTTTTCCCACAATCAGTTGTTGTCTTTGTTTATTTAACTGATTTACCTTTCTAAATTTGCAAAGTTCAGTTATGTGGTTAAACATACCACATATTTCACATGCTTTTGCCTTCTCTTTCTTTTTAGATAGATCAAGAGAGCTGGAAGGCAATTTACTGACAAAATCTGATTTTTGAAATAGGTCATCAGCAGTTTTCAGGGTCTCAACTCCTGATGTAGTTGAAACTGCTGATGGCTTATTGTCAGTAGTTTTAACTTCTGCAGTACTTCCCTTTTTGAGGAAGTTCTGATGGTAGGATGTGCATTCCTCCATATCAGAAGTTTGAATCAATTTCTTCCCATCATTATCAGTTTTGTGGGTGAAATCTGTTGGTGATTCAGTGTGGGTATATCCAATGCCAAACTTAACATTGGCTGCAGTTTGTTTGTTAAGTAACATTTGATACCCTTTACAAGACTCAACCCATTTTTCACAATCAACCTTGGTGTCAGCAAGCTCTTGTCTGACATTTCCTAGGCTGTCTATCATTGTTTTAATTTGTGCTTCTGTTTCAATGGATTTATCATTCAGTTTGGAAATTTCTTTGTTTTTCAAAACAATTTTTCTTTCCAAATCACACTTCATTTGTGTGTATTTTCTTTCCATGTCATTGGATTTGCCTTGTAAATGCACATTAGTTTCTCTAATTAAAGCAAATGATTCTTTGCAAGATTTAGTGCAAAGCTTTAACAGAGATTGTTGTGATACCTGTGTTAGAGTAGAATTTGAAGAGCATCCTTCAAAAGCCATTAAGGCAAAGTTCTTTCTGCCATTATCAGGTTCTCCCCAGTTGACATCATAGACCTTATTGTCTGCATCCTGACTGCATTCTGATGTGTCATAAGGAAGACTGCTCCAGTCAACATACCCTGAGGTAAATAAGCTTTGTTGCTGAGGGGGTTGTTGAGTTTGTGCAGGTTGTTGAGCAGTTGGAAATGGAGGCATGAGCTGCTGTTGATGTTGAGCAGGCATCTGGACATATTGTACTTGTGGCACATATTGGACATGTGGAGCTTGTGCCTGTACAAAATGAGCACTCCCATTAGTTCCATTATTCCTATTATATGAGGGGTTATATTGATTTCCAGAGAACATTGGTTGGTTATAGCTAGAGCTTCTACACTCTCTAGCAAAGTGTCCCAACTTCTGACACTTATGACATCTCAGTTTAGATTTGTCAAAACCAACTTTTGTTGAATTGTTTAGTCCTGGAAATTTCCTTCCTGACCTTTTATAAAATTTGTTAGTTTTTAAGCTTAACAAGGCCAGTTGGTGCAATATTTCTATTTCTTCTAAGTCATCACTACTAAAGTATTTTAAATCATCCATGATGAAACACATGTTGTCAGCAGTTTGACTTAGTTCTTCATTGTCATAAGCTGGGAAAGATCCATCTGATGAGATCCCAGCTGTTATGTCAATGTGGTCAAAAGAACCAAAGTTATTAGAACAGGATGGTGAGTCATGTCCTAATAGAGCTGTGCTACCCGGAGTATAGTCATCAGCAGTTTTACCAGATTCTTGCAACTTTTTCTTTTGATTGATTTCTCTCTCAAAAGTTAGTAATTTACCATGTAACCTAGTTAGGTTCAAGGTGTTAAAATCTGAACTTGTTCTGAGGACTATAGAGTAAGTTTCCCATTTTGAAGGTAAAGACCTTAAAAATCTATGCAACATAGACTCAGTTGTATAGGTCTGATTGTTTATTTTTAACTCAGAGATGAGTGAAGAAAATCTTTCAAATTGTTGAGTTAAAGTTTCACCCTCTATGTGAGTAAAAGTTTCATATTGTTGAGCCAATATTTCTCTGATGTTGGCTATCACCTCAGCAGTTCCTGCAAACTGCTCTTTTAGGCAATCCCACAGCTCTTTGGCACTTTCACAGTGTAAAAGGCCAGCATAAATTTCATTTGGGAGAGCCATAGCCAACATGGAGAAAGCTTTTGCATCAAGCTCAAACTTTTGGAAATCTTCCTCCGTGTATTCTTTTGGGTCTTTTGGTCTTTCAGTCTTACCCTCTGGATCACTAACAACTGGTTTGTGAGGTCCAAAAACTACAGACCTCCAACATCCAGTGTTTGTTTGTGAAATAGTATGTGCCAACCTTTTTGATCATATGTTATATTCATTTCTGACTAACATAGCAGGTTTGTTGGCAGATCCAGTATTGTAGGGATCCATTTTTAAGAAGTTTGGATTTGTCAATACTTCCTTAAAGTGATGGATTTAAAAAGTGAGCCTTTTATCCTTTTTATTGAATATCAATATTGAGCCTGTGTCTGAATCTCAATTTGTTAGATTGATTTTGATCAGATTAACCAGATGCTCTGATACCAATTGTTGGACCAGTGGCTATGTTTATGAACACTTATGTGTTATCAGATTTGTATATGAGTTATTAAGCAGCGGAAATACAAGTGTTCAAAGGTCTAAAAGATCACTTTGATCAGGAGTTATTACTCCCCCTTAACTGAACAATAAATGAGAAACAATAAACAGTTAATGTATAAAGCAGTAATAGCAATTTATGTTTCTCAGATGTGAAATGGAATTATAAGTTTAAAGCCCGAAGGATTTCAATATAAGTTCAAAGATATTACACAAAATCACATATCAAAATAGATGAACAAACTCATCTATTTATAGACTAATGTACTAAACTGTAGTCTGAAGTAATCTAAGATATTTCACAAAGATATTATGCAAAGATAAGGTTACTACAGTCTGTACATTGAAACTTGTAATCAAGACTTTAACAAAACTATATTATAATCAAACTGCTGATCTTTCAGTCGGTTAGAAGCTTCTGATGCAAAGTGCTGATGAGTGACAAACTGCTGATGAGCAGTTTGTCTTCAGCAGTTCTTCAGTGAAATGTCTGGTTAGACTTCAGAACTTCTGATGAGTTTACTCTTCAGTACTTTGGTGTTTGTTCTTCAGCACTTCCTCTTTTGTTCTTCAGCAGTTCTATACTTAGGCAGATATGAAATAGACTAAGGTTATCAAAAGGTGGTTTCGTCAATCCTCTTTGTCCCAACAAAAAGGCCAACAAACTTAGCTTAAAAAAACGAGTTGTACAAACTAAAAACATGTTAAACATCAAACGACAACATATAGGCGCAAAAACAAGGAGGCAATCACCTGTAGAGTCCCCCTAAAGTGTAAGCAAGTATAAGTCCCTGAGACAAAACTAAACCTCTATTGTACCCACCCTAAAGGTCCTTGGCCTTAATCCTATGCCTCCATGAGGCCCTGTCCTGGACCATGTCCCCTTACAGGTGCAACTCTAATAAATCATGCCTAACCCGCTCATCCCAAGTCAATTTGGGCCTCTCTCTACCTCTCCTCCCCTCCATGGTAAGGGTTTCAGCTACTCTTATTGGCGCTGGTGTCCACCGCCACTTCACATGCCCATACCATCTCAATCTACCTTCCTGCATTTTATTTGATATACTAGTCACTCCTAACCTTTCCCTAAAGACATCATTTCTTATTTGATCTAGCATCGTGTGTCCATACATCCACCTCAACATCCTCATCTTTGCCACCTCCATCTTACGTACTTGTGTCTTCTTGATGGCCCAACATTCTGACACATATAGCATACCAGGTCTAACTGCTACCTTATAAAATTTCCCCTTTAGTTTAGCAAGGAATCTCGTATCACACAGTACTCCCCTGGCCGCTCTCCACTTACCCCAGCCACTTTGAACGTGATGGACTACGTCACTATCAATCTCACCATTGTGTTGTACATATGATCCCAAATACTTGAACTTAGTCGCTTGCGGAACCACTTGATCCTCAATGGTAATTTGGGTATCATCACTGCCTACGCCACTGAAATCACATCATAGATACTTAGTCTTAGACCGACTAGTTCTAAGCCCTTTGCTCTCTAATGCCTCTCTCTAGCCCTCTACCCTCGCATTGAGGCACTATTTAGTCTTTTCAACTAGCACAATATCGTACGCAAAAAAGCATGCACCATGGGACCGTCTCCTGAATCGACTTAGACAACTCATTCAGAACAACCGCAAAAAGAAACGGACTCAACGCAAACCCTTGGTGAAGTCTTACATTGACAGGGAAGGGGTTAGTATCCCCTATAGGAGACCAAACACATGTTTATGTCCTATCATACATATTCCTAATTAGGTCTATATACATCCTAGGTAGCCCTCGACTCTTCAAACTATCCAAAATCAGTCTTCGTGGCACACTGTCATACGCCTTTTCGTGGTTAATGAACACCATATGCAGATATCGCTTCTTCTCCCTATACTTTTCCATCACTCTCTTAGAATATGTATGGCTTTCGTTGTTTAACGCCCTGGCATGAACTCCATACGATTTTCGAATGATTTATCCATTAAATTATGTCAAAACTTAGTTTTTGACTTGTTAAAACGAATAGATATCTAAAGAGAAATTTGCAGTAAACCCAATCTGAATGATGCACGAATCAATCGTGGGATCGACATATGCCAAACTGAATGTTTATTGTCTCCACATTCATGTCTACTTCTATGAGCAGTCTTCTTTACTTGAGCTTCGCACTAATGAAATAAATACAGAACTCTTTTCGAACCTACTTGAGTGATTATACATTTATACACAGTCGAATCTACATCCGAAGATCTATTAAAAGAATCTAGAGTGAGGGCCAAACCAAGCTATCATTCATACACCAGATAAACATTTGTAATATGTTATTTATTGCATCACTCCTTTATTCTATGAACACGTCTCCTTGGAAAACAAGCTAACGAAACATAACCATTAAGGAAACATAAAATAAATAAACATAATGCAAAATTAAAAAAACACCACGCATGCATGGAAATGAACATAGCCAAATAGCCTCAGGAGTGGCACGCATCACATTGTTACTATAGAGACTGCTTGGTTATCCCTTCCATATTAGAAAGAATTATAGGTAATCATTACTTTATATGAAATGAAGATTATCATGGAAAGTAATCACTACATATATTAGTGATAAGTACATAAGTGAGTAAAGGAGGTTTTACTAGTGAAAACCTATCATATGAGGTGATCAGGTGATCACTACCTGTAATTAGGGTTGTAAACAAACCAAACGCTAAACAAATAGTTCGTGAATTGTTCAGTAGGAAGTTCGTTTGTGTTCGTTCGTTTAATAAATGAACGAACACAAACAAGAAATTATGTTCGTTTAGTGAAAAAAACAAACATGAACAGATGTCGCGTTTATTCATTTATGTTCGTGAACGTTTGGTAACATGTTTTTTTATGTTTGTTTGTTTTCGATAATTCAATATGGTTTTTAACTTTTCATTTTTAATTTAAGTACTATAAATTTCCCAAAGGTTTTTTAATTAATATATATTAGTGTATCACGTATTAATACTATTTCACCTATTTTGATTAACTATTATTTTGGGTGGACTAAATAAGGATTTCAAGTTTAATATGATAATTTTATGTTCTGATGAGATAGTTTGTTATAGTAATTCTATGATCAAGATTATGTCTATGATGTTCGGTTAATTAGGTTACTATATTATGGTGGCAAGATGTTGGGTTAAAGAGGATTGATAAGCATTTGAACCTTAGTCTAATATCCTCTCTGCAAATTTTGGTTAAGTATGGAAAGTGCTGAAGAAGAAGAAAAGACAAGTACTGATGAAGACTGAAGCTGAGACAAAGTGCTGAAGAGTAAAGTTTTGAAGATGTACCAGACAAACATCTGAATAACAACTACTGAAGAACAACTTCTGAAGGATTGCTCATTAGCAGTTGACTACTCATCATCAGTTCTAGTAGAAGCTTCCCACCGTCGTAATCTTTAGTAGTTTCATATTATATTTGTATTTAATAGATATTTGTACAAGTACCAATGCTAAAGCCTGTTGTAGTATTATACCATTAATCTTATGCTTCATATGTACATTTTGTAGTCTATAAATAGAAGTGTTTATACCTTCTATTCAACACACGAATATACAGACTTTAAGTCAGAAATCCATTATCTATTATATAAGAACCATTTGAGTATTCACAACTGTTTTATCATAACTTTTTTTATTCTCATATACACTTATTGCACTTTAGTTTATCATTTGAGGGGCAGCATTTACTGATCATAAAAGTGAATTGTTAACTAAGAACAATTATTATTATTCCGCTGCATATTTACTTTGATAAATTAATTGTTCAAGAAGAAACTGTGTTACTTAGGTCCCTTTAAATGGTATCAGAGCATCTGGTTTATCTACTTACAAATCAATCTAACAAATTTAGAATCAGACACAAGCTCTTATTGATATTCAATCAAAGGATAAAAGTTCACTTTATTCAATCCATCACTTTAAGAAGTTGTGAATGAATCAATATTCTTAAAAATAGATCCTCATAATAACGGATCTGCAAATAAGCCTCCCATACTAGTCAAAAATGTATATAACATTTGGCAGAGAAGGATGGCACATACTTTGTCACAACAGAACACTGGTTGTTGGAAATCTATCATGTATGGACCCCATAAACCAGTAACTGCAGATTTAGGACTAAAGTTGAAAAGGTTAAAGAAACAAAAGACTAAACGGATGAAGATTTCCTAAAACTTGAGCTAGATGCTAAAGCTTTTTCAATTTTGGCAATGGCTCTCCCAAATGAAATTTATGTTGGACTCTTACATTGTGAGAGTGCAAAAGAACTATGGGATTGTCTAAAAGAACAGTTTGGAGGAACTGATGAGGTGATTGCCAACACCACAGAAATCTTAGCTCAACAATATGAAACTTTTACTCATGTTAATGGAGAAACTTTAACATAACAATTTGAAACATTTTCTTCACTAATATCTGAGTTAAAATTAAATGGTCAAACCTATACAAACTCATCTATGTTGCATAGATTTTTAAGGACTTTACCAGAAAAATGGGAAACTTACTCCATAGTTCTCAGAACAAGTCAGGATTTTGACTCCCTATCACACACAAAATTACACAGGAGATTATTAACTTTTGAAAGAGAAATTAAACAAAAGAAAAAGTTACAAAACTCTGGCAAAACTGTTGATGACTATGTTCATGGTAGTACAGCTCTTTTGGGACAAAACTCACCATCTTGTTCTAATGATTTTGGCTCTTTTGACCACATTGACATCACAGCTGGGATCTCATCAGAATGTTCATATTCAGCTTATGAAAATGGTGAAAATCAAACTACTAGTAACATGTGTTTCATTGTTGATGACTTAAAAAATATCAGTAAAGATGATTTTGAAGAAATGGATATTCTGCACCAAATGGCCATGTTAAACTTAGATATCAAAAGTTGGGACACTTTACTAGAGAGTGTAGAATCTCTAGCTACAACCAACCACAATCTGGAAATTAACCAAGCTCCAGTTATAATAGAAATCAAGGATCACAGGGAAGTGCACATTTTGTCCAGGCACAAGCTCTACAAATTCAATATGTGCCAAAAGTACAATATGTTCAGATGCATGTTCAACAACAGGACCAACAACAGATGCCTTCCATTGCTGCTTTCCATATGATACATCAGAATGCAGTTAAGATGGTGACAACAAAATCTTTGACATCAACTAGGGGAAACCTGATAATGGCATAAAGAACTTTGCCTTAATGGATTTTGAGGGATCTTCCTCTAACTCTGCATTATCACATGTTTCAAAATAATCTCTTTTAAAGCTATATTCACATTCTTGCGACATTCTTGCAAAGAAGCTTTTGCTTTAATAAGAGAAACCAATGTGCATCTACAGGGCAAAGCCAATGACTCAGAAAGAAAATTTAGCCAAATGAAATGTGATTTAGAAAGAAAATTGGCTTAAAAAACAAAAGAAATTTCTAAATTGAGAAATAATGCTATTGAAACCCAAGCACAGATAAAAATCATGATAGAAAAACCTAGGAAATGTCAGAAAAAGAGCTTTCTAACACCATGGTTGATTGTGAAAATTGGGTTGAGTCATGTAGAGGTTATCAGATGCTTTTTAACAAACAAACTGCATCAAATGTTAAGTTTTGCATTGGTTATAACCACACTGAATCACCTACTGATTTCACTCCCAAAACTGCTGATATTGATGAGAGTGAAATGATTCAAAAGGAAACTTCTGAATTTAAAGAAAGTACATCTTTTCATCAGAGCTTTCTCACCATTTCAAATGAGAGCTAACCCTGACATTAAGCCTTCAGTAGTTGCATCTACATCAGGAGTTGAGTCCCTGAAGACTACTAAAGACACAATTCAAAATACTGAAAATGTTAGAGAAATGCCTTCCAAAACTACTAAAAATATAAAATAAAAGGGAAGGCAAAAGAATGTGAAGTGTGCGGTCTGTTTAACCGCATAACAGAATTTTGAAGATACAGACAAAAGTTTAATATGAAAATTTTACAACTGGTTGTGGGAAAACAAACCAAACAAGATTTTGAAAATACCTTTGTTCCCAACAAACAACAGCCAAATAAGACATTTTCTCAGAAAAAGACTAAAACTCAACATCAGCCTTTTTCTCAAAATTCTTCTTCAGAAGTTAGACTCAAACCTTCAACAGTTTCACAAACTGCTGAGGTTAATGATTTGATAAAGATGTTCAAACTTCTGATGACCAAAGTTTATGGTGAACCTCAAAAAGTTATCACCATTGCTCGCAAAAGCAAATCCATGCCCAAAATGACATGGAATCCCTAAAATGGTCCTAAACAAACTAATGTACTCTTTGTGCAGAGGGTCTCCAGAGGTCTCAGTAGCATATGGTACGTTGATAGCGGAGGCTCAATGCACATGACATGATGCAGATACCTGATCAACAATTTTATCAGCTAAAGAAAAGGATTTGTGTCCTTTGGGAACAATGCCAAAGGATATGTGCTTGGTTATGGTGATGTATCCTCTCGTAAAGTACAGTTTGACAAGGTCAATCTGGTTGAAAATCTAGAATACAACTTGCTGAGTGTATCTCAAATGTGTGATAAAGGATATTCTTCCTTTTTCACCAAAACCGCTTGCAAGATCATTTCACCATAAGGCCAAAAGTTGATTGAGAAGATTATTGAAGATCATACATTGCTAGAAGCCAAAAGATGTGGTAATGACTATGCTGTAGACATTGAAAAAGAGAAAGTATAAAACAACACTGCTTGTTTCTTCTCAAAAGCATCAACTACTGAAACAGACCTTTGGCATAGGTGACTTGGCCATGTGAACTTTAAAACCATAAATAAAGTCACAAAAAATGGACTTGGTCAGAGGTCTACCCTTGAAGGAATATCATGATTAACATATGTTAGGGTTGCATATTCATGTGTTACGTTGTGTTAAAACACGTTTGAACGACAAAACTAGGAAGATTGAAAAATGGTCAAACTGGTTCGACCCTAAGGGGGTTCGAACCAGTCAAACTTCACTTATTCAACCTGCAAATCAAACTCATTCGACCCCTGCAGGGTGCGAATGAACTAGGAGTATAAATACCACACTTTGCAACTTTTTCATCATTTCACAAACCCTAAACGCCCCCAAGTGCTCTCTCACAACCTTAAACCTGTAAGGAGGAGTTTTTTACCTTGTTTTTTGGATCCTAACCTAAAGATAACATATAGATCATAAACAAGAGGAGGTTCAAGGTGTGTTCTTGATCAAAAACCTTTTTAATCAATTTTCATTCGTTTTTCTTAAATCCCAAGAGTCCAGATCTGATTCAAACATGTTTTCATGGATAAAAACCTTTCTAACACCTTTCTAAACAAAACCCTCTCATTAATAATGAGTTTTTGTGCAAAATACATGTGTTAATGATGTTAAATGATGTGTTAGAGACTTTTATGCATATGTTTGATGTTTAAGTGATGTGTAAATGATTTAGTGTGATTATTAATTGTTCTAGATGATGGTTTAGGATTGTTATAGGTAGTTATTGATTATTGATGATGTTTTACCCATTTTGGGGATTTTTGTGTTAGATCTAGGGTTTGTTCATGATGTTATTGTCCATGAAATGATTGGAGGTTTTTATGTACATGATCATCTAAGCATATTGAGCTGATTGTTAGATGATTTTGATAAGTTTCCATTTTGGGTAATGTTTACGTGCATTGATGTGACATTTCCCTAATTTTCCATTTTGGGAAAATTGTAAAATGGACTGATTGCGAGGTAATACTGGTAGGGTCTTGTGGGGATAGGTTAATGATAGTTGACTGCTGTGATTTGTGGTGTTTCGTGACTTTTTCAGACTGTTTAGCTGCGTTTTGGTGCGTTATAGGAGGAACCCATTCGATCTACGTGGGGTCTAATGGAGTTCATGAGAGGTTGAACAAACTTTCATACAGGTCGAATGAACATCAAATTGGTCGAACGAACATGATTTAGGTTGAATTAACATGTGTTAGGGTTGAATTAACATGTGTTAGGGTCGAATTAACATGTGTTAGGTTGAATGAACTTGTGTATGGGTCAAAGGAACATAAAATGGGTCGAACCAAGGTCACATTGTGACATTCGTAGCCCATACACTTTGAATCTTTGACAAGTTTAGTCCTTGTAAATTTATTATGTTTCGCATGTTGGTTCTTACATTTCTTTGAAACTTGATTATTATGAAATCACGTTTTATACTCACGCTTAAGTCCAAAATTCGAAATTTATGCTTAAAATGATATTTCTAAACATATTTAGTTGAAAAATAGAGAGAAATAAATTTTGAGTATTAAAATTGTGATTTTAGTCACAATGATATTTCTAAACACCTATCATCAACCTTTTCTCATTTCTTTTAAGGTAAAAACTCTTGATCTTTTGTTTCAATTCTATTTCACCTCTAACTTGGATGATTCACACATTTTAAAGATATAATCAATTAGTTTTATAAAAATGAAAGAGAATGGGATGTGGGTGTGTGTATGGCCGTACGTATGTATGTGTATATATATATATGTTTATGTTATATTCTAACTCTAAATCTATCATTGCATGTATGATCTAATCCATGATTAACAAGATCCAAGTTACTAAACATGATTTTTAGATGTTAAAATGATAATGTATGGGTTTAAAAATGGAAAACAAAAACTAATTATACATACATATATCTATGCCGTGTATATGTATGTATGTATATAAATGGGATTTTCTTGATTAACATTGTTAAAATGGACACTAAGTATGACTTGAATGATTAAAAATGGGTTTTCAACACTTGAAACATGATCTTTAAATTATGGATTTTGAGCAGAACATTGGGTATAAAATGATGATTAGAAAACCCACATATGACCCTTGATCATAAAAAAATTAAGTCATGAGTTAAATTGTTAGAATTTGGTTATGAAATAAATGGAATTTTATACTTTGCATAAAAACGTTTTCTAAACTAATATTACTACTATTTAATATTTATTTTGCTTGGTTCACCACAAAAAAAGCCAACATAAAGTTTCTAAGTTCACATTCCAATTCATATGATTAATCGATTATTTAAATCGTTTTTATTAGTTTTAGTAATGTGATATTTATCATGTTTTGATAATAATTAGTTTACTTAGTCATTTTATGAAACTTAAAACATAATATACCTTCGTGATACATATTATCGCTAAATACATATTTTCATAAAAATATTATTTCCCCAAATAATTTAGCGAACCTAACACCTTAGACTTTTAAGAAATATCCTTTATTAGTATTCTTATACATATAGGTTGAGTTCTTTAGAATTCCTAGTCTTAACTCGTGACAAGTTTATTTGGATTCATCGTGCTTAGCAAAACTATGAGTATATATTTCCCCTTTTCATGTTTTAAACTTTTGGGGCTATTCATGTACACTATTATCAAATGTTATTCTTATTCTTAATGAAATTCTCATGTGTGTTTGCTTTATGTTAATTTGTGTGTCAATGACTTGTCAAAATCATTAAGCTTTGAGGGCCTAGCATTTCAATAAATAGTACTATGGTATATACCCCTTGTGACTCTGTTGAGAGACCTTGGTCATTGTCTTGTGATTCATTATACTAAAAAAATGGTTTTATTCTTAATTCTTGATTCCTAGGGTTGATCTTGAATGGATATTACTTAAATTACATAATTGCAAACGGTATACAACACATGAATTGCGAAACGTTTTTGTACTATATGTATCAAATGGATATACTCACCAACACATTATATGTGTTGACAAATTATTTTGTACATGTTTCAGGTGAAGTTTGATCTTGCTTGCTTTTCACGCTTAGGCTGAACCTAGTGCTTAAATAAAAGATTGAATATTTATTATCTATGTTTGAGATTTCTATTAAGACTTTTGTATTTCAAATTTGAATAATGAAAGGTGTTTGCTATTAATATTTACAATTTAGTCCATGTGCTACTGAACAATCGTCACTACGTGACACCTCGATGTTTCCGCCATCGGTTGGGGTGTTACAGATTGGTATCAGAGCCATGGTTATAGGGAATTAGGTTATTAGTAAATGCTTTTGACCTATACTATAACTAAGTTACCCTTTATATGCTTTCTTTTATCCTCTTATTACTTTAGATAGATTGTCTCTTTTTTCCATTATATTCAAAGAAGATTATATTCCACAAACGAAACGAAAACACCAAGTTAGGAGTGATATCCATACCTTGGTGAATAGTTTCACTCCTTATATGTTTTATTTCATCTTGGAATATTTTCCTTTCGAGATACGAGATCTCCAAATCTCAAGGAATATATCCCTCCAAAAGAAACTTAATCACTAAGCTAGGAGTGATATCCTTATCATAGTAACAAGTTTCACTCTACCGTATTTTTATTTTTTTTAATGCATCTTTGAGTTAGGAGTGAAATCCACATCTCAAGGATTTATTTCTACATCTCAAGTCTCGCTAGAGTTTTGAAATTTATTTATGACGGGGCACGTGCAATCTAGAAGGGTGAGCGCCTGTATTCTGTGTTTTCTGTCTAGGCCTGGCATTTCGCATAAATCCCAATCAGACGAGGAATCCGTATGCCGACCTGGGAACTCTCGGGATGAGCATTCACTTATAGGCTAAAGTACGCCCCCACAAGTCACTAATATATTTCAATTACTTTAGCTAGTCACCAGTTTCCTTAGAAACAATCCTAATATCTCATTTTATTCTTGGTATTGTTTATTCATTTGAAGTTTTATCATGATTTTCATTGTGATATTTATAATTTTCCTTATATCAATTTATAATTACTATAACTCATGTTATGAGTTACTTGCCTTGATATAAGCTGTGACATTTTCAAGATTTTGGAACCAAATCTCATAATTTTTGTTGCACTTTTATAGATGTCTGATCGTGAATCTCGTAAGAGAGCCTCAAAGCTTCAGGCTAAGCTAAAATCTGATCGTCGTATCGCGTCTATGCTTAGTGACAAATTGGAAACACTTGTCCCTAACATCATTAATGCTATTATCCCAAACCTTAACCCAAACGGTAACTCGAGTGGAAACTCAAACAGGAATGCGGGTGGCAATGGTGGAACCAAAGAGAACAAGTGCACTTTCAAGCACTTCAACTCTTGTCATCCCAACAAGTTTAATGGCACTGAGGGAGCCACTGGGTTACTCGAATGGTTTGAAAGTATGGAGAATACTTTCATTAATAGCGACTGTCTTGACAACTTGCGTGTTCGTCATGCCTCGAGTATTCTTCAAAAGAGGGCACTCACTTGGTGGAACGGTGAAAAACACAATCAAGGGACGGAAGCTGCTTTGGCTATGTCTTGGGATAATTTTAAAGCTATCATGACCACTGAGTTTTGTCCTCGAAGCGAGATGAAGAAATTGGAAGATGAGTTTTACCACCTCAAGCAGGATAGTGGAAATAATGTTCCCTATAACAACCGTTACCACGAGTTAAGCCTGCTGATCCCTCGTATGGTAACCCCGGTATCTTTAGCTATTGAGAAGTACATTGAGGGACTGCCACCTCGGATTCATGATTCGGTTATGGGAAGTAAACCTGCTACTGTAGAGGAGGCCATTCGTCTCGCAGCATCTCTTACTGACAAGCATGTCAAGGATGGTACTCTAACTCGTAAGGGTACTAAATGACCTACTGAAACCACTTCAACCCCTGCTACCACTGAACCTTCCAAAGCAACCTCTGTCTGTACCTCTAGTTCCAATAAGAAACGAAAAGGTAGAAACCAAAACTACGTTGTAGTTGCACCCCATAACCAAGTTCCTGTTACAAACCCACCTACCACACCTCAAACAACCTCAAAGGCTTACACTGGGAAGCTCCCTCAATGCGCTACTTGCCACTACCATCATCCAACCGATATGCCCTGTCGTAAGTGTGATGCTTGTGGAAGACTAGGTCATACCACCCCTTACTGCCGTGTTGCCAATCGACCCGTGAATAACCCACAGACTGCTATCCAAAACCAGAGAAACGGTCCGGGCCAAGGCTGTTACGCTTGTGGTGATCCTAACCATATGCAAAATAGATGCCCTCATCTTACGGCTTTAATTCAGGCCCGTCAGCAAACCACGACAGCTTCAGCAGTTCCGGCAATTCAAGCAGCTCCAGCTCGTGATCGTGCTTTCAACGTCAATGGAAATCAAGCTCAAGCTGCAAATGACGTGGTTAATGGTACATTTCTTTTTAATAACTTGCATGCTTCGATTTTGTTTGATACCAGTGCGGATAAGAGTTTTGTCTGGTTAGAATTTGAACCTTTGCTTGCTCGTGCTCATTCTCAACTTACACATCCTTTTACTGTGGAGGTTGCTGATGGCAATCCCATTGTTATAAAATCCGTGATCCGCAATTGCACGTTGAATCTAAATGACTATGATTTCTCTATTGACCTTGTACCCATGAAAATGGGTAGTTTCAATGTCATAGTAGGCATGGATTGGCTTTCTAAACACCATGCCGAGGTTGTTTGCTTTGAAAAGTTTATTCGAATTCCACTTTCGTCTGGTGACTTTCTACGTGTTTATGGAGAAAAGTCATCGAAGGGTTTGAAACTTATGTCTTGCACTCAAGCTCAAGAATATCTTCACAAGAAGTATATATCTTTCTTGGCTCACATTGTGGAAAAGAAGGACAAGGGCAAGAGTATTCAAGATGTTCCAGTTGTGTGTGATTTTCCAGAGGTTTTTCCTGATGATTTATATGGTTTACCTCATATTCACTATGTATGTATATAAATGGGATTTTCTTGATTAACATTGTTAAAATGGACACTAAGTATGACTTGAATGATTAAAAATGGGTTTTCAATACATGAAACTTGATCTTTAAATTATGGATTTTGAGCAGAAAATTGGGTATAAAATGATGATTAGAAAACTCACATATGACCCTTGATGATAAAAAAAATTAAGTCATGAGTTAAATTGTTAGTATTTGGTTATGAAATAAATGGAATTTTATAGTTTGCATAAAAACGTTTTCTAAACTAATATTACTACTATTTAATATTTATTTTGTTTGGTTCACCACAAAAAAAAAACCAACGTAAAGTTTCTAAGTTCCCATTCCGATTCATATAATTAATCTATTATTTAAATCGTTTTTATTAGTTTTAGTAATCTGATATTTATCATGTTGTGATAATAATTAGTTTACTTAGTCATTTTATGAAACTTAAAACATAATATACCTTCGTGATACATATTATCGCTAAATACATATTTTCATAAAAATATTATTTCCCCAAATAATTTAGCGAACCTTAACACCTTAGACTTTTAAGACATATCCTTTATTAGTATTCTTATACGTATAGGTTAAGTTCTTCAGAATTCCTAGTCTTAACTCGTGACAAGTTTAATTGGATTCATCGTGCTTAGCAAAACTGTGAGTATATCTTTCCCCTTTTTCATGTTTTACACTTTTGGGGCTATTCATGTACACTATTATCAAATGTTATTCTTATTCTTAATGAAATTCTCATGTGTGTTTGCTTTATGTTAATTTGTGTGTCTATGACTTGTCAAAATCATTAACCTTTGAGGGCCTAGCATTTCAATGAATAGTACTATTGTATATACCCCTTGTGACTCTGTTGAGAGACCTTGGTCATTGTCTTGTGATTCAATATACTAAAAAATGGTTTTATTCTTGATTCTTGATTCCTAGGGTTGATCTTGAACGGATATTACTTAACTTACATAATTGTAAACGGTATACAACACATGAATTGCGAACATTTTTGTACTATATGTATCAAATGGATGTACCCACCAATACATTATATGTGTTGACAAATTATTTTGTACATGTTTCAGGTGAAGTTTAATCTTACTTGCTTTTCACGCTTAGGCTGAACCTAGTGCTTAAATAAAAGAGTGAACATTTATTATCTATGTTTGAGATTTCTATTAAGACTTTTGTATTTCAAATTTGAATAATGAAAGTTGTTTGCTATTAATATTTACAATTTAGTCCATGTGCTATTGAACAAACGTCACTACGTGACACCTCGATGTTTCCGCCATCGGTTGGGGTGTTACACACATGGTTCGAACCAACTTCCAAAACATGTTGATTCAGCCTTACAACTTGATATGTGCGATTTTTTATGCAAACTAAGTATTTTATGCTTGAACATTATGTGTTAACTATATATACTTGAGTAATTGATGTAATGGGTCACCAACGGGATGTCAGGTCTGTCTGGTGTGTCGGGTCAACAGTCAAACATGCTTTCAAACAAACTTAGTCATGATCTAGACAATCAGGGATTAGATAAGCTTAGGGTTATTAGTCAAAACACTTATACGAGCTTTTATGATAGATTCCAGGTATTAGGAACTATCAGGACGTGTTGGTAACTCTTTTATTTAGAAGACGCAACCTAATGTGAGTTTCATAGCCCTACTTTTACCGGTTTTACTTTTAGGGGAGAAAACATGTTATGAACTTGTATTTTTAGAACTTGTGTCATACTATGGTCGGCTTTTGGTTACTATACGGTTTGTTAAAGTCCCAGGGGAAACCATGAATGTGCGGGGTAGCACAACGGGGAAATGTGGATAGCTATATTGGGCGTGACCTTCCCCACTCGTCGGTTGGGAGCCGGGTGGGTGCATATTGTCTCGACCTACGCTAAACAACTTCGGGCGACTTAAACATTGTGTGCTAAACTTGCTAAATGTGTCCAGATATGGTTTTCCAATCGTAGTAGTAGCAGAACTTACACCTAGATAGCGTACACTTGACATAGTAATGACAGGATTGAATTTGGTACACTTCAGGAACGTTTTATAAAAACCTATGAACTCACCAGCATTATATGTTGACATCTTTTTGGCATGTATTTCTCTGTTCGCTAAGGTAGCAGTCAATGGACTAGGCGCACGAAGTCTTTGCACGGCGTCTAGGGTTTAGTGCATGTTTTCAATAAAGTTCAGACTATATCATTTTGTTTTGCGTTGTAAACAGATTTCAGCTTCCGCTTTGACTTGTTATGAAATTGCGTGGTTTTTATTCACGTATCTTTTACATTTAGTTGTCGTTTATTGTGACCGTTGACTTGGATCCTGGTATGTCACGCACCTCGCGGTAAAACCCCACACGTGGAATTTGAGCGTGTGACAGATTGGTATCAGAGCCAACGGTTATAGTGAACTAGGACTGCATGTAGAGTCTAGTCTATAGCCGAGTCTCACACACACACTAGACGGTCGCATGCATTTCAGTCGTAACATGGGGAAACACACTAACTTTGTCGGGGTGTCGGTTTTATCATCTTTATGTGCTGCATCATCTATTTATCTCGGATCGTTCTATCCTTTGTTCCATCCTCTCTATGGTTTAAAGGCATAAGTCCTTTCTAATCTTTGCACGGCGGTGTTGTATATTGGAGTGGCTTCGACGTATTCTTGAGATCTGTCCATGATTCGGATATCTCCCCTCCATGCTCCAATAGACACACTCGCCTATACACACTATCTTGCACTAGTACTCGTAGTAGTACGCCTCTGGGTGTTCGTATCCGGTGACTTGAACTTCAAACTAGGAGTACACTTGGAGGACCATGTAGGGCAGTTTATTATTTTGGGTGCACACGAAATCATAAACTTGAATGCATGAAAATCCCAGTAGACTCTGTATTTGGACTGATGATCCTGGATTGGACCTAGATCTAAATTCTTGTGATTTCTAGTGGTTTACACTAGTCGCGAATCTGAATCTCTCGTTCTTGTTTTGCCAGAAGATGTCTGGTGTTCATGGTGGTCGTAGAGGTGGTCATGGCGGCAGTGGTCGTGGCGGGGGTGGTGGTAATGTTAACATGACCCAGGAAGGGCTGAACAACCTGCTTCAGCAGCAAGTGAATGTTGCACTGGCTGCTCTTCAGGCTGCACATCAAACTCTTGGTGGTAATTTGATTTTTATCATCTTTATCTAAATTCTGGGTGTTATGTTCTTTTTATGTTCTTTATTTGCGTGTCGTTGGTTCAGGTGGTGCTGTCAACCCACCTCCACCTCAGTGCAACTACAAGATGTTTGGGGACAGTAAGCCTCATAACTTTGCTGGAATTGAGGGAGCAGTGGGACTGCTCAGGTGGTTAGAGAAAGTTGAATCGGTGTTCTTGATGTGTAACTGCCCACTTGAGGATCGTGTGAAGTATGCTACAGCGACGTTTGAGGATCCTGCTTTGACTTGGTGGAACTCAACTGTTCATACTTTGGGCTTGGGGGAGGCCCATGCTATGCCTTGGGAGGAGTTTGTGCATCTTTTGAAGAATGAGTACTGTCCGAGGGACGAAGTTCAGAAGCTAGAGCATGAGGTTTGGAGTCATCTGTAACAACCCGGTCGTAGGGCCCAAAATTTTTTCGCGTTTATATTAAATAAAGCCAATACATAAATACGATTATATGTGAAACTAAAAACCGAACTGATATGTATACATAATATTATAGAATACGCGGTACAAACCCGAACCGATGCTCGTTATCGAACCCACCTCATCACCATTGATGAGTCAATGGGGAGGACACTTGTCCTCCCCTCCCCCTAACACCCACACCCCTCACCATTTGTAAAAACAAAACACCTGTACATCATCTGCCTTTAACTTCTTTTATAAATCCTTTCCCTCACCCTTGCATAACAGATAAAACACATCACATATTATAGATCTCTCATAAGCTCACACACACATACTATCAGACACACACAAAATACACTTGAACTCTTCCTTTCTCTCACCTTATACACACACCCGGTTCCATAAACAGTGGAGAAAAGAGCTAGAGAAAGAAGAGAGAAGTGGAATCAGTGAGGAAGAGACCGGAGGGGTCTCCGGCGATCGACGACGACGGGAAGCGTAGCTCCGACCCTCCCACAAATCGAAGCACAAAACCCCCACCTGACTATTCTATTTATCATTCCATCGGTCTGGTACTTAGTTACCTAACCATTTGAAGTGGCATTATTCTTAATTTATTGTCTAACCCCAAACAGTACTAATGATATTAGCTTATGTAATACTTGAGTTCATCATCATGCTCATCAAGTCCCCATATACTATTATATAAACTAAAGGTTACAATTAATATGATTATCAAGATAGTAAATCCGGTTATACCTCATCCTCAGGTTTGGCCCAACGTCCCGGGTCCACTGTACGTGGGGGATTCCCTAAGTAGTACTACCCATATATTAAGCGGCTCACCTCTGAGTTAATGAGTGTCAGTATAATCCGGCAGCCAGTATCTTGTCACATCACAAAAACAGTTTAGAAAAAGAAAGCATGCATTCACCCCAAAACATTTAAAACACGAAAAAGGGGAAGTACACGAACTCACCTGGAAATAGTGCACATGTGTAGTTTATAGTAATCGAAGCGTCCAACATCTCACACTGGTATTCTTCCTAGTCAAATCCTATGTCAACACACATTATTAGTCTTAGGTTTATTCGTAATGGTTTCACGTGTGGGACGAGCTCAAGGGTATGGTTCCATATTATAATACGTCGTCATTCAAACATTGGTGTTTCTTATATCATTTGATTCTAGTCGTTCAAGGTTTACTATACGTTTATTCGTCTACTAGTCATCCTAAGTCTTATCTTACTTATATGGTTGGAAGAATAAACTTATCGGTTTATCCATTTGCTTGGTTGATCGAAGTTCCCTTTGGTATCTCGGACTCTCTCAAATTGTAGCGCCAAGTTTTGACGAGGTATCTAATTCTCATGGTTTGCTCCCTTCTTAGTCATGAAAAGTTACTCGAATATTATACCATTCACTAATGATCATAGGTCGCGTATATAAGTACTACTATAGTCATGAAGATATATATACATATATATATGTACTACTATCAAAATATTCCAAGTCGCTATAAGTGTAACGAGCTCTAGCCATAAAATATCTCACGTATTTGTTCACGACTCTAACGTAGTCCGTTTCTACACTTAAGTTCACGGCTATCATGGTTAACACTCACAATTTCGGCGACTCTTCGGATTTCTTAGAACTTTTCCGTGCCTGTAAATTCACAATTACATGACGTCAAGTGTAATCGTCAATTTACCTCACAAAATTATTCTAGTAATCTCCGTTGTAGTCATTGTTCAATTATCTAACAAAGTTCTCATACTGGTTCCAAGTCCCAGTTAAGCATTCTAGTGTGTTCAGGTACTCCAGTCTCGACTTATTTTGTTTCTTACTCTAGTCCGTCTTATGTAAATTCAAGGCATTTCCCTAGCTAGGTAATCTTAGAGCCTTAAACGCTAAGTTCTCTAAGTTGTCCTGGTGTGGTATAGGATATCTGGAGATATCCTATTTTGTTGCAACCGTTGCTCTGATACCAACTGTAACAACCCGACCTGGAGGGGGCTGGACGTTACGATAGTTTGGTAACAGACTTGCACAATGGAAGCAACGATGATTAATAATTAATGTTTTAATACAAATTCTAATCCAAAAATATAAATACACAACTTAAATAAATAAACTAGTAACTATGCAGGGACGAGACGCGGCGGTCGTCGAAGCAGCTGGCGGGTTGTTATCCTCTCATCAATCCGATCTCTACACGTGCAAATCTCTAGAAGCTCTAATCCACCAAGCTTATAGCTCGAACCTTCTATATAGCAATCTCTAAACCACATAAACAAACAAATACCTTGTCTTCAAGATCCTCCAAATGCAGTACCTGAACACATGCTTAAAAAGAGTCGGGTCAGCAAAATTTGCCGGTGAGTCCGTGTAAGTAGTTCAATGTTTATGTATAGGTTAATTTTTGAGTTACCAGTTAGACCGAAGATAAGAGATTAAACCCATTGATTATTAGATTATTTAATTTGGAATTGATTGATGTTGATTTCAGCAAAGTTAAGTTAATGTATAGTATGTTGGATTTGAGATGCCATGCCAAGGTCAGTTCCGTATACTTCCCCTTTTTTACGTTTTACTGTTTTGGGGTGAATGCATGCTTCCGTTTTTATAAACTGTTGTGATGTGACAAGATACTAGCTGCCGGATAATACTAACACTCATTAACTCATAGGTGAGCCACTTAATATATGGGTAGTACTACTTGGGGAATCCCCAACGCACAGTGGACCCGGGACTAGGGAACCGGGAAACCCTCCACTGAGGCCTGCGGACCGTTGCGGCATATATTATGCCTTGTAGATCTATAATGGCAGTAGATAGATCTAGTATTAGGGTTGAGGGGTCGCTTGTACATCACGTGTGTTAAATTATGTTAAACTTGCTTTCGAAATGATAAATTGTTTTTGGATCCATTGAACTACTTACACGGACTCACCGACATATTTGCTGACCCAACTCTTTTTAAGCATGTGTTTAGGTACTGCGGATGATTGGATGGCAACACAAGGTATATGATAGCTAGATGCGGTTTAGAGATGCACAGGATAGAGATTGGATCGAGCAATGCAGAAATATAATAACGGAGTGCCAAGTATCGCGTCCTGATATCCTCCTTGTTGAATCCTATGTCAATACGTATTGTTAGTGTTTTGGTTTTACTTAATTACTTACACGGACTCACCAGCATAATTGCTGACCCAACTCTTTTTAAGCATGTGTTCAGGTACTGCATTTGGATAATCTTGAAGACAGGGTATATGCTTGCTAGTGCGGATTAGAGCTTGTTATGGTAGAAGATTCAAGATGCTAGCATAACGGTTTAGAGCATCTAGAGCTAAGCATGGTTTAAGATTTGGATCAACTAGCGGATCACATCCTATCGACTACTTCGACGACCGCCGCGTTTCGTCCCTGCATAGATATTAGTCTATTTATTTAAATTGTGTATTTATATTTTTGGATTAAAAATTATATAAAACAATAAATATTAATCATCGTTGCTTCCGTTGTGCAAGTCTGTTACCAATCTGTCGTTTCGTCCAGCCCCCACCGGGTCGGGTTGTTACATCATCAGATGGTGGGATCAGAGATTGAGGAGTATATTGTTAGGCATAACAAGCTGGCGGTGTTGTGTCCTGACTTGCACACACAGGAGTTCAGGAGGATAGAGAACTACATTGCTGGGTTGGTGCTGAAAATTGCAGGGTTGGTGGCTGCTGGGGATCCTACTACGTTTGCGGGTATTGTTCGGTCAGCTCATAAGATGACTAATATGAAGGTGGTAGAGGGAGTTTTGCCTCCTCGAGGCACTACTGTGAAGGTTTCAGAGAGTAACAAGAGGAAATGGGAAAATGTGGGAAAGAATTCAGCTCCAGCTCAGTCTCAGCAGGTGAAGAAGTTTGAAGCTTCTGGGTCGTCATCGGGGCAGAAACAGAGTGGGTACATTGGGAAGCATACTAAGTGCAACAAGTATGGGTTTCATCATTTGGGTAATTATGAGCGGGCTCGTTGTCATCGGTGCCAGTAGCTTGGACATTATGCTAAGGATTGTAGGGTGACTCTCCAGCCGTCTCGGGCTCGTGCTGCTGTTCCTGCTCCCGCTCCTCGTGGGACACCAGGAAAGCAGGGTTGTTTTAACTGTGGTGAATCGGGGCACTTCAAGCGTGAGTGTCATAAGTTGAAGCAGGGTGAAAATGGGAAGAACAGGAATGGTAACGAGAACAATGGAGGTGGCGGCAGGAATGCACGTGCTTTCGTTATTGGCTTGGGGGAAGCCAAATAGTATCCTGACACAGTTACCGGCACATTCCTTCTTAACGATCACTATGCTTTTGTTTTGTTTAATTCTGGTGCCGATAAGAGTTTTATATCTGTTGAGTTTAGACAATTGCTAGATATAGTACCCACACTTTTAGAGGCGACGCATATTCTTAAGGAATGTCTCTTAGAGCTTTCCGGACAGTACTCTCTGATCATTAATTCCTTCAAATTCGGCCATGAAAGAGCATAGGCTACTTCATCGCCCATAGATTGCACCTGACTATTCCACCAACTCAGTGCATTGTCCAGGAAAAGGTTCGTAGCGTACATGACTTTTTGCTCATCAGTACACTTGCTGATACGAATCACAGCTTTAGTTTTCTCAAACCATTTCAGAAGACCAACGGATCCTTCAGTGCCGTTGAAGTTGATTGGCATGCAATCAAGGAACATTTTGAAAGTACAGGGGGGAACAGGATTGCCAGATTCTGTAACATCACACAATAATGTCACCACAAGATAAGTCAATTTGGGTTTTAACCCCACATATAAGACATATCAGTGTTGTATACCTGACGTAGATCTTTCGCGGTTATTGTCGCCTCAGCTACCAGTTCCGCCAGAGCCCCCGCTTTGAACGGTGCGGTTGGCCTCGAACTGGGCCAGGGCGGCAGCAATTCTGTCAGCAATTAGTTGGTCTAGTTGTGCCTGAGAAGTAGGCAACGGGTCTTGCGTTGTTTGTCTTGTCGTCGGCAGCATTTTATACTTCAATAACAAATATCCAAGAATAATTAGACATATATTTAACCAATATTGTCATGCACGTCATACTAGTAAAGTAAACGTCCCACAAGACCCGCAACTCATCACCATATAATCACCACATCAGAATATGATCATCACAAGGCAGGAATAAATAATAGTTGCAATCATAACAGTAATAACAACCATAACAAAAGATAACCACAACACAAGAATATATTTTACCATAATAACATCATGATTTTCATTCATTTTCATTAATAACGATTACATAATTTGTTTATACATAACAAAAGTTGGTGATATCTAATCCCACGTACATCGTTGGAAAATAACAAAATATCATAACATACTATGCTAGTCATAACTAGTCTAGCTAGGTAAAATACAAAAGATACAGCATCCATCACTACTACAATCATCTCTAACAGCTACCACAATCCACCATCCACTGAAGACTCGACTAAGGCTGGGAAGGAGGCCGAGGAGCGTACTATGGAGCGTTGAGCCGAATCGCTGCATCCACGGCGGCAACGTGATCATAGATTCGCTGGGCGCGATCCATTTGCTCACCAAAAGGAAGACCACGTAAGCTATCCACGCGAAGTAGATCATCATCGATGCGAGTCAACATAGAGTTCGTCTCTATGATACGTGCCCAAATGGACCACATCTGTGCATCAACGTGGGAGACAGTGGAAGAAAACGTCTCTGTCAGTGTCAAAAAGTCTTGCTCAAGAGCGAGCAAAGACGAAACAGCAAAAGCGGGCATACGTGCCGCCTCACGGGGCGGACCGTGAGAGAAACCAACAGGTTGAGATGGACCTACCATCTCATGGACACCAGGAATGACAGGAGCTGGCTGGGAAGAACCAGCCTCAAAAGGTACACTGGGAACAACATGGGTAGTAGGGACAACGGGAACAACAGGGACAACAAAGATAACAGGAGAAACAGGGACATCAGTTGGGTCGACAACAGGCAATACAGGTGAGTGAGGTGGTGCCTCTACCTCGGGGATGGTAGGGACAACATCCTTGGAAGCATCATCACTATCAGTAGCGTGGGCGCGCATCCCAACGCGTCTAAGCTCGCTACTGCGGGCAGGACTGCCCTCCAGAATAACAGCAGGATGCTCACCCTCCATGGGCTCATCCTTGTCATCCGAAACGAATGGACCATGAGACACCATCGGCACCTCGCCAACAACAGGAGAAGGTTCGACAGGAGCCACAAGAGTAGGCGCAGGAATCAGCTCGATAGGAGCCTCAAGATTAGGTGCAACAAAAGACTCGTTAGAAGCCTCAGACATGACAGGCTCACTCGGGCCAGCCTGGCCCGATGGCCCAGCACGAGAAGACGGATCCAAAAATCCAGGAGGGAAGGTACGAATAGCAAGGACAGGGTAAACATGGAATGTGGGTGCGGGAGCAACAGGTGGTGGGAAAGTGACTGACGCCTTAGACATCGCATCCTCCTCATCAGGGTCCTCATCCTCCTTATACTCACCGTCGACCATCATCTCGTCCGGCTCGACCTCATCGTCCGAACTCAACACCACAATCATAGGGATGAGCTCGGGACGGTATCGGTACCGAACCGATACCGATACCGATCCCGAAAATACCGATACCGAAAAGTCCAAAAACCCAATACCGATACCGATACCGATTATACCGGTACAGTATCGGTATCGGTTCGGTATCGGTACGGTACCGGTGTGGTATCGGTATTTTACCTTAAAATACCGATACCATACCGATCCCGTACCGATACCGATAATACCGAAACCGAAAACCTCTAAATGTGGGTACCGATACCGATACTGAATACCCTCGGTTCCGTATCGGTTCGGTACGGGATCGGTATTTTTTCGGTTCGGGATCGGTTTTCGGGACCGTATACTCATCCCTACACAATCATGGGGTCGTTGGGAATGTTCTCCACGATCTGAACACTGCTATCGGAATCAGACATGAACTCGAAGTCTGACATATGCTCGGAATCTTCAGAAGCAGACATCTTCTTTCTTGGCAAAAGCACCGTACTATATATACATAAATATTTAATTAACTTAAGACAGAATATTCGTACTATCAAAATTTACCATCTACTTTTTCTTACTTCCCTTGGCGTGCTTGGCTAGGCGATTCAGGACTTCCCATGTACAATAACTTTGTACGTTTTTCCTTTTCTTTTCTTTTCTAAAACGCATTTTTTAAGAAAATATTTTTTTTTCTCTTTCGAACCGAAAACCGGTTATAGTCTAGATTTTTTTTTTCTTCAAAAAATACTAGTTCGCTATAACCTTGGCTCTGATACCATTTCTGTCACACCACGACAACGGCGGAAACACGTGGTGTGGACGCGAAAGAGAAATGTTGTTTGCCAATATTAAACAAACACATAATTTAGAAAGTAAACATTCATTAGACGGCGGAAAGTATTTTGTTTTGGTACATGTCCCAAAATTTAGTTTTTAACAAAATAAGGATTTTCGACTATTTCCCTATCCCATAGGAAATATTAGTAAATCCCTAACAAAAGTCCGTCTCGTCTTTATTTCGCCCGCCCAGCCATTGCACGCCTTCACACTCTTAGTTACCTGAAAGATATGTTAAGGAAGACGTCAATATATAAATATATTGGTGAGTTTCACAGGTTTTGACGCACAGATAAATTAACATTCATTTGTAAATAAGTGCGCATAACGAAATAAGAAATGTGCTACATATAACATTAGGGTAGCTAGTCCTAATACAGATGGATTCCCCATGAGACAATAACCAAAACCAGACTATTTTACATTGCTCCGCAAGTTGTTTACATTGTAACAACTAATTTAGAATATCGTCGCACCCCGTGGTACTTCTATGTTGATCACTAATCAACCGGGGTAGGTCTCGTCAAGAACCAGTAGTACTATTCCCATATTCTATGGCTACATCCCTTTGTATAAATGGTTACGGTTAATTGCGGAGACTTCACGTCCCATGTGACTTTACCGTTACCCATGTGCCCATCTTATGTACCATTTCATACTTTCACATGTTACCGCATATTTAATACTTTCTTACTTACATATCTTTCCCCCGAGTTTAAAAACATTAAAAACAGAAAAGGGGCCGTGAAAACTCACATCAAACGTGTCACGAAATCATAAAGTAGTCCTTGCCAAGTCCAATGTGAGACCACCTACATGTGTCGTAATTTAATAAGGCACTAGTCTCAAAGTGCGTGTCTTACTGGCAAGTTGTCTTTCCCCAACTCCCGACACCACGTTTAGATATTCGGTTTAATTAGGAATGTACCCTAGTCTTAGGTCCGTTGGTGATGATTTACCCCGTTACAAGTTTCACTTAATCTTATAATATAACCGTTGGTATTAATTACCATGTTAGTTGGTTTCGTCATCGCGAACCCCAATCATTGCCGGTTTTCTTACACGTCATGATCTTTAGACATATTTATCAATATGCATTTGCTAACTTGTATTAATATTCCGTTATATCTTCCGACTCGACACACTTTTATTATATATTTATTTCCCCATAAAAATAAATATACAAAGATCTTGTCGAACGAGATTCATTTCATGTTAAGTATTTATTTTTCTCATAAGTATACATATACTTGTAATAACATACTTAACTTATTTTATTTCTTACAAATTCTCTCATTTTACTTCCAACACATAGGAACGTGTTGATGTATATTTTTCACCCTTTATCATCCTTACATATATTTTGTTCGCAAAAATATATACTCATTTTCTAACTTGGAATAATTAGTCTGTAATCACCGCAATAACGTATACTCGTATCTTGTAGGAAACTATACTTGTATACTTATCCGTCCGATATACTTTTTGTCGGATTCATACTTTGTTCGTTTTACACTTAGTCCAATAGCTCGCCACATTAACATACGTCCGCTTTCCGGATTTCTTAACTTATATATATATATATATATATATATATATATATATATTGTAGAAAATCATACTTATTGCCGGTTTACGCATTTTCCTACTTTCAAATATATATATATATATATATATATATTGAAAAATATATTAACTTGGATGTTTTATTACTAAAATTCTTACAACACTTTTACATCCCCATAAATGTAAAAATGCTCATTTTTATATAAAACATCCCAAGTTACTTAAATTACCATTTTTCTTTCAAAAATGTTAGTGTTTATATTTTCCAACACTTGTGATAAATTTATATTTTTATAAAATACTTTTTATAAAAATATCATTCTTACAAGTAAAATATTTGTGTAAGTTTCCTTACTTATACAAAAGCAACCCTTTTAGTTTCATTCTTAACCTTTTATTTTCCAAAGTTACATTTTTCAACATAAATTTCCAAAATCACATTTTACACCCATGGACTTTCCAAAGTTACTTTTCAAACCTCTAACTTTACAAAAGTTACATTATATTCCCAAGACATATAAAAATGACAATTTCTACTAAAACTACTAAACTTTAACATGTCAAAATTTACAATAAGTGTTCTTTTCACCATCCAACACTTTTATTAGCCACATATGGTCATTTTAGTTCTACTAACATGTTTGATCTATGTTTTGGAGTCCATTCGGTCATTCTTGTATTTTTAAAGTCTACAACTATACTTTTGTGATTTTAGCTTCATTTCATTTTGTTACAATTATTTCATATTCAAGTGGTTCCATTAGTCATAATATGATGATCAAAACTATTTTTGGATGTATTAGGTGTTACTTTATGTTTTTCATTTAAAACAACTTCTAAAAATACTAGAACATACAATATTTTTGTAACAAAGTAACATCACCAACTATCCTAAAACTTATGTTTATAACCATCTTTGTAAGCATTTCATTTCATTTTTAGAAAACACACGAAACCTTGTTTAAAAACTTTGGTTAAAAGCACCCTATAAACAACTTGGAAGTTAAGCACATAAATAAATAAAACTTAAACAAGATGAGTTTTAAGAAACTTACTACTAGCACAAGGCTAGAGAAGTCACAAAAACACTAGATTATGAAGGGGTTATGTGTGTCTTCCAAGGGTTATGCTCCAAGCACTTGAACACATTTGATTTAGGATTAGAAATTAAGTGATTTTCAGTTTAATTAACTTGAAAATGTAAATGGGAGTGGGGTATGGCCTCTTGGCCGTGAGTTTTGATGGGTAGGAGATAGTATTTTTTTTTTCTTTTCTTGATGTGGTGATGGAAATTAAGAAGAAATGAAGGTTTATATGCTGCATCCTTTACATAAAATACATGGTTCATAAGCATGCTCAAAACATAATAATTACCCATGTCTTCTAGCCAACATTTTGGTGGCTAAAGATGGTTAAAGGGTCCGGTCTAGGGTGGCTAATGCGGGCCCCAACACTTTTCCAAAATATCTCATAACTATGTTGTTAGGATTCAATGCTTTCGGTTAGGGTTTTTTGGGTTTTTGCGCGTTCTTATTACGAGCTATTTCGGGCATGTAATTGGCTTTCAATTACCCTTAAATATATCCTTGTTTAAGTATTGGTAAGTTATTTAAGCTCTTACCAGGTGAAATTATATATTTCACGCGAATCGGGTGCGATACACGAACTTTATTCGCTACCGAGAGATTTTAATTCGGAGTTTTAATTTATAGTTTTGGGGTTCCAAAACACTTTATATTTCATAAAAATACCCTTTATTTTATATCCCAGGCATTCGGGATCGTTTTCGGTTATTTTATTATCGCCGGGTAATCACCAACGTCCGTTTCGGACTAGTTTATTCTTATGCGATTCCTTCGCATTTCTAATTAAACTAAGGCATTCCTATGCCATTTATTGGACTCCACTATTTTCCGAATACTCAATTATACTTAATTGATATTAATTCTTGCTTAGAACAGTTAATTACATATATAAATTACGTACGGATTTACCTTAATTTTGCCGAACGTCACAGAAAGCGTGGCAAACTTAACCCTCGTTATGTCGGACCGTTCGCGATCCAGGAACGGATTGGACCGGTGGCATACAAGCTTGACTTGCCGGCGGAGCTCGGTAGTATTCATAACATCTTCCATGTGTCTAACTTGAAGAAGTGTTTGGCTGATGAACCTCTTATTGTTCCAAAGAGATCAAGATCAAGATCGATGATCGTCTGCGTATTGTAGAGGAACCAGTTGAAATTCTTGATTATAAGATTCGTAGCCTTCGTCGGAGTAAAATCCGCATTGTTAAGGTTCATTGGAATTCTAATCGTGGACCGGAGTTCACGTGGGAACAGGAGGATCAGATGAAAGCTAAATATCCTCATCTTTTTCCTAAGCTCGCGTTTGAGTCCAGGCATGTTACTGCTGAAGCTGAGTGAATCTCGGGGCGAGATTCCTTTCAACAGGGGGATGATGTTGCAACCGGTAAAATTTTTCTTTCTTTTCGTCTTTTTCCTTTTGGCTTCAGACAATTTTCGGGACAAAAATTCTCTCAACAGGGGATGATGTGACACCCGGCATATTCAGGTTAACATTTTACAAACATATAAGTCTACCTTAACAGAAAAACCTTTATCAAACGTACTTAACAGGGTCAGTTGAGTCGGGTTACATTACGTATTGTCCAGGGTCTAATGATTCGGAGGATCATTGGGGTTATCACACGCAGACACGAGTCTTGAGTCCCGTTGTTGGTGAATTACATGAATTGAATTTAGTATGAAGCATAAATTGATCCATACATGATGTGTAATGTGCAAATACGTGTTTAAATGATGTTTATATGATTATACATGCTTAAAATATGTTAGGATTGCATATTCATGTGTTAGGATGTGTTAAAACGCGTTTAAACGACAAAACTGGAAAGATTGAAAAATGGTCAAACTGGTTCGACCTGAAGGGGGTTCGAACCCGTCAAACTTCACTCACCGACCTGCAAATCAAACTCATTCGACCCCTGCAGGGTGCGAATGAACTGGGAGTATAAATACCACACCTTACAACTTTTTCAACATTTCACAAACCCAAAACGCCCCCAAGTGCTCTCTCTCAACTTTAAACCTATAAGGAGTTATTGACCTTGTTTTTCGGATCCTAACCTAAAGATAACATCTACATCATAAACAAGAGGAGATTCAAGGTGTGTTCTTGATCTAAAACCTTTTTAATCAATTTTCATTCATTTTTCTTAAACCCCAAGAGTCCAGATCTGATTCAAACATGTTTTCATGGATAAAAACCTTTCTAACACCTTTCTAAACAAAACCCTTTCATTAATAATGAGTTTTTGTGCAAAATACATGTGTTAATGATGTTAAATGATGTGTTAGAGACTTTTATGCATATGTTTGATGTTTGAATGATGTGTAAATGATATAATGATGATTATTAACTGTTCTAGGTGATCGTTTAGGATTGTTATAGGTAGTTATTGATTATTGATGATGTTTTACCCATTTTGGGGATTTTCGTGTTAGATCTAGGGTTTGTTAATGATGTTATTGTTGATGAAATGATTGGGGGTTTTCATATAGATGATAATATGAGCATATTGAGCTGATTGTTAGATGATTTTGATAAGTTTCCATTTTAGGTAAAGTTTACATGCATTAATGTGACATTTTCATAATTTGGCATTTTAGGAAAGTTGTAAAACGGACTGATTGCGAGGTAAAATTGGTAGGGTCTTGTGGGGATAGGTTAATGATAGTTGAATGTTGTGATTTGTGGTGTTTCGTGATGTTTTCAAACTGTTTAGATGCGTTTTGGTGCGTTTTAGGAGGAATGTGCAGTCATGGGTCGAAGCAAGAACCCATTCGACCTACGTGGGGTCGAATGGAGTTCATGAGAGGTCAAACCAACTTTCATATAGGTTGAATGAACTTCAAATTGGTCGAACGAACATGATTTAGGTCGAATTAACATGTGTTAGGGTCGAATTAACATGTGTTAGGGTCGAATTACCATGTGTTAGGTTGAATGAACTTGTGTATGGGTCGAAGGAACATAAAATGGGTCGAACCAAGGTCACATGGGTCGAACCAACTTCCAGAACATGCTGATTCAACCTTACAACTTGATATGTGTGATTTTTTATGTAAACTAAGTATTTTATGCTTGAACATTGTGTGTTAACTATATATACTTGAGTAATTGATGTAATGGGTCACCAACGAGATGTCAGGTCTGTCTGGTGTGTCGGGTCAATAGTCAAACACCCTTTCAAACAAACTTAGTCATGATCTGGACAATCGGGGACTAGATAACCTTAGGGTTATTAGTCAAAACACTTATACGAGCTTTTATGATAGATTCCCGGTATTGGAACTACCAGGACGTGTTGGTAACTCTTTTATTTAGAAGAAACAACCTAAGGTGAGTTTCACAGCTGCACTTTTACTGGTTTTACTTTCGGGGGAGAAAACATGTTATGAACTTGTATTTTTAGAATTTGTGTCATACTATGGTCGGCTTTTGGTTACTATACGGTTTGTTAAAGTCCCGGGGAAACCATTAATGTGCCTGGTAGCACAATGGGGGAAATGTGGATAGATCTATTGGGGGTGACCTGCCCCACTCGTCGACTGGGTGCCGGCCGGGTGCATATTGTCTCGACCTATGCTAAACATCTTCGGGCGGCTTAAAAATTGTGTGCTAAACTTGCTAAACGTGTCCAGTAATGGTTTTCCAATCGTAGTAGTAGCAGAACTTATACCTAGCTTGCGTACACTTGACATAGTATTGACAGGATTGAATTTGGTACACTTTAGGAACGTTTTATAAAAACCTGTGAACTCACCAGCATTATATGTTGACATCTTTTTGGCATGTTTTTTTCAGGTTGCTAAGGTAGCAATCAAATGGAACTTTTATACATCAATCAAAATATATTAAAGAGTTATTAAACGAAATTTCTTTACAAGACTGTAAATCATGTTCCACTCCCATGAGCCCAACCACACAAGTTGAACCTGATGATCAAGGAAAACAGGTTGACCAAACCATGTATAGATGTATGATTGGTTCCCTACTTTATCTAACTACTTTTAGACCAGATATTATGTTTTTGACAAGTGTTTGTGCTAGATATCAATCAGCTCCAAGGGAATTACACCTCATTACAGTTAAAAGAATTTTTAGATATCTGAAAGGAATTCCTACATTAGGGATTTGGTATCCTGCTACCAGCAGTACCAGACTAACAGCTTTTTTAGATAGTGACTATGCAGGGTGTAAAATGTCAAGAAAATCAACATCTGGTGGATGTCAATTCATAGGAAACTGTCTGGTGTCCTGGCAATCAAAAAAGGAAATTTCTGTGGCAAAATCAACTGCTGGGGCAGAATATATTGCAGCTACAAGTTGTACATCATAGTACCTCAGCAATTAGCATCATTCAAAATCCTCAGCCATTAGCATCATTCAAAATCATTTCCAATTTTCAAAGACAATACATATTGAAATCAGGTATCATTTCATCAGGGATTGCTATGAAAAGAGCAAAATTGAGGTAAAATATGTGTCAACAGCTAATCAAATAGCTGATGTGTTCACAAAACCTCTTGACTCATCAATATTCCAGAGGTTAGTATCCATGCTTGGGATGCTAAATTTTGAGTAAAATTTGAAGTGTTTTCATTTTTCTATACATATTTTACTTTCACTTACTTATTTACATCTGTTTTAAAACCTCTGCTAACCAAAAGAGAGAAACTGCTAATGTACAAAAACATCAGAAAGGGAATATTTTCTGAAAAAGAGTAACTACTGATAATCAAAAATCAGAAGTTACATTGGGTGTTCTAACTTGCTTTCTCATCAATTGTTAATAACTACTGAAGAGAAAATGGGAAACTACTGATGAACAAATCTGTTTCATCAGAAGTTTGGTCAATAAGGGTAAATCAGACCTTTCCCATCAGAATTTTGACCTAAGGCGGTTATAAACTTCTAAAAACCCCTCTTTGCATACTGATCGTTTCAAAAACAAAAAATCCCTCTCTCTGAAACACTCTGAAACCCAAATTACTGTTCAATCAAGCAACAATGGCTCTCAAATTAAAACAGGGACACAATCAATGTGGCTACTTCACAAAGGACGAAGCCTGGTCCCAATACGACGAAATCATTGATTTGGTCATCAAATCAAGCTACTACACAACGTTTACAGTAGACCCATCAATCCACATGCAAACTCTAAATGAGTTTTAGGCAAACGTTGATGTTGTCACAGTTGATAACAAAGTCATTTCCCTAACAACGACGATCAAAGGGAAGACGGTGGCAGTTACACCAGAGATGTTGGGCATAAGACTAGGTCTGGGGGATTGTTGGGTTCAGTTGAGACCACAGTTACCAGAACAAAGACTTTTTGTAGCTTATTTTGTAGTTTGATAGTTAGAGGACTAGTTATGTAATTCTTTGTTAGTTTATGTGTAAACCCTAGAGTGTGAACTTAAGGGAAGGGCCCTGCGAACTTAATTAAGTTCGCAGGCCCATCAGGTGCTCACTATATAAAGTTCACTCATATGCACACTCTAGGTTAAGGGTTTTGGACATCTTTCATTACACAAGAATATTGTAATCCATGGTGCTTTGAAGATCTATTGTTAATGGAATCAAACGTTTTGAGTTAAAAAAAAAAAAAAAAAAAAATTGTAGTCCCAAAATTACTAGATCTTCAAGTGCACAAGATTGTTAGCACTTAGAAACACCTATTGTTTAGGTGTCTTAAGTGATTAATCTATGAAAACTACAAGAAACTAGATGAACAAAGTAAAACCGACACACAAGAAACTCAAAACGTTTGATTCCATTAACAATAGATCTTCAAAGCACCATGGATTACAATATTCTTGTGTAATGAAAGATGTCCAAAACCCTTAACCTAGAGTGTGCATATGAGTGAACTTTATATAGTGAGCACCTGATGGGCCTGCGAACTTAATTAAGTTCGCAGGGCCCTTCCCTTAAGTTCACACTCTAGGGTTTACACATAAACTAACAAAGAATTACATAACTAGTCCTCTAACTATCAAACTACAAAATAAGCTACAAAAAGTCTTTGTTCTGGTAACTGTGGTCTCAACTGAACCCAACAATACTCCCCCTAGACCACAGATACCAGATCTTCATCTGTTAGCTTCAAACCGAGATATCACTCGATTCACCTTCTTCCTACTTTACCCGCACTGGTTGTTTTGGAACTATCACTTCTGGAGCTTCAGAGTTTCTGGCTGCTTTTCTTTAATTGTCAGCTTTGTCTTTGTTAGCAATTTCCTTGTCTTTGTCTCCAAGCTCCTTCTCTTTGTCTGCAGCCTCGATCATTTCCAAAATTTCTAGCATCTCCAGCTTCCTTTCTTTAGCATGATCTACTGCTCTTTGAAATAGCATTCCTTCTTCCAGCAGTGTCTAACCGGCTCCAACTCTGAATGTGTTCCCAAACAGCTACATCAACTCTAACAGATAAAACATGAATACATCTACCAGATCGAAGAATCTCACAATCTAGTCCCCTGCACTGTTCTTGATCACAGACTGGATGATGATCAGAATTATATGCAATAAACACATCTCACATTCTAACACATATTTTAATACTTCCCCTAAACTTTTTTATATTTTGTACGTTTTTTTTTTAATAAAAACAAACACAACAAGGAGGGGTTAACTGTTTCTCACCTTTTGCATACAAGATCATACCAGTCATACCTGCCAGGCCACATTTCAACTTTCCGTTGGATAGCTGCAGCTCAAGAAAAACTGTCGGTATATTTGTCCACTTAAATCCATGCCTCTCGTCTTTCAACATACTTTATGTGATGATCTTTATCATGTTTTGGTAATATTGACGAAGAGTTAATGGACCCCACTTGTCTTAGGTGTAAGCCTACCAATCCTCAAGGTTTATTGAGATATAATGATGAGAGCTTCAGGTCTATGTTTCCATAAGCAGAGAAGATGATCATTATGTCAATCAGATGATGAGAGCTTCAGGTCTATGTTCCCATAAGCAGAGAAGATGATCATCTGATTGCTTTGTGAGCTATCTATAGGATTGCACGTCACTAACATCGCGTGTCTTTTGTTGCTCATTTTGATTTAATAGCCCCGCTTTGGTAGCTTGCACTCTTAGGTGTCTTTTGATTACTTATGCACAAAATTTTCTGTGTCTTTTGATCTCTCAACCTGTGTATGACCGGACTCAGCTTGTGCAGACCTAAAACACAGTGGGAATCCAGCTTTTCGTGTAGATCTTTTCAGTTTGTCATCTTTAGCAGTTTACTCAATTCCGGGCTGAATCTACCGACATGTCGTTGCTTGAAGCCACAACTTCCTCTGGATCCTATTCACATGCTGACAAAATATGATTAGTCCCTATCATTTCTTGTTAATTTGCAATAGAGATATACTTTCTCCCCCAAAAATCTTGTTTTGTATGAAAATAGGATTTTTTTTTTTTTTTTTTTTTAAATTTATCATTTCCAGCCAAGTGACCAATTGGAGGAAACGAGTTTCGTCAAAAGCCTTTGTGAGGATATCTGCCTTTTGATCAGCAGTATCAATTGATAACACTTGAATGTATCCTTTATCGTGAGCATCGCGAATAGAGTGAATCCTGATCTCAATATGTAGTGTTTTAGAATGGTCGATAGGATTCTTCACGATGTCACGACAAGCATCATTATCAATGAAGATTGGGGTTTTCATGACATTCAAACCGTAATCCAGCAACTGATTTTGGATCCACAAAGCTTGACATCAACAACTGGACGCAACAGTGTACTCGGCTTCATCAGTGGAGATAAACACTATTATCTGCATTTTGCTTTGCCAAGATACAAGCCGATTCCCCAAAAATTTGCAACCACCAGAGACAAATTCTCTATTAATTCTACAACCTGCATGACCACTATCAGAGTAAGCGATTAAATCAAAATTATCACTCTTAGGATACCATAAACCAAGCTTTGGTGTTCCTTTGAGGTAGCGGAAGATTCTTTTGACTGCAGTTTCATGAGATTGCTTGGGATTTGACTGAAAACGAGCACAGCATCCAACTGCCCACATGATGTCTAGTCCGCTGGCGGTGAGATACATCAATGATCCAGTCATGGATCGATTTGTATGGGGATTCACTGATGGTTCTTGACGCGCCCCTATCAACATGCTACATATATCTCATAAGAGCTATCAACCATTTATGCAGCTTATTCAAAAGAAAAAAAAAACAAAAAAAAATTACAAGAAAATAATAATACTATACAAAGATGATCAAAACATGTATTTAGTTAACTTTGGGAATCCATGTTTGTTTTAGTTTTGATCTATCGTGATTTTCACCCATCATTGACTCTTTTCTCTTCCAAAATTGTGTGGTTTTAACAAAACTTTTTACTGTTTCTTGAAGATTTTTGATCTGATCAGAAAAAGAGTTTTGAGTTTTGACATCATTTTGTGGTTTAGGTTTTAAATGACACTTTTTGACCACATGTCCTTCTTTTCCACATCTAAAGCATTTTGAGTGTTTAGGCTTGATCTTTGGAGAAGATCTGGATGATGATGATTGTGATGTTCTTTTCTTGATCTTGTTTGAGCAGGAGCTTTCTCTTGAACATGATTCATCCTTGCTGCTACTTGATTCTTCATTTGTGTTGCAGTCAGGTATGCTGATGTTGCTCTCTGTATCACTTAGTGATTCTTCAGAACTTGAGTTACCTGTTTCACTTTGTGATTCTTCAGAACCTGATACATCTGTGGATGAAGGGATAAACTCTGGGATTTCCTCAGTGAGAAATTTCCCAAACCTGTTAAACTTTAGTTCTGGTACAAACATAGGTGGTTTACACGTATGTTTATCATCAGAGAATGCAGCATTAAGATCAACACAAACAGGCATAACATCATTAACACAAACATTTGAACGTCTGATAGGATTCTTCCTATCATCAGGGGCCACAGCACCCTTTAAATCTAGTTTAGAAGTCAAGTTAATACAGTTATCCGGCCTAGATAAACTATTACAGTTATCCATCCTAGATAAACTATTACATTCATCCATATTAATTAAAGTATTACAGTCATCCGAAATCAAATTGTTTTTAGACTTTTCATTGTTCCAGATGAACCAATTCACTGTGGAGTAATTGGCACCTGGATGTCCTAACCCCATTGTCTGCCCACCACAACTCTCATCATCTTCCACCCGACCTTGTTGGGTCACATCTGCATCGCTTTTACTTATGTCAGCATTTGACTCAGATTCATCACATTTGTTTTCAAAAAGATCATTTTTAGGATGAGGTGTTGGAATGGGTATGTATTCACTTCGGCTCAAGGGTAAGAATAGTGATCTTTCGATTCCATTCTTATCCTTATACCCAATTCCATCTTTTACAAATGATTGCCTTGAGCAATCAACGATATCAGCATGAGCCTGTTTGCTTACATTCCATTTGTCAATAATGATTTGAAGACGAGTTGTTTCATTTCTAGATTTTTCTAATTTTGAGGTTAAGTCATTTATTAGAAAATCCTTTTTGAGAACAAATTCTTTTAGAGTCTGCATTTCAGCTAGAGTTGCATTCAACTTTCGCTGATATGCCCACTCATTTTCTTTCATTTCAGAGTTAATTCTTTGGATATCATCCATTTCTCTCAAAACCCTTTTGTTGTGTGACAAACAGTAAGCAACAGCTGTAACGCACCTAGGTGAGCACAGCTTTGATTTTATTTCAAGAGGAATGTTTACCATATCTTTCTCCTCAGCTTTCTTGGGTGCACTTTCCATCTTTTCAGCTGCTTTCTCAGTGGGTGTCTTCTCAGCTATCAAAGCCTCCTCTCCAGTCTGATCTTTCTTCTTCTCAGCAATCAGCACACTCTTCAGACCCGCACTCTCTTGCATTCCTCCTTTTGGCACTCCCACTGAAGATCCTTCCACGGAGTTTACACCATTTGCGGATTTGGTGCATATCGTTACCATCAATGCTTTGTTAACATCTGCTTTAGCTGCAACAGCTTCCTTTCCCCAGCCAAAGTCTTCAACCACCAGTGCCTTCTGTCCAATTGGAGTCATTAAAGCCAGATTCTTTAGAGAGCTGCTTGGAGTAACTTTTGACACTGTTTGATTCATCTCTCTCTTTGTGATGTCCATTTCAAACGATTTCAGAGTGTTTATAAGATCAGCCAAAGTAGACTGAGCATCCAAGTAGTCCTTTTTGATCAACATACATTGGACACTCCACTCCTTTGGGAGAGAATCGAGCAGCTTCTTGATGGAATTGCGGTTGTTTACAGGAATACCAGCTTTCTTCATTTTAGTCAACAGATTCATGAACCTGTCTATATGTGACGACAGACTCTCACCACGGATACTTCCAAACATGTCGTATTCCTTTTGAATCATATCCTGCTTGTTTTGCCTCATCTCTGCATTTCCTTCATAATACTCACTCAGAGCGAACCACAGATCGTGCGCTGATCCGTATTCTTCAAACATATTGTATACATCGTTTGACAAAGCCATGGTGAGAGCACCATAGGCTTTGTGGTCTCGCTGCATCAGTTGTTTGTCGAGATCAGTGTATGTAGTGGGATCAGTGTTGAACACTTCTCCTGCATCAGTGGTTCTTGTGGGATCAGTTGTTACCAGACATGATTTAAGATTGATTTTAGATTGATTTTAGGGTTTTGATTAATTAGATTAGCAAGTTACAGTCCAAAGTCCTTGAAAAATTCAAACAGTCCACAAGTTCGCAGTCACTAAGTACGCAGCAAGTTCGCAGTTCCTTAGTCACCTGAAACAGTAAGAAGCAAAGATGATAAGTTCTTGATTCTCCTGTAAGTGCGCAGTCCCTGTAGTACACACTCTGGCTTAAGTTCGCAGTTCATCCAAGTCAGAGCAGCACAAGTGCTCAGTCTTTGACTGATCAGCCTGCGTACTAGTATAAGTACACAGACACTTAAACTCTCGTTTAAGATTTAAGTTCGCAGAAACCCTAGCCAAGTGCTCAGAAAATGCACCTTTTCAGTAAGTTCGCACCCCAACTAGAAATTCCAGATAAGTATGCAGAAACCCTAGTAAATGTCAACAAGTACACACTCAATTGCTTGTCTCCAGATAAGTATGCACCCTTTGACAAGTGCGCAGTTAAGTATGCAGGTGTGTACTTATAAGTACGCAGGTGTGTACTTATAAGTGCGCAGTTAAGTGCACAGTATGATGAAGCAAGTGCACACGATTTTGAAGACTTGAGTTAAGTACACAAAACAAGAAATAAGTATGCAACTTATGAGTTAAGTGCACACAGCAAGAAATAAGTACACAGCTTATGAGTTAAGTGCGCACATCAATACTTGAGTTAAGTGCACAGAACAAGAAATAAGTATGCAACTTATGAGCTAAGTACTCAACTTTTGAAACAAGTACACAGAAATAAGAAACAAGTACTCACTCTATGAGCTAAGTTCGCACTTTAAGTGCGCAACTTCGGCTGTTATGACTTTTAATCTTATCAGAAACATGTCCAAGAGAATTTCAATTGTTTTGAAGTTCTTGAATGATGTTTCTACTGAAATTAATACCTTTTAAACACCTTAGAAACACTTGTTCACGAGATTTTAAGGCAAAACTAATGAAAATATTCAAAGTTTGATAAACACTAAATTTTTGAAAAACTTGATAGTAAAAACTAACAAGGAGGGTTTTGATATCTTTAGATAGATACAATCTCGAGCACAGAGGCTCTGATACCAAATTGTAGTCCCAAAATTACTAGATCTTAAGTGTGCACTAGATTGTTATCAACTAGAAACACCTATTTGTTAGATGTTTTGGTATCAGAGCCGTGGTACCGATTTGAACGATCTAACAGTCGTTTGAATCAATCACAGCTCGTTTTTTCATGTTTTCAGACGTAAAATTCAGATTTTGATTGAAAGGTTGAAACCCTAGAAACCCTAGATTCTTAATTGAACCCGAAATCATGTGATTTCTCCATGTTTTTGTGAATTCGAGGGTTAGGTTTTCATTTCCGCACCTTTCTGAACAAGTTTCATCATCAAATTCAAAGGATTAGAGTGATTGTGGACTGATTTGAAGAAAATATTGATCAAGAACACAATCAGTCTGCACATTCGCCCCTTTTTGAAAGTCGGGTGGGCGAATGTGAAATGTTACTGGGCGAAGGTAGCACTTTTTGGACGAACGTGGAGAGATTTTGGGCGAACCTGGAATTTTGTGATAATATTTTCCACATTCGGGTGACTATTTTCACATTCGATTGATCGCGCGGGCGAAGGTGGAAGTTGAGTGGACGAAAGTAGCTGATTTTGGGCGAATGTGGAAATGAAGTGGACGAAAGTGAAGGTTGTAGACGAAAGTGGAATGTGTGCGATGATATTCTACATTCGGGTCTCTATTTTGGGCGAAAGTGGAGTTCCCAGGGGCGAATGTAGAATTTAAGGCCTAAAAATTTCGATGATGAAACAGTTTTTGAAGATTTTCGGAAGAATGGTGATGAGGTTTACCCAAATTGTTGAAGATTTGATGATGATGAAACAGTTTTAATGTGGGGTAGTCATAAGAATCAACAGTATGATAATCAGATTCAAATGACTATTATGGGCCAGAAAACAAGACAGATTTTTATTCCGCATGAAGAGAACAGTCAACCCAGTTCCTGTATGTTTGAAGGAACTTGTTCTGAAGAGTTGTTATGAAGAAGGAAATCAGGTTTGAGATTTCAATGTTCTGAAAGTAATGAGGTATCCTAGTAGGAGTCATGTGGCACGTAGGTTCAACGAAAGTTTCAAGTGCTGAAAACTTTTGATGGCTTGATCCACTCGTCTACGGCTTGTATTCTGTCGAACAGATGAAGTTACTCAAGAACATGATTGATTGATTATACGGAATCTCAGAGAAACTTGGTGAAGCATCAGTCAAGGGGGAGATTGTTGATGTAAGTGTCTGATACTTCAACAATTACTGACTGAAGATGCTAGGAAAAGAGAAGAATGTGTTAATGCAATAACAGTCAGCACAGATGAAGAATTTCATAGAAATACTAATGTTCGAGTGGATTGTTTTGCACATAGTCACATTTGAGATGTTTAATTGGGTACTGACAGTTAGACTTCTCCAGTTGGTGTGAAGGGTGATGCAAAGGTTAAGTGCAGATATGAGACGTAAATTAGTGGTGGTACCTACATGCTACGTTGAATATCTGATCGGTCAGTATGGAATCCTTCTAGTAGGGGTCTTATCAGGCTAGTTGGGTTGCGCGTGATGTACTTGGTCAAGATGACATTCCTGGGTACTGATGCTACGAGACTGCAGTGCATTACTTTGTCGACTTCACATTGGCGTAACTAGGTGATCTGACGCAAATGATATACGTGGTCTAGTTGACTTCCTGCGTATTGATGCTGAGGGTCCGTAGTGCATTTCTTGGTCGGTTCACGAAGGATATTGTATTTCTATGAAATTCTTCATCTGTGCTGACTGTTATTGCATTAACACATTCTTCTCTTTTCCTAGCATCTTCAGTCAGTAATTGTTGAAGTATCAGACACTTACATCAACAGGGATGCACAAGCCCCATAACACATTCCCACTGGTACTGTTCAACTGACCATGACAGAATGTGGTTACCAAGGTACTCCATCACATGCTACAGTTTATAAAAGATTTTTTGATGCACCATACAAATTGTTGGTTCATTACATAATCATGTGTTTAAGTCCCAACACTAGCTCTTATGATCAGATGCCTTCTGCTTTACAACAAATTTTTCATTCCATTGTGAATGAAAAACCTTTCAAGGCATCTTTATACTTTTTGAATGAACTGGTTTTGCATCATCAAAATGGCAAAAAGAAATTTTTGCTTTACCCAAGGTTCCTAATGCACTATATTATTAAGGAACTTGGTGAAGAGGTATTTGAGGGGAAATCTTCAAATCTTAGACCTTTAACCCCTCAAATATTCTCTAGGCACAACAAACCGGCTTCCACGCCAGAAGATGACCTTGGGGACCAAGAAACAGTCCCTCATGAACCCACATCTTCAAAACCCACTCCTCCCAAGACCAAAAAGCCCAAGAGAAAATTTTCTAAGACCACCAAACCTAAAAAGACACCTCAGGAGGTTGAGATGCCTGAGGATGTTAATGGGCAGTCTGCACTTGATAAAGATGTAGCTAAAACTTCCTCTCAGTTACATCCATCTCCACCACACCAAAAAGATCCAGAACTATTTCAATTCAGTTTTCAAGGAAGAAATCCAAAAAGGATAAAACTTCTGTACTCCTTCTTGAAACTACTAAACCCATTGAAACCACTGACCCTAAATCTACTGAACCCATAACTACTGAACTAGAACACTCTCCAACACACACAGTAGAGATAGCACAATTTCTCTCTGGGTTGAGAAACATCTCATCATCTAGTGGCATTCCCCAATCACCACATCAAACAAGGGAAGAAGCTTCAGATATGGCCATTGATGTGTACGACATGAGGATTCTCATCTCATACCCAATTACCCATCATGGCGGCCCATCTTGTGGTGTATCAGGTTGGGGAATGGAGTTTGAGCGTGCCACAGCACTTCATCACCCACAACAAGCATGCTTTGATCCTGCCAACAAGATGGTCTGCTAGTGCTAGTTCTAGAGAGGGGCCGCACTAGCTTGGCCAAGAGACCTTACCCCCATATATATACATTCTGCACAAAAAGTAAAGTGACAGGAACAGACATTAATTTTTTGAGGAATGATAATTTTTGAAGGCATGCCCATTGTAGGACATCGTCAAGCCATCATCAAGCCATCGTCCTAGTCGTCGTGTGGGAAACAAGTATAATTCAAGGCAACATGGCTTGTCTACTAGGTAACATGCTGCACAATGTGGGGCGTTTTTGCCAAGCATCCATCAATTCACTAGCAAACGTGCTTACAACTAGGCATGATGTGGGGCATTTACAAGGCACGAGACTAGATTTCTAGGCAACATGGCTTGGGGAGACACACCTCGTGCTTCAATAGGCTTGAAACCTCTCATCTCGTATGCCCTCATTGGCCTTAGTTGGGCACTAGGGTTGCTCAAGCCCCATGTCTCCCTTATATATACATATTTCACAAAAAGCATTGTGACAGGAACAGACATTAAATTTTCGAGGATTGATAATTTTTGAGGTTTGCTACTCGTTGGGCCTATGTACACGAGTCGTTGTGCGAGAAACCAAGTCGTTGGCGACATTCCTAGGCAACGTGGTCAGGAGGGGTACTTGGTTCTCGAGTTCGTGGCTTGCTTGGGGCTATTTAGCTTGTGTACAAGGCCTTGGCAGCCTTGTTTCTCGGCCACCAAGGCCTCCTTGGGTGCTGCCAAGCCTCACCCAGGCAAGGCCTTCCCAACACACACCCCTCCCCTATATATACATATTGCACAATGTCACACCCAAACCGATGGCGGAATACATCGGGGCGAGACTTGGGATAGATTGTTCAAAGACTTCATGACACTAGAATTCGTGACAATATAATTTAAAGATAAAATTTCATTCATAGCATAATCATTGTCTAAAAAGATAACAGAATACAAATTGTTTCATAAAAATGGAAAGTACAACATCAAAATATAGAATTTAAACTAGCGTATGTTTCTAGTCCATTCCTAAGTAGTTTTCTTGAATATCCTGCATCAAACATTTCCTGCAACATGTATAAAATATCCGTCAACACATAAAGCATTGGTGAGCATACTAGTTTTGGTTTACATACGTAGTAATTAGAATGATTTACTCAAATCTCATACTATAGCATTGCACATACATACCATACAAAGAACATAACTCAAACCCGCGAGTACCACAGCGTATACCTAGCATATTCATGCTAGGCCGTTTAAATCTTAACAATGACCCATAAAGGGGGCGGTGTGCTAGTCCTATAGCGCTATACATGTTAAGTGGGCTAATAATAGTTAATGATTTATGTCTAAGTATCTAAGAATCATAAGCATGGCAAGTAGCATATAAGTATGTTTAATAGATTGAGCATGTGTGTTTATGAAAGCATTAGTGTGTTTTGCATATGATACATGTTTACACCCCAAAAGTGATAAAGAGTAAAAAGGGAACAAGTATGAACTCACCTTTGGGTGCGTTTAGTAAGGTTCCAAAGACGAGTCTTGGGAGATTAGTTCCTTAGCCTTGGTTAACTAGAATTAGAGAATAAAGGGTCTTAGGTTCGAGTTTAGATTATAGATTCAAGAGAGTCAAGCAAGCCTTTTAGGCGAACCAAAACACAAACCACCATGAAGGTGATTCGGATGGTCATAAGAGTCAAGCAAACCTTTTAGGCGAACCAAAACACAAACCACCATAGAGGTGATTCGGATGGTTATGAGAGTCAAGCATTGGTAAGGTAGGGATGTATCCACAAACCTTTCCGAGTTATTAGATTAGTAGAGTTTATATAATTTAGTATTTATATAATATAACTTAGGAAGTAGGGTATGGTGACTTAGTTTGGATGAGCCTTGGCCTTCCTTTTGTCAACCATGAACCATAACACAAATCCCTCCATCATTGAGTTGTTGGTGAACTTGGTTGGTATTATTAACAACCTAGTGCATAAAAGATAATAGAAGATGACCACATTTGAGGCCTCAAATTGGTGCCCTACTCATGTTTATTTGCCATGGCAAATAGGAGAGAGGTCCTAGAGGTTTCCTCAAAGGGTTTGAAGAAGAGGAGAGTGAAGAAAGTAGAAGAGAGGTTGAAGGTGAAGTGAGAAACTCACTTATTCTTGAGAGAATTCTTAAGAGATTTGGAGATTTAGAGAGGATTTGAGGTTGAACAAGTGTTAGAATGGGTAGGAGTGGTGTATTTATAGTTGGGTTAAGGTGGTTGGGTATTAAATGGAGTTATTAGGGTGGTTAGGAGGAGATTAGTTGGTGGTTGGGTTATATCTTCAAAAGAAAAAAAAATAATAAAAAAAATAATAATAATAATAATTAAAAAAAAAACCGAAATGTTGACGTTTGTTTTGACAAAAGTCAAGAAAACTTCTATCACGTTTTCTTTTCTTTTTTTTTATTTTTTTTAAGTCTAAAACTATTATTACTATATATATATATAGTTTATAAATAAATATATATTAATATCTTAACTAAATGAGTTTCTAAATTGATTAGGATAAATTATATTAACGACTCGTCAAGAATTGGTAGGAGTAACAAAAAAAACGAATAAAGGCGAACTTGGAATTTGTTAAGTATAGAATTTAAAATATATGCAAAACTAAAAATCACGCGATGTTACAGTCTCCCTTACTTTAGGAAATTTCGTCTCGAAATTTAATTAAGACTCAACCTTTTGAAAAATGGCAAGTGGTTTGATATGGGTTTAATAAGAACAAAAACTTGTTAGCTTATTATGTTTAAGTCAAATACTGTATCTAGTCGTTGTGCAATAATATGCTCGTAAGAAAATACTTTTAAAATTTTAGCCCAAGGCTATACATAGAAATTTGAAAGTTTGACCGACTAAAGTGTTTTTGTAAGGTGGGTGGATGGTAGATAAAATTCGTAAGTTTAAACAACTACAACATTTTTGGTGATTAGTGAAAGGAAAAGGGTACATATAGGTAGGTTTGAGTATGATGTTAATGTAACAAATTTCGGGTAGATAAGTAAATATACAGTATAACATATATGAAGTAGCAAAAATTTGGAAAGATAAGTAAATATATTGTATAACATATAAGAAGTAGTAGAAATTTTGGCTGTAAAAAATGTCCTTGGGTAATTGGGTGGAATAGTAAATATGTAAGCATCATAAGTTACTAGATGTGGGAATGAGTTGTTTTTAGTAAAAGATATTTGATTTGCACAAGTTCGAAATTTTTTTAAAACAAATTTTTAAAAGGCGATTAAATAAACGAGAAATTGGACTATCTGAAAACAAATTTTTTGTGAAATACGTAGTATTTATTTAGTTTTGAAATCCAGTATATAATTAGTCAAGAAGGTAAGAGGGAGTGAGAGAAAATCTTGTTTCAGTTGCATAAGGGCTTTTTAGAGGTTTAGGCCAAAGTTTACGAGCTTTAGAAAGCGATTCTTGAAAACGAAGGATTGATGATTAAGCAAGGAACGCATGAGGAAAGAGTGGAGTTTGATGTAGATTGCAAGCATAGATTATTCATAGCATGGATGATGTTACATAGTAAAGAGTGTGGTTCAAACAAAGTTATGGTATGCCTAAGGGATAAGTGATACAAACATATTTAGACTAGTGAACTACAATTTAAGTGGTATTACCAAAAACAAATAATGTACGTGTTGATTAAAATTTTAATTCGAAACCCAACTTCTCATGGCGCGAATAACTCTACTTTTGGTAGCATGACAGGACATTTACGTTGTAGGGCGTACCATGTTGTTATCATACTCCATCCGCGTTGTTATTCGAGTCATCTTAGATTACACACACTAGGGCTCGTTATGTTTTCCATGCAGCCAATTATCGTAATTACGTGTGCACCCGTAATTAGTCTAGTTGTCGTATGGTCCAAATAATTTTGCCGTCGTCATGTGTGGGTCGCTAGTGAACACAAATACTTACACACCAAGGGAAAGAAATGAAACTAAGACATTCAAACAGTTTTAATGTTGTAAACATAGCAAGCAACGTGACATGCAAACACATAATGTGAAAAAGGCATTAAGTAAGTTTTTTTTTTAACCGCACGCGTTTTTGGCGTGGGTGTATGGGTTCATGACATAATGGTGTAGACTTGTGCATATGTGGTTACGTTCAGATGTATTAAATCAAGCAAAAGTATGGGCAATTAAATTCTTAATGAAAACGTTCACGCGTGAAAAGAATGTTTTGACTAAGAGTAACATAAAATTCGAGTTCATTACAAATTTAGTTTATGGGTATGCGAGCGATTTTAGCCTTTCAAGGTTAAGGGTCAAGTTTGATGGTAGAAGAATTTAGTCCGTTGGACGTTAAAGAAAAATGGATTTAATTGATGTAGGGAAAATTTAGTGTAAAAGTTTTATCGAAGATGGTCGTTTGATTTATAAAAAATCCATTTTATTAAGCGAGGAAAATAGTTTATCGACAATTTTAGTTTGGTGTTGATGATTATTTTGACTCGTGATACGATTTCAAGAGAAAAGGTTTTGGGATTATAAAAAAAAGCAGGTTATTTGATTTTGCTCGCAAGTCTTGTTTGCAAAAGAAAATTTATTTTAAACACTTTTACCATTTAAAATCTCGTTTGTCATACCGACTTGACACACATTTGTTAGTGGTTTGAAGGTTGAAAGTGAGGATTTTATAGAAAAATAGGCATCCTCTTAGGAATAGTAGGAAGAATTTTGTTCAAAAATTTGAAAAAGATTGTACGCGAGGAGAAAAGGGTTTTGCGATGTTAGAATTTTGTCGATAAATTATGATTGTAACCTAAGATAACGATGATATTTCATAATTAATAAAAGGAAATTTCACATCTGAACAATTTCTTGAAAACATTACATAAGGAAATTCTCATTTGTTTTAAGAAAAGAAAAGTCAATCTTCTTTAGTGTGGTGAGTGGGTCTTCCAGCATCGTAGATCACCAAGGCAAGTCTTGGGCATTGGTTGCATTCATGGGTTGGGTCGTTGCACTCGGAGCATAGCCATCCATTGTTTTTAGTGAATGAGGTGGTACTAGTAGGTTGTTCGGGTCGTGGTTTAGTTGTGTAGCGGCATGTTTTGGCTAAATGACCATATGCACCACAGTTGGCGCATATACGGCATTGTGTGTGAGTGGGGTGGTGATATTTACAACTGTCGCATAGCGGAAAGGTTCCACGATACTGCTTTTTGTTGGGATTCGGTGTCTTAGGAGTTGTCGAAGTGTGGTTTCGTTTGAGGTTTTTGCGTTTTCGGTTACCCTTTTTCGTTTGTTTGGTAGGGGTATGGGTAGTAGGTTTAGTATCTACATGGTTTGTGCTGTCCTGGATGGTATCGTTGGGGTTTGGAATTGGGTTTGTTGGTGTCACTAGGTTAGGGAGAATCTTGACTAATTCTTGGGCAATAAGACTCGCCAGTTGGTTGAGATCGATGCTGTTGAGACGGGAAGACATCTACGAGAATCATACATGAGAAGATTTGTATAAACGTTTTTAAACAAAGTGACTTTTGAATTTAGGAAATAAGTTACTAGAATTTTGGTTAACAATGAAAAGCTTGCGGGTAAGATTAGATCGGTGAAATTGATGCAAATTTAGATAAACAAAATACATAAGCTCAAATGTTCTCATAGATTTAGTATGCAAGTTCAAGTTACACGTATAGGACGCAAGTTTCACATTGTTCAACTAGCGTTAACACGTATGTATAAGCAAGTATAGTGCACATAGTTAACATAAAGGAGTTTTGATTTATGTTGGTTGCGATTATTAGTATTGTTTGGAGATTTCTAGAGTACTAGAGATGCGAGTCTTGAGAACCTTTGCGAGTGGTAAAAAAATTTAAATCGAATATATGTAGTGAAAACATAGCATGAAAACAACATTGAAAATAATATTAACATAAAATGAGAGGCTTGTTCTAAGCAAGCAATTGGAGTGTTCCGGAACGGAACTAAGACTAACCAAAGTGGTTCGAATTTACCTTTGAGTTTGAAAACATGCTTTGGCCTAATAGGTGGAAATACTCTCCCCGAACCTGCGGTTAACGGTATTCACCCTTCCAGTTACTACATGTTTCTTGTCATTAGTAAATTTGAGACTTTAGCGAGATTAAAAAAAATATCAAGGATTGAAACTAGTCGCTAAGTTGTGGATTTCACTCCTATCTTAGCGAGGTCGTTTCTTTGAGTGTGGTTTGTACACTTTGTCCAATGTGGTAAGAAAATTAATTCCAACCTTCAATTGGTAAGTGTCCACTAGAACGAGAATTGTGAAATTTCCACCAAGGTGAGGATATCACTCCTATCTTGGTGTAGTTTCAAAACACAAAGATTTTACGCGGATTGAAAGTTATCACCAAAGTGAGGGTTTCACGCCTATTTCGGTGATTTCCTTTCGTTTTTGTTATACGAGCATCTTCGAGTGTAGAGTAATCCACAAATAGGAAAGTAAATTTTGAAGACCAAAAGAATGGAGTAGAAGCAAGATAGGGAGAACAAGTATATTAAGCATGATAAAAGGAATGGTCAAAAGGTTCCTAACTATAGTCTAGGTCAAACATGGCAATTTTTCCTAATTCCCTATAGTCATGGCTCTGATACCAATCTGTCACACCCCAACCGATGGCGGAATACATCGGGGCGAGACTTGGGATAGATTGTTCAAAGACTTCATGACACTAGAATTCGTGACAATATAATTTAAAGATAAAATTTCATTCATAGCATAATCATTGTCTAAAAAAATAACAGATTACAAATTGTTTCATAAAAATGGAAAGTACAACATCAAAATATAGAATTTAAACTAGCGTATGTTTCTAGTCCATTCCTAAGTAGTTTTCTTGAATATCCTGCATCAAACATTTCCTGCAACATGTATAAAATATCCGTCAACACATAAACCATTGGTGAGCATACTAGTTTTGGTTTAGATACGTAGTAATTAGAATTATTTACTCAAATCTCATACTATAGCATTGCACATACCTACTATACAAAGAACATAACTCAAATCCGCGAGTACCACAGCGTATACCTAGCATATTCATGCTAGGCCGTTTAAATCTTAACAATGACCCATAAAGGGGGCGGTGTGCTAGTCCTATAGCGCTATACATGTTAAGTGGGCTAATAATAGTTAATGATTTATGTCTAAGTATCTAAGAATCATAAGCATGGCAAGTAGCATATAAGTATGTTTAATAGATTGAGCATGTGTGTTTATGAAAGCATTAGTGTGTTTTGCATATGATACATGTTTACACCCCAAAAGTGATAAAGAGTAAAAAGGGGACAAGTATGAACTCACCTTTGGGTGCGTTTAGTAAGGTTCCAAAGACAAGTCTTGGGAGATTAGTTCCTTAGCCTTGGTTAACTAGAATTAGAGAATAAAGGGTCTTAGGTTCGAGTTTAGATTATAGATTCAAGAGAGTCAAGCAAGCCTTTTAGGCGAACCAAAACACAAACCACCATAGAGGTGATTCGGATGGTTATGAGAGTCAAGCATTGGTAAGGTAGGGATGTATCCACAAACCTTTCCGAGTTATTAGATTAGTAGAGTTTATATAATTTAGTATTTATATAATATAACTTAGGAAGTAGGGTATGGTGACTTAGTTTGGATGAGCCTTGGCCTTCCTTTTGTCAACCATGAACCATAACACAAGTCCCTCCATCATTGAGTTGTTGGTGAACTTGGTTGGTATTATTAACAACCTAGTGCATAAAAGATAATAGAAGATGACCACATTTGAGGCCTCAAATTGGTGCCCTACTCATGTTTATTTGCCATGGCAAATAGGAGAGAGGTCCTAGAGGTTTCCTCAAAGGGTTTGAAGAAGAGGAGAGTGAAGAAAGTAGAAGAGAGGTTGAAGGTGAAGTGAGAAACTCACTTATTCTTGAGAGAATTCTTAAGAGATTTGGAGATTTAGAGAGGATTTGAGGTTGAACAAGTGTTAGAATGGGTAGGAGTGGTGTATTTATAGTTGGGTTAAGGTGGTTGGGTATTAAATGGAGTTATTAGGGTGGTTAGGAGGAGATTAGTTGGTGGTTGGGTTATATCTTCAAAAGAAAAAAAAATAATAAAAAAAATAATAATAATAATAATTAAAAAAAAACCGAAATGTTGACGTTTGTTTTGACAAAAGTCAAGAAAACTTCTATCACGTTTTCTTTTCTTTTTTTTTATTTTTTTTAAGTCTAAAACTATTATTACTATATATATATATATATATATATATATATATAGTTTATAAATAAATATATATTAATATCTTAACTAAATGAGTTTCTAAATTGATTAGGATAAATTATATTAACGACTCGTCAAGAATTGGTAGGAGTAACAAAAAAAAACGAATAAAGGCGAACTTGGAATTTGTTAAGTATAGAATT